>JBAMHX010000004.1:14686168-14708779 GCA_037177515.1 Pseudomugil tenellus | reverse complement strand
ATATATAAAATTTTCACAATGTGGAAATTACTTTAAACCCACTATTTTTCGTGTAAACAAAGTGGTCGCCGCTAAATGTGCATAAGCATTGCAGGATGTTCCTTGTGTAAGTAGTTCAAAACCATTTGAACATGGCAACTCAATTTCAGGGCAGAGTTTGCCGTTTTACAGCAAAGGCAAGTGCCTCTGACTAAAGGTATTTGCCACAGGAGAAAGGCAGGTGCCGTTACGGGATTTGCCGTTTTTGGATCTCGGCGCTGCTGGGAAAATCTTGAAAACTCTCCACCATCTTGTTGGCATCTAAAAAGTTGACAACGCAAAAGTGTGTTGCGGTCACATAAAGATGATGTCATAATCACGAGCCAGTTAAAGAAAACAATAACACATCATGGCTTGATCTTCAAGTTACGCTAGCAGCAGCAGTAATGTCGGCAATTGACTACATTCATCGCACAGAGTTATTATTCTGGCTGGTGCTCGTCGCCATGTTGTTTGGATTTGTCGCGCTCATAGACATAAATATAACAACTAGATGCCTCGCCCGCGCTGTTTGCCTATGGAGTCAAAACGGGCTCACTCGGTGGACAGTTTGTCATTTCGCTCATTCATGACACTAGCTGTATCCCAATTCAGGATCTTTTTAAATAAAGAATTTACTTTAAAAACAAACATAACTTGCTGTCACCTACACACTGGGTGTGCATACTTAACAGGAAATTGGAAGTTTTGTGTACTTTTGCATCTCCATTTGCACGCAGATTTCACAACCAAAACAGTCGTGTAAACGTGGAATTAAAGTGCGAACGAAACGCTACTTTTGCGTTTTTGCTTCTGTTTCCGTCTAAACGTTGCCTTAAAGTCAAATATATTGAAGCTAACAGCCCTCATTCATTTTCACATCAATATTTATGTATAAAATAAATGATAAAAAATAAACTAATCCCAGAAAACATTTTAAAATTGTTTGTTAAAAAATATCAAAAGTTTCATTTCAGAAGAAATGTACACTTTAAACACGGATATGCAGGAAAAACGTTAGGAGCATTTAGTGCTTCTATGTGTGGAGTGAAGTTGTGGAATAAGTTCAGAGAAATCAATAAAATAAAACACACAGGAGAATGAGGCCTTGTAAACAGGAGGTCACGCTAAATTATATTATTTTTCTTTTCATTTTACTGCATTTGTTTCTGGTTTACATATTATTTTAAATAATAAATGACTCATCCTGTGACAGCTCAACACGACCGACTGCATTTTAGATCTGATGGATGCAGCACTTCACACCTCATGACTGCTTTATGTAACAGGATCTTTCCACGTAGTCAGCTGTGTGTTGCATCATTTACTGAGTCTACACTGTTGTGGCAGGTTTGAACTCAGGGACAAATCGGTCTCCATGGCAACTATATTATTAGTTTTTTGTTTTTTAAAGAGGCTGTAAAGCTTTTAAAATTTAGTAAATCTATCACCAGTTTCCCCTCCTGATATCTTAAAGAGATTCTGTGCAACATCTTTAAGCGAACCACACAGATACGAAGGTATTTAAGCCTAAATTATCAGATTAAAGGCACAAATGTGTCTTTTTCAGATGGGTCCTTATGTCTCACAAAGAAATCTGCGCACATTTTAATCTGATGCTAAGCAACATGTGCAAACAAATGATCTGCGCAATACCTTTCTCCATCACACTCTGTCGCAGAGCCTTGGCCACCAGTACGCGGACATTAGCCACTGGGTCTGAGGAGAGGCTGAGCAGACTGGGCAAGAGATGCTGGCTGAACTGATCCATGGGCATGCAGTCCTCCTCCACAACAGCCTATAGGAGACAAAAGGACATATTAATACACATCTGTGAGGAGAAGTCACGGAGAAGATATTCATGACAAAGCATTCGATCGGACAGAGAACATGAAAAACAGGCTCATGATAACAGCTTTAACCACGACACTGTTGTAATAATGAATGTACAAGATGCATAATCCCACAATGGCAAGTCTTTAAAAAGTATATATTCACTCATAACCTGTTAACCATAACCAAATAGTAACCTGTAAAATGCAGTGTTTAGTGAAAAGGAGCAGCTCAGGCAATCAGTAACACTTTAAATCCGATAATAATGAGATGTAAGGAGTTTAGAACAAAGCATGGAGACGAACTCGCTGTTCACATGATGAGTCACTTTAGATCAGAGTTACAAACCTGGCAGATGAAAGCAAAGGCCTGCCTCCCCACCCACTTGGGACAGTGGCAGAACCTGACTGTGAGCTCATTGATGAAGTTCAGACCCAGGTCATCAGCCCCACATGCATAAAGTTTCTGGAGGATCTCCACCACCTGAAAGCACACAAAGTAATAATGCACCAAAACACGCTTCCTTCAACAAACTTAATGTTTCACAAATATTTCCTAATAAAAATACAAGTATCAGGGCATTGTCTCCCAAAAGCCACATGCAACACTCAGAAAATCATTCATCTGCAAGATTCATTTCCCATTTGTCTCATGTTTCTGCTGATCCAAGCTGAGAAGGTTTTTCCACAACAGATCTCCCCATACACCAGTAAACACCAGTAACTCTTAAGTCACACAACCAGCTATAAGCTTACCAGTTTGTAGGAGATCCACCTGACCTCCGAGACTTTGTCAGAGCACAGGGTGAGTGCTATCTGTCTGAGGTAGTCATACACGTCATAGTGGCTGTACAACTCAATGATCAAAATCAGCTGCCTGGGGAGGGACACGGAGGGATTTCTGGTCAGATGTACAGTACAAGTAGCAGCAAGTAGCAAACAGACAATACGGACAACAAAAAAAACCAAGGACTGCAATGTGCCACAGGGGTAAAACTCAGAAGTTAATCTGTTCTCTAATATGCAAATGTGTCTCTAGATTTTATGCTGACTGGAGGAAAAAAAGAGACATACTCTGCCAGCTCGTATCTGAATCTCCAGTTGCGACTGTTGTCTGTCACCATGAACTCCTGCAGCTGGTACAGATATTCCCTCCTCTTGTCGGCATGCAGCAGCTGCAAGACCCACGCGTTTCAGCTTGGTTACAGAGTGCGAGCGCACAAACGTTCTCATTTCATTTAAAATGATCAATTAAACTCCATCTGATAAAGGTGTTATCATACTCAGAACAGCAAAAAGGATATCTGTAATCTTACCTTGAGGAAGTCATACAAGTGTTTGAGCACGCCAATGCGGACCTCATCCAGGTCTTTGAGGAAACCGTTGAAGATGGGCACCAGATCAGCTGCAGTCAGCTGGTCGCCCAGAATAACCGCTAGCTCATGAATGGAGAAGGCCAACGTACGCCGCACCTTCCACTGACAATGAGAGCACAGGAAACAAATTAAGAGCCGCAATTAAGAAAGAGCGCATATAAAAAATATATATATATATATATATATATATAAATATATGAACAAAGGGAGAGAAAGCAGACATACATTACTCAAAATTTTTTGAGTAACACTGGCTTAAAAGCAAACACCATGCTGTGATTTTGGCTCTTATTACATGTACAAGTCATGAAAAAAGAAAAAAATGAATGTAAATCTTGTGTTCTCTCACAATGTTTCTATGAAAGAAACAACCACTGTATGTGCCAACCACCCAAAGTAACCATTATCTCTTTGCTGATCGCTATAAACATGTCACTTCTGCACCATGTTGCACCACAATAACACTCAGTGTTGTGAGGATGTGATTAGCAGCAGCGTGAATGTCCTCAGTCATGACGAGCAACCCTCCTGTTTGCTCACATTCTCATGTAATACACTTACACAACAAGTGTCATGTCTTTGCAAAGTGACTCAGTGCTGCAAACAACAGCTTCTAAATCACCAGAGGAAACTGGTGCAATCTCCAACCTTACATCGGAAACAGATCTTTGCAAGTTAGATGAAAAGCAGGAATTTTGTGATGGAATCGGAAATATATAAAAAAAAAAGAAGAGAAATTTTAGCAGCCCAAGCTGCCGGATCACAACATGAAATGAGGTTAAATGCCGGGAAACATAACGCTACAGCTTTCCCAGTTTTTCAAGTCTCTTCTTGTTTAAGATGAGTATGCGCACTACGGGGAACACTTGTGAAATCTTTTTTTCCTTTGTTTCCATCTGAGTGTTTTTATTTATTATGTGTATTTTCTTTAATTTTTGTGACCTGATATCCCTGAAACTAAAGGATGTTCAATAAAGAGTCTGTGCTCAAGATTTGACATTGGTTGAGCTATAGCAACATGATGCCACAGTGTACGGATAATTATTCCAACTCACACAGGTCACGCTGAAGAAATGACAAATTTACAAAGTGGTCGATCCTATGTGATAAATTGCTCTTTACAAGCTTGATAGGATCATATATTTGTAAATGAGCCACTACAGTGGACACACTACCACTCACTGCATAAATAAATAATCATGTATTGTAATTATCCAAGCTTACCTTAGTGGAATATATATAGAATATTTAATCATAACTGTGAATGTATATTATTTGATAAATATTTTAGAAAATACATAATAAATGCAACGAATACAAAGCAAATATCATAAACAAAGAAGTTTTTAAGTAGCATTGCATACGTCTGTAGTGGTAAAACACTGGGGGAAAAAAAAGGTCTTTTCTTTTTTTATGAATGCATGAATGAAATTGTTTGTCCGATTCATATAAAAAGGCATAAAGAATAATTCAGGAAATTCATCACAAATAACTACTGGATGGTTAACTTTCTTCAAAACAAAAAAAAAACCTGACGGAAAGTTTGTTTAAAAAAATAAAAAATAAAAATCTGGATTTGGTCCAATCCAAACATGTCTGTACATATTCATCCTCAACCATGAAATCAAAGCACAAACTTTGCTCCAATTATTCAGATTTAATAGTGACAGCCAGTATATTAAAAGATTGTTGATTGTGACAGGACTGACAGCCACCTGACTGGCTGCTCAAACTGTGCATAAGCTCAGCTTAGAACAAAAACCTTCCCTTGGCAGAAATCCCAGCACTGGGAGAGTCATTCCCTCAGGATGAATCTCATTCCTCATATGACGTCTTTGCCATTTCCAAATAGAATATTAAACTTGAGCCTTTTGCTCCATCCCCATACCTGCACATCAGTAGCGAGGGTTTCATATGTGTCCTTGAGGCAGTGCCAGTTCTGTCGACCAAGAGTAAGCGCCACCCCCGGCAGGCTGAAGGCACAGTGTTTGGCTATCTCTGTATCCACTGTCTGGGCCCGGGCTGGGTCCGTCATGGAGAGATACTGATCCAGTAGCTGCTGGGGGATGACGTTCTGCAGACAAAGTCAAGATTTTAAAAGATTGAATGCTGCCAGATATACAGAGTGTCAATGTTTGTGTCGTTCAATATGGATGCAAAGGAGCTGATCGATGTCGGGAGGATGCAGCAGCAGCAGTGCTGACTGACCTGGATCTTAGGCTTATCCTCAGACACTGGGCTGAGAGAACAGTCCTCCTTTCCCTCCTCCTCCACGCTCTCGATTAGTTCCGAATCCTATCGAAAATGCAAATCCACATCAATAGCATTAAGGAACATGCAAGCACATAGCAAAGGGAAAAGCTTTAAAAAAAAAAAAAAAAAAAGGTTCACCGTAGTCAAATCTTCATTCACAGCCAAGACCAGAGGCTGCATTTTATTCATAGCTGTGTATTATTATGTAGCTGTGAATTCTCACTAGTCACCTTATAACTGGTTCAAACTTGACTTTTATGGAAACAGAATACGCATGAGGAAAATCTCATTTCAAGCTGGAGAAAAGGAGATGCGCCACTGGGAACATAAGCTCAGCTTGTGCCACCTCATGGAAATGGAAGATTTGGAAAACATCGTCCAAAACTAACTCAAACATCTGTTCCTCAAGGTAGCTGCTAATCAACACAGTAAACAAAAGTAATATAATTTTTTACAGTACTTACAGTCATGAAATAAACTAATAAAATTAGGCTGGGCTCAGCTGATGGAAACTAATAGTAAAACATGTTTGTACGTCACATTTAAAGGTTTACCGTCCCACCATCAATCATATCTAATCAAACAAGACTCACAGTCTTAAAGAGAGCAGCAGCACACTTGAATAATTCGAAACTTATATTATAACAATAAAGCGAGATGCTTTAATTGACATTAAATGTCATTTAAAGTTTGATCATGTAAGGTAAACCACTCGACACCTGCAGTGGTGGAACCTGATGCTCGGCTTTTGACAAAACCAGGTATCACTTGCAAAGCGCCTGTGAAACCTTTGCATCATACATTAATCCAGCTGTATTATTAACCTTAGATGATAAAATATACTTCTGACTCATACCAGAACAGGGGAGATAGACAAAGACTCTCCCTGATCCTCCAGGGGCTCCGTCTGTGTCTCCTCGTGTCCTTGCTCTTGGACCGGGCATGTCTCTAAGGTAGGAGGGGTTTCTGCTTCCTGCTCCTCTTCTGTGCAAGTCTCCTCACTTTCTGACAGAGACTCCAAACATTTACTCTCCTCTGATGGATCGTTGCCATTGCTCTCTGGCTGCGACTCGTTCGGACTGTCGAGCTGGGCTGCCTTCAGTGCTGCTGACAACACCTGGACTTGAGCTGGATGTAAATTACAAACAAACAAATCTATGTTTGAGGAACGCCAATAGTTTCATCACATAGGCTATATTCTGCTATGTACACTCACCTTGTACATCGGGATCAGCTATGTGTGGTTGCAAACAGTCCAAAACCTTCTGGATTTGGTCGCTGGTAGCTTTGCCATGGCTCGACTTGTTATCTGGACAACTGTCTTTCTGTCCCTCCTCTTCTGTCTCTCTCTTATCCTCTTTCTCTGATGTCTGACAATTAAGCATCTCCAGCTCCTCGCTGATGTCTGGTAAAGGAGGTCTCCAGAAGTGGAAGGAATTAAAGTTCTCATCCGTCTGCTCCGTCTCTTTTGTGTTTTTTGCGTTGTTTGTAACTATGGGGATGTCTCTGCTGTTTGTGACACCGCCGCTGTCGGGTGCGTCTCCAGGAACAGAACTGTGCTGGTCATCAAAGTTGTGCAAGTCTTCACAGTCAGCTGTGGACACATGCTCCGGCGACGGTGTGGCCCGGCCGTCCTGGTTGGGAGGTGTGTGGGTGATGGTTCTCCCTGTGTGGCAGCTGCTAATATCCGTGCAGTTTAGGGAGTTTAGGGAGCAGTTGCTAAAAAGATGAGCAAAATTCTTCTGTCATTTTCCCATTTCAACCATAAGTTTCTTGCCTTCATCATATCTGAGCATATAAAAATAAACCCATAATGAACATGTTTTAGACCTTATCAAAGATTTCAGTGGAACCTTTTAAACATGTCTCCCAGGCCAACAAGATTTTTTTTAGTAAAAGAGACTCAAGTGTGAAAAG
Organism: Pseudomugil tenellus; assembly: GCA_037177515.1. Classification (NCBI taxonomy): domain Eukaryota; kingdom Metazoa; phylum Chordata; class Actinopteri; order Atheriniformes; family Pseudomugilidae; genus Pseudomugil; species Pseudomugil tenellus. The sequence continues at coordinate 14,701,383 of JBAMHX010000004.1, read as the reverse complement.
AAAAGCAGAAAAACGGGTCCATCCTGGCTGTGCCAATGAGTTCAAACCATGGTTCATTTAACTAATGTTGCAACGCTTATAGCTGTATGAGATGCCCGTGAAGCAACGAAGACAAACACACAGAACTTAAATTTAGACTCAAGATAAGTATTCTAACACACTTCTTTTTGTCTTGGAAGACATTCAGTCATCAGATGAACAAAATTAAATCGCAGCACGCCGTTACAAGCATCTTTCATTTAGACCTTTGGAAATAAGCAGCTTTCTAAACACAGAAATAATCAGTAAAATGTTTGCTAAGTTAAGCTAATGTTATGCACATAAATTAAACTCAGAGCTTTAACCACTTTTATAACAAATTAATGAGCACAAGTTTATCAGCTTTGTTAAATAATTTGTTTAGACATAAATAAATTAAAAAACAGGCTCCAAAGGGATGAAATTACATTTTGTTCCTTCTTAATGGCTTCACTGAATATTGATGTAATGATGATAAAGGCCACTGCTGACTGGGTGATCTCACCTGTCCAATGTACACCTGGGGACCTCTGGAAGGGCACCGTCCTCTCTGAAGTGAAGGCCTGTGCTAGAGGGGTTAGCAAAGGTAGAAATGAAACGCCCAAGAGACTGAAAGGCAGCTTGTCGCACCTGTAAGAGAAGAGAGGGGTCCATTTTAAACATACTCTAGAGACTCGCTGCATTTCCTGAGGAGATTACGTCTACGTTGGTAAAAACAGTTTCCAAAAATGCTTCACACTCCATGCGGTTCTGATAGAAACATCTGGTGCTTGCAAACATAGCAAAATGCCAAGTGTTTAACCCACAGATGTGGCTTTTAACTCGGTGGATTTGAGTTGGTGGTATATCAGGCAATCCTCTGTGGCCAACTGGATGCTAAAAATATACTTTTTCTTTCATACTGAGGCCAAATCAAGTTTTTGCCATTGCAAACATGCATAAAGGAATAAAAATTGGAAAAAAGAAAAGGTTATGTAAATATTAATTCTGGTAAATGGTAGCTGGATGCAATTTCTTCACAAAGGAAGGTACAAATAAAAATCACACGCTTTTAGACTCTGCAATGTATAAAATTCTTCATGTTGTTTCTGTTTCTTACCCAACGGGACTGGTCACTGATAAGGTTGATGAACAGGGGGGAGAGTTTTGAGCGTCGCACCTCTGGGGAGGTGGAATTGGAAACCATCATGAAGCACTCAGCACAAGCTTTCCTGATGCCCCAAAGACTGTCTGAGCATAAATCAAAGAACTTGGGCATCTAGATTAAAAACAACAACAACATTGTGAGTGGTTGAACCGTAGAGAGAACAGCACTGGAACAAGGACACTATTGAGCTTAGATGGAAATCATACATGACATCACTTCACTTCTCCTCAGACCTCACATTACGGCTAACTCAGCCCATAGATTGATGTCACAAAACATGCATCTAGAAAAGATGGATGGAAACTATGCTGCATAATGATATAAAATATAAAAGAAAAAATCAAATTTCTTACCAGCAGTTTTTCTGTGGCCTCCTGTCCCACAATAGAGCAAAACTCACCAAAATTGGCTGCACACACCTGTACAATAAAAAAAAATTATGTGATTTTGTATGGATAAGAAAACTCTTAAGACATCGAGCCAACACATTCTGTATATTTAATAAGTATACATATACATGTATGTTTTACTAAACAGAGTTTCTTTAAGTCCTGAAGTAAAGCAAATAATTCACTGAGTAGGCTTAGATAAACTGCAGACTTTTAAGCAGGTGAAATTTCCCTTCAGTCCTTACAATCATGATTGCCAAATGTAAGTTTGTCTTTAAATACTATGGTATCCAAACAAATACAAACATGGAAATAAACCAAAGCAATAAACAGATTTCAGAAAATAACAATTACCATTGGGAAGATTAAAAAAAAAAAACTTTTAAAAAAAGGTTTTTCAAAACGTTCAACATTTTCAGATCTTATTCTCTTTCCCAGCTGGCACCAGCGAGTCCAGGGAATTAACATTCCACAGAGAAAAACAACAAGCTAGTGTAGGCTAAGTTGATGCACAAAATAGAGCTGAGGCTGACTAACAGAGTGATTGAATTTACACTGACGTAGCAGCAGAAACAATTAAACAAGACCTGAAATGGCTGCTGCCTCTGTGCGGTCTAACACAGGACCAAACCTTTCATCGTAGCAGATCTCGAGATGAAAACTGTTTTGGTGGGGGTTGTTACCTTGCGCACTTGGAAGAGCCGGGCATCGCTGCACAGGTCACAGAAACGTGGCAACAAAAGATGTTCTACTGTGTCTTTGCTCAACATGGTGACAACTTTACACATAATCTGAAAAAAGGCAAGAAAAAAAAAAAAAAAGTGTGTGAAACAAACTGCACACAAACATTCACAACAGCAGAAATACATATGTGCAGCTGGGTGAGAAACTATCAGGGTATTATTAGTGGAAGGGGGAAAAAAAGAAATGAGGGGGTGTTCTGTATGTTGCGGGAGGCTGAATTTGAAAGGTTTCTTACAGCTACTGCTTCAATTTTGTAGTCATCGTCACTGCTGGGCTCGGTTAGATCCAGCAGAACTGGACAAACTTTGGTCTCCATGTCAGCTTTAGAGATGAGACCTTGTTCCAACAGAACAAGGAGTGCAGCCTGACTCGTCTTCCGCACCTAGAAAAGATGAAGGCCGAGATAGACGACGATCCAAAGAATCCTGGTATAAAAACTTAAATTATCTGTAAAGTCAGCTAGAAAACAGGTGAATGTGAAACCTACCTGGTTATTTGGATCAGTGAGATACCTGACCACAATTGGTACCAAGTATCTTGAAAAAGCAACAGGAAAGTTGGGTCGACTCTCGTGCAAAAACATCGCAATGTTGGGAACCTGTTCCATCAGTTCAGCTCGCACTGTGGGTTCTGGTTACACACATTATGGTTGAGCATTAGTGAAATAACACAAAACCACATTTAAAAAAAAAAAACAAGAAAAGAATGAAAACACATCTACCTCCATCTTCTGACATTCTGGCAACTGTCTCCATGACACTGATAAAGTCATTTTCATTGTCACTGAACTCTCGAAGCACATCAAGCAGGCCACGAGCCACGATCTGCCTAGAAAGCAACAGCTTTAAGTTAGTGGAATGCCTGCCAATACCTACGAGTGTCAAGTTCACACAGCGTAACACGCAGCGCTGACAGAGCTGTCAAGCCCATTACATGCGCGACTAAAAAGGCAGGAGGTCTTCAGCCCTGCAAAGCTGGCCATGAAAACCAGTTAGAATGGAATGGTGTTTTTGTAAATTAAGTATTTGTTTAAACTCTACATAAAAAACAAGTCTTTACATAAGCCAAGCTTATTTGTAAAGCTTTACTAGTCAAGCACACAGAGTTACAAAAGGAAAATCAAATTAATAGACATACAAAAAATAAATAAACTCACAAAACAATGTATTAAAAAATATCTCATGTTGAAGATCAAAGGAGCAACGTTATCCGGGGCTTTATGTCCCTGGTAGGGTCCACCAATGGCAAGCAGGTCTGTATGGGAGAGACCAGACCAAGGATGGCTCAGTGACTCTTTATGCACAACGTAGGTTCAGGGTTTGTCTTGTCTGGACACAGTTCTTCTGTAAAGCCAGGCTTCGGGGCAGGGCAAGGAGACTTGTGGCCAGGTCTCTGCCTATGTCAGGCTAAACCGTAAAGTGTAACAGACTTCCTCCATCTTAGGGTGGGGGTTCAAGTCCTGACTATTGTTTGTGCCAAAGCACAGAACAAAAGCTTAGAGTAATAATAATCATCTGAGTCCTTGGACAGAATGTTGGACAGTACTCCTTCCAGTGACTTCCTTTTTATACTGGGAGACTTCAACACACAAGTGTTCAATAATCGTGAGATCCAGAAGTGATTTGGAGGAACAGCCTTCCTGATCCGAATCTAAGTGGTGCTTTGTAGCTAGACTTTTAAGATGGTAACAGATTGTGCATAACGAACATCCATGTTCACGCATAACAGTGTCCACATGTGGACTCAGCACCAGGACACAAGGCTGCAAGTTGATGACTGACTTTGTAGCGGTAGCGTTGGATTAGTGCCCGCATGTTTTGGACACATATGAGGAGGAAGGGTTGGAGCCATTAACTGGGTGTAAGGTTGTTGATGCTGGTCGTGGTGGTAAACTTAAGGACAGTAGAGTGAGGGGTGCCGTCAAGCTGAAGGAAAAGTTTCATCAGGCCTTTTTGTCCTCCAGGACTCTGGAGGAGGTTGACGGGTATCAGCAGGCTAAGTGGAACAAGGCTTCTGTGGGTGCTGAGGAAAAAACTCGGGAATGAGGGAAGTTTGTAGAAGCCACGATTTTCAGGGGGCTTTGAAAAGATTCTGGTCCACCAATTAGAGACCCAAGAGAGGGAAGCTGTGCATCATCAACACTGCATGGTGGGAGTTGGGACCCACTGCTTCAACTTGGGATGTTGTGAGTTGGTGGAAGGGATACCTTGAAGACCCCTTGAAAGTGGTATGTGTCCGCTCTATGCTTTTCAACCATTTCCACATCAAATGTATAAATAATCACAAAATACTTCTTGCAGCTCCACAAGACAAAGTTCTACCAGCTTGATGTGTTAAGGACAGTCTTCAACCTTGTCTGAGAGATCATAAAAAAACTTTACACTAACAATTATTTCTAGAGTCTTTTCTGCTCCAGTTACTAGCAGCACAAAAACCTCATCAGCAAATAAAAGACCTTTAAAATCCAAATGAGTACTGCAGACAAACAATTGGAAGAAAGCAGGAGACTATGCGGATGTAGAACCAGAACATCGAGGAAAATAATGTTTCGGAAAAACAGTCGCTGGTTTCATTTGCAGTGAAATGTCAAAGTTTTGGCAACAAAACAATATATATAGAGGCACCTTCCCGTTGGGGCCTGTATGCAAAATGGTATAAATTTTTATCTTTGAATGTCAGCTAAAAACAAATGTAGCCCAATGTAGAACCCAAGCTGTGTGATCAGAAGTCTGCAGTCTGAATTTCAGCATTTTGTTTATTTTTCAGGAGCATTTGGTGAACAAAAGCACAAGGGCCCACTTACCTGTTAAAGATATTCTCACTGAAGGCATACTTTTCTAGCCTCCCGAGGGGAGTTAGGTTGTCTTGTCCAGCATCGAGGAACGCCGTGATTCGGATGCCGTCGCACTCTGAACCATAATCATCAAACCCAACTGTCGGATAGACAAAATTATACTTTAATCACCACAAATTGGATTGACGTGTAATGCAAAGATCTGACAGGTCTCTCTAAGATGCAAGGATTGCCAATTACCACTGCCAATACAAATTCAATGTTGTGTGTTTATACAAAGGAGGAACCAGAAAAAGGTTCTCCAAGACGACGATTCTTCAAAAAGAGCTAACCGCTGGACAATGCTCCTCATACTGTGGTTTCAATAAATACATCCTAAAGTCTAGCCTTTGTTTAATGTGGTTTTCTTGGAGTACTCACAATCATCCAGATCATCATGGCCATCTTCAAAATATAAAGATAGACCTGCAAAGACAAGGCAGTTAGCAGGAGGCTTCCATGGCAGCAAGCATGCCATGAAGACGTTATCAATCTAGGAATCACCCTGAACAAATGTAAAGGAGCTGTTGGATGACAGGTTTAGTGTCTGCCAATTACTGCAAAGGGACAAAGTTTCCTTCCAGTTACACAGACAGTGAATAATTGTGGTCCTGTGATTAATCATTTAAACTTCACATATTAAATCACAGCATCAATGTACAGACATCGACACAGGCTAGTGAACAATGTGATGCCATACCTAAACGATGAAAGAATAATTAATCATGTTTATTATTAATTAGTAATATATCATTAGTTATTAGTCAGAAGATCTCGCTACATTGTTTGACTTATCTGTGTTGCAGAGTATTTGATGCGCTCAGTAGTCGACTTCTTAATATTTTAATCTAATATTTTAATCTTTAACTATCTCGAGGAAAACAAATTGAGTTGGACGAATATGTACAATATGGATAACAGAACGTGATGCAGAGGGAGCAAATCCAGGTGGCATAGGGTAGAAGCTCTGCCATGTTTTTGGATCTACCTGTACATGTAGAACAGGTGTTTTCACCAACAGGCTCGTTTAGCTGGCAGATAAACTGGGCTCATTAAAATCAGCTGGTCAGAACAGCTGCTGGCAGAATTTCTACTTTCTGGACCAGGAATTGCAACCTCTGGACAGGAGTCAGCGTCCAAACTGCATGATTTGCAATGTCAAGTTGAACATTTTTTGTATATAGCACTTTTCTCATGCTAGACTGAGTCTTGAATTTGAAGAAGAAGAAAAAAAGAGAAGTATATTCTCTTGTTCAGTTGAAAGAAGAGTTTGGTAACCCATACAAAAGTGGCGGGGTTCGGTACCTCCAGCAAGGTTAAGAAACACTGGCCATGAGATACCCGACAGTTACAATTAACTTCATAATTTATATTTTCTATTTTTTAATTTTGTTTTTAAATACTTTATTTAGTATGAAGTAAATACCCAGTCATAATAAGACACTATTTTTATCATTTTTGTTAATCTATTTTTTTACGTGATTATGTACAGTTTTATATTCATATGTCAGAATGATGAATTTAGATCATATTACATTCCTATTATTGACTGCTGAAAACTACATGTATTTGGCATCCAACACAATATCACCTGATTGTAGTACATTTAGAATAAATAACATCCCAATGCACATCTGCTTATTTCTTATATAAGCATCCTTATTTACAAGGCGGCTGTAGCTCAGGAGGAAGCACAGTTGTATTTCAACCGGAAAGTTGCTAGATCGATTCCATGCTTCCCCGACTACATGTCAAAGTGTCTTTGGGCAAGACACTGAACCCTAAGTTGTCCTCTCAGGGACAACTTAGTCCTATTGAGGTGCGAGTGAGTGTGTGAATGTATACTATGTAGTGTATAGCGCTTTGAGTGGTCAACATGACTGGAAAAGCACTATACAAGTACAAAACTATTTACCATATTTGTTTCAAAAGTTTGAACTTAAATGGGGAGAATCAGCTGAACATAAAAAGACAAAGACAAAAAATGACAGAAACAAAATGGGCCTGGTCAGTTTTATAATCTGAAATCAGTGACATTGTGAAAAACAAAAGCTATTAATTCAGTTAAATTAACTTTTATTTGTGTGGCGTAACTTCACAACAATATACACTTTACAGACCCATCAGTTTGAGCCAATTCATATTAAATAGCCTGTTTAAAGAAAAAACTAATAGATTAAATCTGATATTGACTTCAATCCAATCTCACATGCCATGTTTAATAAAGATTTTATGTTCTAAAATACTATGTTTATTAACAATGTTAATTTACACTTTTTGTTTGTTCGTTTTTTATATTGTTTGTGTATTTTTTAAAAGACTCCATTCGTCTCCATTCTGTGCATGCTGGGTTGCACCCCCCCGCAGGTGCAAAGATAATTCTGTATGTATATCGATGTGTATTATAGCTCAACGTGCTACTAAATATTCAATGTATGTATAAGAATTTCTTTTACTATTTAGTGGAATTTAACGAATCAATGGAAACAAATAGGTAAACAAAAGAAGGAAAAGGGTAATTTCACAGGACGCCAGAGTCCCAGATTTAACTTGAGCGGTGTGAAAGACAAGAAACACGTCCCAGGAGGAGAGGCATGTGTTTACAGCTGTGGCAGCAGAGGAATGTGCTACAAATATAAAAACAATCCCTATTTTGAAGAGATATATTTAAACTATAATTTACCTCTAGATTAAATAACGTGTAAAATTATTTAATCAAAAAGCACGATGGAACAGAACAACGTATTTGCTTTGTTATGGCATAAAGGAGGATTTGGTCAGCTTATGGTTGAAACTGACTGTACGTACCGGGCTAACGTTAGCTAAGCTAACTCGTTAGCCTTACTATAACAACAGATCGAAAAAAAGAGGCCCGATCTGATTGTACTAAATTACTTACATAAAATGGTTGGGGTAATTTAGAAAATAACCAACAATGTGAAGTTAGGTGTCATAATGTGCTTGTAAAGTGACCAATTTCGACAACTCAAAGTAGCTTTTGTTAGCTAACTGGCTAATAATGCTAAGTCTGCTAACATGGCTTGTTCAGTAGCCCTTTCGCCAGACTTAGCACTTCTTAGCTATCACCTGGCCAGAAAATACCACAAAATTAGTAAATAAATGTCCACATTTAATTGTTGCCATCGTAAAAACAAAAGTTGTGCTTTATTATTACCGACAATGCTTTAGAATATGGATAAGTAATAGGTTTTAAGAAAGTGCCATTACCTGCCATCTTGAGTATCAGCTCAGCTCTGCGGGCTGCCGTCCCGTGTGGGCTGTCACTACCGCACAGCTGTCACTCAAACACGGCAGCAAACTACTTCCTGAAAGTACTTCCTGGTGTTGCTGCGCACGGGGCGGCTATCTTTTAAACAACTACTACCACAGCCATCTCGTAGCTCTAGCACAAACTCAACATAACTATGCCTAAACACTGCCACTAAGCTTCTTTGTGTATCTCCAAACAAGAATACAAAAAAAAAACAAAAAAAAAAAAAAACCCTGACGCCGTCACGTGACCTTATGCTCTAGTTCAAAATGGAGACCGTACGATTTAGTGGCTTCGCTGTTAGCTTGCTGTTTACAGTAATGACGATGTGGCAAATATGACTGGCAACGGGATGTTTTAACTTTTTAATCCAGTTATTATCTAACCTGAGACCTATATTCGTCGGCTTTCGACCGCGATGAAGCAACGTTGTTTGTAAACACGGAGCAGATTTTTAAAGAGAAGAGTCAAGCAGAAGAGAACATTGTCAATGATCTTCATCTTAAACTTGTGGTGAGAGATCGATATGTCGTTGAGAGAGTTAAAAGTTTGTCTCTTGGGGGTAAGTCAGTATCTATTTTTAGAAAAATAATAACAAAAATTTCCAATTGCTTGTTTTTTTTTATCAGCCTACGTTATGACTGAATTAAAGCATTGATCTCCATTGACGGCACTATAAACAAAAAATCTTATGTCAAGAATAATTGCATAACAGCATAGGGACTGCATTTAATTTATTAGTTTCATAAGAACATATTCCTGAAGTGGATTGCTGACATCTCTCCATCATCTGTTCATGAGGCTGAAGAGGAGCTGTCACACTGAGCCAATTTGTCTGTCTCTAAGTATCTTTCTGTTTCAGAGAAGCTGGAGTCATTTATCTAACTTGAACATGAACAACATTTCCGTTTTTAATGAGCAGATTTTCTGATTTCAGTGTTACACTTCACTGAATAGTTATCATACTGGTCATCATTTCCACATATCTATAATAGTAATAAAATAATAATATTGATGAAAATAGACACACTTTATAGAATCCTGAGTATTTCATATTTTGACACTTAAAGTATATTTTTTGTGGGAAATGATCAAACTTTTATCCAATCGTGCATTAATTAAACCATTTTTTAAAATTCATTATCCAATGTTTTATTCTCACAAATATGAAAACTGTTTATTTTTCTGCTTTGTGTAATCGTAAATTGTGCCTTCTTTTTAGGTTTGCTAATGTTAATTGGAGTAAATGCATTTTAACTTGTTGCACTTGGTTCAGACAAACTGGGGATTTTTAAATTTTTTTTTAACTTTTTGAATAACAATCTCTTGATAATTTTGGAGAAAAAAGACATCGAGCCCATGGTAATGAAAATAATCCATTACTAGTTGCTAGTATTTGCTATTTATAACAGTCACCATTTCTCTATTAGCAACATAGTTAAATTTGTCCTCCCCTTTACCAACTGAGAGGACAAAAATAGTGTAGAATCATTGTTGCTGTTTCATTTTTACTAATTTCAGATCCCTAGAGTTACAGGAAGGGAGACAATCACACAAAAAGACCTCTAGAGTAACTGTTTCTTACTATGTTTACTGAGCATTGTTGTTATTTTGTCTCTTCAGGATACTGGAGTTGGAAAGTCAAGTATTGTTTGGAGGTTTGTGGAGGACAGTTTTGACCCAAACATTAACCCGACAATAGGGTAAGTTTCCTGCCGAATCCAGAGCCAAAAGCAGGATTATATTCCGCTCCATTCCTTTGCATGCTTTTAAAAATAATGACAATATAGTTAATTTACTTTGGTAAATTAATCTACAGACAGAAAATAAAGCTAAAGTGATTTTAGTTGGATTGTTTTAAACCCTTAAGAACTTAAATGAAGTTTCCAAATGAACGTTTCTTTATTTCTTTTTTTTTTTTTTTAGATATGTTTGGTTTTGGATTCAAAACTTTTTTGAGAGAATTATTTTTGTATTATATTTATGATCAACAGATTTAAAAAAAATAATATCAGCTGCATTTATTATTTAGCTTGTCTATAATTATCAATTAACATACCTGAAATAATAATGTAGAGCATAATTATTTCTAATTTGAACATTTTCTCATGATAATTATGTTGACAATGTATTTTTATGCTTTGCTTCTCTTTTTTCAAAATAAAAAAAGGTATCCAGTAAAATGAGAATATAAAAGCTTTATTAGTGGAAGATGCCATAGAATATAGCGATCACATGAGACAAAAGTACTCATTATTTAATTTTTAAGTACTGTCATTAAGTCATTAAGTACAACCATTTTAGAATGAATATAAAGTATTATTTTCTGCTTTACAATTATGGGCATTTTTTAAAAATTATCCACTAAACATTTTTAAACGAAACCTATTCTTTCTTTTGTATTTGAAAAATAAAACCTTAAAGAAATGTCAAAAATAGACAAAAGATTTTTTTATTGATATAATTGTGAATCCAGAATGGTGATCTCCAGACCAGAAACATTATGACACTATGTAAAAGCTGGATCATCTGCAATAATCTGTTGCGTCCTACTCATCATATTTCTCTCCATCAGGGCCTCCTTCATGACCAAGACGGTACAGTACCAAAACGAACTACACAAGTTTCTGATCTGGGACACAGCAGGACAGGAGCGAGTGAGTAATTTTCCATTGAAATATTGGAAATAGCAGCTAATTAGATGGTTCAGATATCCTTCAGATAGCCTATGATGAACATAAAGATGTGGTTTGGTTATATGTATGACGTATTCCCATGTGATTTTAACAGAAGCGAAAGAGCTTTTCAACATGGGTGTCTGTCTGTGTCACTTCTTAAATCAGCCTGAAGCCATGTAAATAGTGCAGTTAGTCATTATGTCCGACAGGGGGCAACATTTCCCTTTCTATACGTACATTTATGCCTCTTTAACAAAAATCTTAACTGCTATACTGCTCTTGTTTTAGTCCCCCCCACCCCCAAAAATGTTCAGCCATATGTGTTTTTTCTGGGTTTTTTTTGTCCCATAAACATTTTCTGTTTTTTCTGTCAGTAATTTTCTGTCAGTCTCTTCTTCTTCATCCTTATTACAATGTTATATTTATATGTAGGGACTGATGAGTGCCACTTGTTTCCTTTTATGTTATTCTGATGTCATGCCTGTAAATAACGTTGCTTTTATCATACCTCCTCCGTGTTCTTCACACCTTGGACCATAAGAAAAACTCCTGCCACCTAAACACTTGCCCATGACGCGTGTTACGCATGACGTGATGTCAAAAAAGAAACAGGATGCATTGACTCATTCAAGCACCATGTCAGCACTTACTCCTGTGAAAACGACACCATTTCCCCAGACAGCTGTAGCATAAGGAACAGCTTTCTCCTTTGACTCATTTCCACTTCACTTCCCTTTTCCGGCCCACGGCCTTCCCTTTTTCTCATTTTCAGTCTTCACTTATTGTGATGTTGTATTCCCCAGAAGAAGAAGAGAGATAAGATGCTGCTGTCTTCTATCCTTCTTCCTCCCCCTGGAGGATTTTGCTTCCTTGCTACCTTTGGGGACATTCGCATAGACCTATATAAGATAAGACAGGGGGATAAACTCAAACTGTCTCATCCCACTGACGTCTGCCTCTGTTGGCTTTTTCTGTTCTGAAAGTCGCTGCCAGTCCATGTCAGCATCTCCTTTTTTTTTTTTTTTTATCAAGTTTTCTTCAGTGCAACAACTTTTCTGTGGTTATATTGTTGCTTTTTTCCCCCCTACAATTCCATATTTTCACACAAGAAGGATTTTGTTTTAAAAATCTCCTTTGCATTTCACATTTTGGAGTGAAAAAGCAGCAATTTCCTGCTGGTGGGTTTTGTATGCAGATCCATTGGTATCTTTCCTGCAACGCTATTGTGATGTCTGGAGGCTTCTTTGTTTTTTTTTCTCTCTCTCTCTAAGCTGTAATGAGCTTTGCTCCATCAAACATGACAATGTTGAGACAGAAAAACATAAAGTACAAGTATGCAGAGCAGAAAGGAAAGCTGTGTGATTCCTACAATCACATCTCAGGACCAAATGAGGCCTTGCTTGCGCATATGAGCTCAACTGTCGGTGGCACATCCAGCACTCATTCTTCTGCTCTTTCTCTCAAACAAAAAGAGAAAAAAACAAGCAAAGAAAGCTGGTATTCCTTGGAATAGGACTGTTCATGTCCTATTCCTTGGAATAGGACATGAATTAGACACCCAGTTCTTGGTTTCAGCAATTAATCAGCTCTGCCAGGGCATCACTGGAGTTGTTTTCTATGTTTCTGTGTGGCCAGACGTCTGGCCTCGCTGTGATTGCTCTTTGGGTTAAAGCACAGCTAGACCACACAAGACTGGCGGTGGTGCAGCTCCAACACTTGCCAACAGAACACACTGCGCTCTCTTTAGTGCCTCCGCCAAATATCCCAAGCTGGAATCCTGTTGGACTCGCGGCCAGTAACAACTATAATTATGTGGAATGTGTTCTTTCCTGAGGTAACACTGTCACTCCAAGATGAATAGTTTATTCCATCCTATTGTAAAGGAAAACAGAACTGGCGGAAAGGTAGAGTCAATCCCAGAAATTTTTTCTCCAATCTACTTTTTTTCTCCTTTTAAGTAAATATCATTACTTACTGTATTATACAGGGTTTTATTGCCTGCTGAAAGCTTAAATCCAGAGCATGTTGTAAGAGGACATTTAAAAGACCACAGATTTTACTTTGTTTTTTACTCGCAATTTTTATACGCATTTTAATTTTTAAACAGGCAAAGAAGTTTAACCATGAAAGGAGAAAAATGTAAATTAATTCTTATAGTTCATTTGAGTAAACTCAGTAATACTTTTAATAAGTACATGGATTATCTTTGTTGGATTATCCTCTAAATTATTTCAGTTTTTATATACTGCTGGCTTCATTTATTTGAAATGTCCTTCAATATTCATACTATTAATAACAGGAAAATATAATGCAGGCATTTATGGAAGACACTTTTACCCAAATTAACAAAGGAGTAAAGGTATTAATTCAATTAATTAAATTCCGGGGCATTCTATCTTCAACTTTGGAGATCGTGCTGGATTTAAGCTGAACACCCGCTTGGAGTGGTGGTGGGGGGCTTCACGGTGGTGTGCTGGTTAGCACTGCAGCTTCACAGCGAGATGGTCTCTGGTTGGAGTGTCGGCTTGGACAATGGTTTTTCTCTGCAGAGTTTGCATGTTCTCCTCATCTTAGCGTGGGTTCTCTCTCGGTACTCCGATTTCATCCCACCTTCCAGAGACATGATGTTAGGTTGATTTGTCATTCCAAATTGTCCTTAGTGTGTGTGACTGGTTGTTTGTCTCTCTGTGTTGCCCTATGTTGGAGTGTATCAGATCTCTGGCCTGCGATTGCTGGTATAGGCTCCAGCTACCCTCCACCCTTCATTGGAATAAGTGGTACAGATAATGGATGAATTATAGTTAGAGTTAAACTATAGAAAAAAATGTATCATTCCCTTTACAGTAAAAAAAGCAATATTTTAAAATATTTCTGCAGTAAGAGTATCGATGAAACTAATGTCTCGCTGTGTACTGGAAGTTTCCCCTGCAAACAGCAAACCTTAAGAAACGCCAAGTCTCACAATCGGCTGTGGATTCACATCTTGTTTAGATTAAGCTGCTCCCAGTGACGTATTGGGTTGAGATCAAATATACGATCCACCATAAATATCCAGACCCCGACAGGTTTTGACACTTTCTGCTCATCTTTCTCCTGATGGCTTTCACATGTGTGAGGTGGAAAGACTCGCCATGCTTCCATTTTCAACAGTCTTTTGGCTTCCAACTGGAGGATAACTGGGCCTTTGGCTTTGAAAATGCTATTTGACATCTTAAGCTTTGTGCTCTGCTTCGAGTTTGTGTCAATCTATATGATTGAGTTTAATGAAAGTCCCAGTGATGCAAGTTCCATAAGGCTGTGCCTGTGTAATGGATAAGCCACAGTCTATGAAAAGCCACAATGCTGTTAAATGGTCTGTGGGAGGTAAAAAAAAAAAAGGTCTACATGTAGGATTCTTTTCATGTTCAACCAAGAAGAAGTGGAAAAAAATCATGGTCCTCAGAGATGAGTCATCATTGATTGTGTTTGACTAAAATTTGAATTTGTGTTTTTCATTTTGATCTTTCTCCATTTCATGAGGGTTTAAGTCCGTAGTTATCTTGGATGATGTCAGATCACACAAACCAATGTTAAAGCTGATATTCTGTTGCCTGAACACATATAGATGAACCATCTACATTCCCAACAGTAAATTAAATATTTGTTTGTAAATGTACACCTCTTAACTTTTATTTTTTCTTTCCTCCCACAGTTTCGTGCTCTGGCACCGATGTACTACCGAGGCTCGGCAGCTGCCATCATTGTGTACGACATCACAAAAGAGGTCATTTGAGCTTTTTCTTTCCAACCACAAATGTGCTTCTTTCTCGAGCTTTTTCAGTTTTGTCTCGAATGCGGATCTGTATGTGTATTAAATGAAAAGTTCATCCATGTTTGAGTCTGAGAGGATGAATAGCAGTCTTGTGTCCACCTTGGTAAACAGTGAGTAGATGGATAGTTTCAAATGGAAAAGCATAAACGGGAGAAAACAGGAGAAAGGAAAACGCGATATAAAAACAAAAAGATGTATTTTAGAACTCTTCTGACACACACAAGATTTGTATTTTATATTCAAGTTAATCTTTTTTACAGAATAATTGTGTAAAACAATATAAAGCTGTCAAACCCCAAATAATTTTTTAATCTGTCACAATTC
>JBAMHX010000004.1:14672915-14686068 GCA_037177515.1 Pseudomugil tenellus | reverse complement strand
ATCTTTTTTACAGAATAATTGTGTAAAACAATATAAAGCTGTCAAACCCCAAATAATTTTTTAATCTGTCACAATTCAATTATTTAGAGTGCTTGTAAGAAAAATAAAACATATTTTTCCCAATGTTGTACTATTCCTTTAATTCTCAGTGATTACCTTCCTGTCTGTGGTTTGGTTCATATAACATGTTGCTTTCCTATACCACCAGGAATCCTTCCAGACCCTGAAGAACTGGGTAAAAGAGCTTCGTCAACATGGCCCTCCTAATATTGTGGTCGCCATTGCTGGGAACAAATGTGACCTTTCAGACGCCAGGTGAATCTTAGCGATTCTTTTAGTATGTGGTGTGGATAATGCTGATATGTAGCATGATAATGATGCCTTATTTACAACCTATGAGGGATGAAAGCTTTTCACAAACAAAAAATTACAGATGTAACCCTTTAAAAAATCAGAATCTCTTTTAAGAGTTAATTAAGAATCGCAATGTATCATGTGATCCTCCATAGTCAGACAGATTTAATAACTGAATTGTAAATTTGTCCACATAATATACTCAGAGAATTATTTGATGGGTCAGAAGAGTCTGTATTCACATTACATGATACTAAATACTAATCTCCAACATTTGCAGGGAAGTGCCAGAGAAGGATGCCAAGGACTATGCTGACTCCATCCACGCCATCTTTGTGGAAACTAGCGCCAAGAATGCCATTAACATCAATGAAGTGTTTATAGAGATAAGTAAGTCTGTTTCTTGTGTATTTGTTGGAGCTGTGGAACTAATTTGATTATTTGTTATTTTCTTATTTAAGTAATCAAGCAAACCGCAAGAAAAGGTTTGTTGGAAGTATAGCAGAGCCGATCTAAACACGATGCATTAAAACAAACCTGGAGTTGTTGTTATGGAAACACATCAGTTTTTATTTATTTTAAGTATGTTGGCAACATGGGTTTGATGCAGATAAAAGCAGTATCTACCAGAAGCTTTTTATCTGGCATCGCCTCTTCTGAAGTATCACTAAAAGCTAAGCCACAGCTTGCTGGGGTTAGTTTTTTTATGACATGTTGTACCTGCTCCAGCCTTGAAGAAAAGTTTACTGGTGTCAAATTAGAACTTATGACTTTAATTTTTGAACACCTTGAAACTGAAAACGAATGCTGGATGTTAACAGCTGGTATCAAAATGTGCGTGTCTGTGCATATGCCCTTTGCAGGTAAGCGCATCCCCATTGCAGACGCAGCTGGAATGACCTCAGGAAAAGGATTCAAATTGGGACGACAGGTCTCAGAGTCTCGCAGGACATGCTGCTGATGATGCTGGTGACGGTCTCCTAAGTGACCTGCAACCTGACCTTTACCCTCCTGTTGTGCTCCCTTTAACTCAAAGCCCAAACCCATGTCCCACCCACACCCAGGCAAAGCAGTACAGTTTTATCACACTCAGATGATTATTTATCATCCTGAAATTGCTGGCAGGAGAAACACTTTTGGTTTGCTGAGCATTGAAAAGAAAAAACAAAACACTTGCAGTATTTCATTCATGCATCGGTGAAAAACTCTCACATGTGCAATTCTCAGACCCCTTTCAGTGCAACAGAAGAGAGGATTACAGTCGCAGACTAATGGATACAAATTTAGTATTTTTCAACCAAAAGAAAAACCTGAATGAATTTATTTTATTTCACCTTCCAGAAGTTGTAAGTTATTATCTTTTTTTAGTTTTTTAATTTAATTTTTTTTTTATTTTTGCTTGTCGGGAGGGGCGGTATCACTATATTGAGTTCATAAAGAAACCATCTGTGAATTTCACGTGGTTTTGATAAGGGATGCTGATTTTATCACTCAGTCACACAAATAACACTGTAAATGTTTAATTTAAATCCTGTTTTTGTGTGAACACACTTGAATTTCCTTTCATTCTGTTTTCTGCCTTTGGCTTGAGGATATTTTGATTTTCACTTATTCCTGAGGTTCGTATGTAATCACTAGCGTTTAATCTCTGTGATCAGAAGGATCTTACAGGCAGCACTGCCCGATGTTTATTCTGAGGTTTAAACTTAATTATTGTGTAATAACACTCCCAGCCTCGTGCATCTGTTCCACATTTCCCTTTACAATCACCGAAGATGAATTATAGGACTCCTGTGTATATTGTGCCCTCTGCTGCAGAGAATCCTGCCAATAACTAAGCCGGTGAGCGCCCCCCCATCTTTAGTCTTTTGCCTCAACTTTAAAACAAGGAATTTTTGTGAGGACTTGCCAAATTCTTAATTGTCCCATAAACATTTTTCATCCGTCGCTTTTTCCCACATAATCAGCACCAGATCTCACATCTAGTGTTGTTTTACCACTTGGCCAGTGATGAAAATGGTGAGAACTGGAAACTAGGCCTAATTCAGAGGAAACTGGCATTTTAGAGCTCACATCTCACGTTAGCAGAAGTTTTATAGGTGGAGAATCAAACGTAGTTCAGTGTCGACATGTTGACCCCTCGCTGAACCTCAGTCTCCATTCTGCTCTGAATTACTGTAGCTGCTTTGTTCCAGAGTCAGCTTTCTCTTTTTTTTACTTATTCTTTCTTCTTTTTTTTAACTTTTCGTGCCTCGTTCCTCAAACTGCAGGTCCTTACTGGTTTTAATTGCAGTAGCATATAAGAGATTTCACAGAGCCGTGAACATTCCCAAACCAGACTTTGGGTCTGAGGCTCTTTTTGCAGTTGTATCATTTAGCTTTCATGCAGGCATGACTGGACATCAGTAGTAGTCTTTCGCTTGTCTGCATCTCTTTCAACTCATGACTATATAAAGGTTGGCGGAAAGGGAAGGCTTATTAAAAAACAATGTTACTTATTACGGTTGCAGTGCCATATTTCTAAACATGCTTTATTATTATCAGCATAAAGAAAGAATTCAGATCAGTGCTGTCTAGTTTATTTTCCTGTAAGGATTTTGCTGTTACGTGCAATAGCCTCTATGGGAGACATGACTCCCACAGCCTTCATCAGATGGTAGTTAAATGTTGCATCGATCACTTTTTATGCCAGTTTGATGATGGATTTGCTCCCATGCAGTTGATGAAATAAACTTTTTCTTTTATTTGCTGTCTTTTATACATTATCCAGCACTACAACTTTATAGCAGCCTAGTTGGTCTTAACCACAGTTTCAGTCATGTTTGGAAAAGGGACAACACTTTGGTGAGTTGAAAGCTGCACTTTGTATTAAATGGCCCACAATGTTAACTCTGCCTGCAGGCTGTTTTAAAGAATGAATCCTGGAAAGCATATCGACTTCTTTAGATCCCCCAAATGGCGTTTTAGGTATTTGCTTGATTCTTATTGCTATGAAGATTGTGGTGCTGAAGTTGCTTTGCCACACCACACATAATTAACCGCTTGTTTTATTGCTGAAAAATACTGATGATGTCATTGTACTGATAACATGAAGAGTTTAATAATTGTAATACACATGCTCTTTTTTTTTTTTTTAAGAGAAAGCATTTCATTATCGGTGTGCCAGTAGTTTTACATTAAAAATATATCTGAAGTCTTGGGCTGGCCCTGGGAATGTGATTAATCTATATTATGTATCTTTAGCAGTGTAGATATATGCCATGAGATTCTACATGTGTTATAGATCATACTTCTTTTTCTTTTTTGTGAATGCAATATATCTGTACACCATTTGCAGCAAAACTTTTAGCATTCTAGTTACCTTATTTAGCTTTTTACTATGTTTCATAATGGTTGTATCTAAATGCCTGAAAACATTTGTTTGCAGTATAGTTCCAAATGTGTTTTAAAAAAGGGAGAATTGTTATTTGTTTAATAATAAAACTGCAAAAATACCAACAAGATTTGGGTATGAAATGAGAGGTTGGTGGATGTTTGTATGCGTGCAACGTGAATAAAGTTTCACAGTGCACAAATGAAATGTGGAGATACAGTGACAGTGTTGTTTGGTTATTTCTTGTGTTGTGCAGTTGGCAACCAGCTGCTTGGCTAAATATACAAATATGACACTTGAGATATGTGTTTGACAGGCAGAGGGCTTTACACCTCACTGTAAGTTGTGCTGAAGAGGCAGAACATCTACTTGATGTCCTTCTGGTTCCCCTTCAAAACCCCTACAGAGTGCTGACATCGTTGGGTTGTATATCTTAAAAACGGCAAATCACTGCCTTTGCTATCTTCAAAAAGCTATATGAAGTAGTGATGATTTTTGTTGGATAGTAGACATGTAATAATTAAATTACATCAGCCTTGGCATTGGCTTCAGAATGAGTTCAGCAGTGTGCAAAGAAAAACAAAAAAATAGGGAAATCAGATTACAAAAACTCTTGACAGGTTAGAATTAATTTGATTTATTTAGTTAATTAGAAATAACTAAAGCAAGAGTTCAAATTACAAAGAGTTCAAATTACAGTGATGCTGCAGAAAAAGTGAGGATGTATTATATATCTGTTCCATTTCATGTTGCGGTAATGTTATTGTTTCTTTTTATGTCTTGTGGAGTTTATATACAAGTAATGGGGCAAAATAATCCAGACCTCTATACAAAGTGAGCAAGAATGCTATCACTGTTTATTTTTTTCATCATTACAATAATATTATGTTCTTCAAAGTAGCTGTTGATGAAGTCTCTCATGCTATCAATACAGAAAGTTGCTACAAAACTAATAAAAAAATGTCTGGGATGATAAAAAGCATTTATGGCAATAGTCTTCCAAAAATATTTTATTACTAATTATCTTTAATAATCACTAATTCTGTGATTATAAATAATTACAAACTGCCTGACAGATATGCAAGTTTGCAAGAATCTTCATTAAAATTGTTTGTAAGATAACTGTGTAATGTCAAAACATTTTTATTTACCTGATTTCATCATTTTTAGACCTTTTTTGAAAAAGAACAAAAACAATAGAGGTTAAAGCCCTCAGTCCAAAACAAAATAATAACACGGTGGTAAGTCTGTTGTGACATGTATATGTTCTATTATAACACTGCAAACATTTACACAATCCCCAATTATGACAAAGTCCGGCTCTTGCCAGATGTTTCGGGTCCTCATACTGTCCCTAAAAGCTTCTTTGGGCAGCTATTAGGGATTCACCGAATCTCAGGTTTGATTTTATTAGGCTGTTTTCTGTGTATTGATTTTGGCAACGGTGTGCAATACAGTGTATCTGTCAAGTGATTTTTTTTCTATGTAAATATGCTTAAAAAATGTTGATCATACCATGTTTTACAAAAGCCAATAAATACAATCTAAAGGGTAATCTCTGTAATCTATGTAAATCACTCGACAGCAGATCTGTCAAGTGTTTTTTTTAATGTAAATATGTTTAAAAATAATAATAAAAAAACAGTGATGCATCTTTTATATCTGCTTAGTCCAAGTTACAAATTCATCACCTTAGGGTTACAAAGTTTGTTTAGGTCTAAAACAAAAGGTTCAGGCTTTTAGTGCCTGATTCCAGGATAGCCAGCTGTTTCTGTGAATGCAATTTACTTCTGTTGCCATGGTGTAGGTATGTAGGGTAGAAAGTCAATTGAGTCCATGACAAGTTTGAGGGCCATCACTTTTTCAATAACAACTCTACTTATTGATGTTTTTTATGGTCAAAAGTTATCAGGTTTATTTTCTAGTAGTCAGATATGGGAGCATTGTGATGATTTTGAAATTATTCTTCGAAGGTATCAAATATTTAAAGGAGAAATTGTTAAACTTGAAAAGGTTGAGAAATAAGTAGCATTTCCTTTTTAAATTTGAGAGTAGAACTAAATCACTAAACCCCTCAGCATTTAACAATAAACTAATTAAACAGCAGCTTGAACAATAAACCAAACCAAAGGTGTGAAATCTTTCCGAACAATCAGAACGAGTCCTCTGATTATCCTGCTGCAACTTGACGAATACAGCCACCAATTCAGCTGACGAAACAGATACAGGAGATTCCATCCATCCATCCATCCATCTATCCATCCATCCATCCATCCATATAGCTTTGTCCAGTCCAGGGTCACCGGGAAGCTGGAGCTCAACTCCAGGGTACATACTGGAATCTGGACAGGTTGCCACATCCAGCACAGGGGGCTTAAAATGTAATGTGTATCTCAGGAAAGTCCTCTTTCCTCTCTTAAAACTGATGTTATGACATTTTATGGGACTTTGTACATTGTTTGAGAACCAGGTAGGCTACCTAAAAGTTGTCCACCAGTTAAATGCTTTTCATATGCTGATTACTTAAATGTTTTTTAAAGCTAATAAACATGGTCACATGGTGGAACATTTAATAAAAAGGTGTCATCTGCATTTTCGATATTTACTTTGATATATGTTTTTCTTTGGGGCTTTGGGTGCCCCTCTGGGCATTGCCCCTTAACCCCTCCTCCCCCCTCCTCACCGGGCGACTATGCAGAGGCAGTGACGTCACCAGGCTGACTCCCTTCCTGCTGCATCACAGCAGCCTTTAGCAGCTCGAGTAGCACTTGTGACCGGCGGGACGGGGTATCCACCGCTAATTCATTGATAAAATAACCCTGCTGACGTAGCAGCATTTAACAACATCGTAACACGGGGGTAACCGACACGAACTTGTTGCAGTGCGATAACCCCGCTCCAGCTGTTGGGATATGGCCAGGCCGGAACAGGTTCTGCTCTTGGAGCCTCAGCACGAACTGAAATTCAGAGGTAAGAGGGGAGGGCCCGGCTGTGGAAGGGAGGGGGTGGGGGTGCGAGAGCTGCCTCTGCCAGCACGGTTAGGAAGTGGAGGGGTTGTCCGCTGTTTGGATAACCAAACCAGAGAGAAGCTGCAGTAAACGCTTTGAATTCACTGCCTTAGCCTGAAATACGAGGGCTGCTCTGAAAGGACGGCAGGTCATCTAACAGCTTGGCCGTTAGCTAGCTGGATTAGCATTGGGTTGCTAAGTTAGCCAGGCCCTGTCAAACATTTCTCCTGAAGCAACTGCCTTTAGAACAATTTAGAATTTATTTTGACATAAGACGTATGTCTGCTTGAAAACAACAATGACAATAAAGCTCGGACGACATGTTTCTTCCTCACCGTATTACACACAAGCTAAAACGTCCCTAGCAATCATAGCTAACTACCATCAAGCCGCTCTCTGATTGGCTGTTTCGCTCTGTCGGTTAGCCAGCTGTCATCTAATAACTTGACAGCTAACCGGACGGAGTTACTGGACAACCTCTGCTATTTAATACCATTGACATGCATGTCACCCATATCATTTTAACGTTATAATCAGCAACAGTAAGTTTGGCATTTGGTTGCAAGATGTCTCGGTGCTTTAGGCCTGAATAATGTTACATAAATTCAGGATACTGTTGTATTTAAGTTTCAACAGATTAAACAGCATTACCACAGTGTGAAATATTAAACTTTTTTTTTCCTCTGGAGCAGTTTTTTTTTTTTTTTTTTTACCAGGAAAAATTACTCTTATAAGTGTGTTTATAGGTAATCTGTTTGGTTAATGAAGCTCAATGTTTATTGCATTTTAAAAAGGCCTACTAGTAACAACAACAAAAAAATGTCAGTATGGCCACTAAGCCCAAGTGCAGCTTTGGGAGTGCCGCTATCAGCTTTAGATATAACTTTTCCTCAACCTTGTGTTGGCCATAAAATATATTTTGTTTTCTGAGACAATTATTACTCAAGATGATTGTGTAAAATTCAGTTAATCAAGCTTCTTTATTATAGGAGTGAGATAAACGTTAGTGCTAGTGTTGTTTGCTTGAAATAACAAGCTTTCTATGCCATAAGATTAATTTGGCTAAGTTAGGACGAAATGTGCTCTCATGGAAACACAGAATCAGGAATACACCATAAGTCTGTGTTCAAATAATCGTTAATTGAAAAAGTTTTTTTTTCAGCATTTGAACCATAAAAATAGTTTAATGAATGTTTCAGCCTGTCAGTAATTTCCTGTCATTATCCATGTCTGCTAAGATGCAGTAATTTCCATATTTCTTAAATGCAAATATTTAAAAAGGGATTTCTAACTATATAGGTTTATTGTTTTAAGATATGAAAATTAATTAAAGACAGAGATTAATACTTGTATTTACATAAAACATTTTATAGTATGAGGATAGTGTGTGTTGGATTGACTTAAAGTAAAGCAACATGTCCATCAGTGCAGTGATATGACTTGTTAACAATTGTTAGACATTAAATTATTGTATTATAATAATTATGTCTGTCAGCTTCAGTCTTAAAATTGACGTTTTATTAGTTTTTGTTTTTTGCACAACATCAATTATTTTTGGCAATTTATTTTTTATAAGATAATTTTCAAGCTATTTAGTGATATAAAGCTTTAGTTCCAGATGATTTAAGATGATCTTCTTTTTCTAATCCCATACTGACTCTATAATGTTAAGAAGTGGTTGTGAAGTCTAAAACATCCAAGAAGAATTCTCCGTATTATTTGTGGCTCCTTATGACTTTGGATAAGAATATATTTCTATAAACCTTTGCACCGTGCTTATGTAATGTAATTATATCTTATATATATATTATATATGCTCTGTTGTTAACAAGACAGAAAGATTTATGTACGTTGATATTCTAGACAATACCACAAATCACATGCATATACTCAGGCCCAAAGTAATACGTTGGCATGCTGTGTGAAACCTCAGGAAATAAAGAGTAGGTCTGTCAACCCTAACTTGACTCTAGCGCAGACCATCTGTGCACCAAATACTCTTAAATGTTAGGCACTGGACTCAGCATTTAAACATTTTCACAAGTGTCAGGGTAATATAAACAAAACTTGGACAAAAAAAATCCAAAAACCCTGTTCTTTCATCTGCTGTTTATAAAATTCACTTCCATGTTAGGGCAGTTTCAAATATCAGCTTCTCATAACAGTTTTTGCCTGTCGTTTGTGGTTTCGTGAGTGGATGCTATCCTGAGAAACCCTCAGGAAGTAGTAGATCAGGTGTACGGTAGTCTGTGTGGCTTGATTCCCTTTCATTAAAATCCGTAAGATGTGGAGCCAAGCTTGTGAAGGTCTGAATTTCCTCTCTGTCTTTGCTCAGCAGGGAAGGGAAGTGTCAGCTGCTCGGGATGTTTGCTAAGGGGAAACTTTATCTTGAATCTGATGCATGCGCTAATTCTGATGTAGCACTAGGTTTTCATGCTCTCAACAGCAAACCATGTCCCCACTTTAATAGCAAATGTGTTGAACTAATCTGTGGTTTTGTTTCTATAAAAAATTTCACTCTGTCTATTCTAAAATATGATTTTAAAAGTAGAGCCAGAACATTAAAAAGAAAAAAATAACCATTTTCATAGAAATAAATCATCAGTAAGAAAGAATTTGAATAACTGTTAATCGATTAATTGCCCAGGTGTGCTAGAAATGTTATTTCAAAGCAAAATGCTGATTTCAAAGTGATCACTCTTCAAAAGTTAAGTTGTTTCTCTTCAAGGTATTTTATTATCACAGGATTTATTTTAAAACATAATCAGGTTCAAATAAATTGGGACTCAATTTTGTTTTACCAGTATTTATCTTTTTTATGTTAAAAATGTGTTGGATAGATTCTTATGGAGTATCCTATCAATAAACTGCTGCCAGAAGTAACAGAAATAGCTAAATGTAGGGTGCTTAGAGATTTTTCAGCTCAGGGCATTAATTGTGTAAATTGTTGATCACTTTAAAGGAGGATATTTATTGCACAATACTTAAACCAGAATAGAGAAATGTTTGCTTTGTTTGCTTACAGTTTGTAACAATTAAAAAGCTCATGCAATTTTTTTTGCCATTGTCAAGCAAAATAGAAGAATAATCCATTAATGTTTAATTTCAGGATGATGTGAATTATCGTGGTTCTTACTCTTGTGGTGGCACACATGTAGTTTTAAGTATAAGGGTGCCCAGTAAATATATGGTACTTTTCTACCACAATGGACAAATAGGTGGATGTGTTTTACTGTCAAATCTGCATATTTTAAGAAGACATAAAGAAACCCTCTCGTGTCCACTACCACATTTGTAAAATTAACTTTACAGGATAAATGTAAGTCATTGAGGATTCTGCAAAACCAAAAAACAGCATAGAAGTTGTTCTTTTACAGATATAACATAGAATATGGTTGTAATCATCTTTAAACCAAATTTATTCATACTTGCTGATTATTAACATAATTCTTTACAGACTATTTTAAAATATGTAGTTGCTTTGATAGTAATACCTATAAAAATGGGATATTTTAGTGTTTTATTTAAAAAAACACACTATAAAGCTAGTTTTATTTACTGTCATTGTGGGGAATTCTTTGTTGATTGATAAAAATAAAATAATGTATTGTAAGATGTATCTGAAGCGTAGCAAAAGTGGGCAAGCTGAAGGGTTCTGAAAAGTTTCTTTCAGCACTATATTTATTAGTCTGTGACCAGTAATATGAGATGAATTGGAGATATTTCACTTGGGTTCACAAAATAACAAAGTCCTGGAGGTATTTCCCCCAGGGCCTTATTGAGTCCTGTTTGAGCTTTTGGGGTTAAATTCTCTAAATCTGAAGTTTGTGAACGCCAGAAAATAAAAACCAGTTGGAAAAAACTTAAAGTGTCTGCTTGCTATCGGACTGAAACCTGCAGCCTTTACGATACCAGTTCTTTTAATTTTATGTAACGCAGGACTTTTGTGGATGTTGCATGTGTCTGTGTATTTTTGTTAGTTATGTTCAATACTTTGAATCACTGCTCTGTAAGAACAACATTGCTCTCAATGCAGTCTGGATAAATGAACTTTGCTCACTTTTATATCTGGAACACAGTTAATTAGCTGTGATTGCTGTTTTGTCTTATTGACAAATCTTTGCCACTTCATGCAGCTGCTGTTGTGTTAGTCTAAGAGAGATGTGGCTTGAATATTAAATCACAACTGTAATTAGTTGAACCCAAACTGCATTAGTGTGGCTAACTTTAACAACTAGTGGTAATTGGAAATATTTCCAGACTTCATTCATCCATACCCACTTTATCCTATTCATGGCTGCATGGGGGCTGGAGCTTGTCCCAGTGGGTCTCCAGTTTATTACAGGACAATGCAGATACCAACAAGGCAAACACCTATGCCAACACTTATTCCCGCCTCTGGTCAGCTTTACAATAATCAGTTAACCTGCTTTTTTTTGTGTAGTATGGATGGAAGTTAAGAGCCCTCACTGGCACGGGAAAAACCTGCAAACTCCAAAGAGGCCCGAGCTGAGATATTTTTTAAACCAGGAAGCACGAGGCATTGGTGCTGGCCTACTATGCTTCTATGCAGCCCGCTTATCCTGACTTTGCTTTTGTTTCTCCTGGTGTTAAGGAAACTCCAGGAGGTGAAAAATGCTAGAGTTGTCACTTTTTAAAGATCAAAGTTTAAACAAATGTGAAATAAATAAATAATTATATGTGGAAGTCTTGAGCCACACTCAATTCTTGATATATTGTCTCTGTGTCCGTCTGCCACAACGTACTATTTCATAAATCTGCCTTAAATATCAGAAAGCAAAAAAAAAAATGAAATGGTCAGATGTAAGGACTGAACTGCAGCTGAAAAACTGATAAAACTCCTCAATACTGTGTATTTTTATAAAAAAGATTTAGCTTTTTGCTTTTAATGCAAATGTTTTAATAAGAAAATAAATTCAGTTTGAAACAATGTTTTGAACATTTTTCATTTGAATATAAAAAGGAAGCAGCACATCTGTAGCATTTCATTTTTCTCCTCTGTTTAGCTGCAGCATGTGATGAATGCAGATTTTGATGAATTGTGATAAGTTGACATATTTGTTTTGATAAGTCCCTTTTCAGTCTGCAGATATATTACAAACTTGTTTGAGTTAGTAAACCTGTGTCAGGCTTATCCACCACCTGTCTTGTTGGATTTACCATGTTTTCCTAGTGTTTGGAATTTAAGCAATGTAACCAAGGAAGAGTATTTAAACATCTGTATGTGTGTGTGGTTAAAGAGATTTTAAGGCCCTTGAATTATAAGTGAAGACCTATATTATTTACTGACTTATCTTAAGATGTAAGATAATAATCTGTTTTCCAAAACTATTATTTATTTTTTAATGTCAACTCTGTTTATCTTCTTTGCAGGTCCATTCTCAGATGTGGTCACCACAAATCTCAAGCTCTCCAATCCTACAGACAGGAATGTCTGTTTTAAGGTGAAAACGACGGCGCCACGTCGGTACTGCGTACGGCCAAACAGTGGAATAATCGACGCAGGCACTTCAATCAACGTCTCAGGTAAAAATAAAGTAGTTGGGACAATTGCGGTAGCTTACAGTTTACACTCACTCACTCACTCACTCACTCACTCACTCACTCACTCACTCAAATATTAGCCTACAACAGCTTAACATGCAACTTATCTCTGATAAAACTGTTAACATGTTAGCATGAACTTAAAAAGTAATATCTGATTAATAATATGTTTTTGTTATATCATTTTAGGTAGCATCACAGTTTGTATGTATTGGTTTGTATGATTTACTATCCATGATTATCAACATTATTTATGTATTTATCTGAAAAAAAAGTCATGAGTGTGTGTGATCACCACATCTGCCTTTATGCATAAATTTCTTGTCCCAGCAGTGTAGTGACTCCCAGCAGATCACATTCTGACTCATGCGGTTTTAGGAGGGGGGGGGGGGGGTACCGGCTAATGTTTCCATACTGTGCCACCTCTTCCATTTGCAGTCACAGACTCACTTTACAATCTCCCCTATCTGATGTCTGCTACCTGTGTCTCTGGTGCCTGCAGTCAGCAGAGGGTTGAGCCTTTTTTCAAAGTTTGGGATTTTTCTGTTGTCAGTCATCCCAAGACTTCTTGCTGTCTTGTATGTCCTCTTCCTTCCTTTGTGTTGGGTTTTTGCTTTGTTTCTCATTTTCATATGTTTTTGTTCAATCACGATTGATCACACTAGATTCTTCATCACCTGTAAGGACAGAATAGTTTTGTGTGTGCTGTGCTCTGATTACTGCAACACACCACATATGACCTTACCGACTTCTTCCGCTTATCCGGGGTCGGGTCGCGGGGGCAGTAGCCTAAGGAGGGAAGCCCAGACTTCCCTCTCCCCAGCCACATCTGCCAGCTCATCAGGAGGGATCC
>JBAMHX010000004.1:14654630-14669895 GCA_037177515.1 Pseudomugil tenellus | reverse complement strand
CACTCCACCCTTTTCCGGCTGAGGACCATGGTCTCGGATTTGGAGGTGCTGATTCTCATCCCAGCCGCTTCACACTCAGCTGCGAATCGCTCAAGCTGGAGACCACGACCAGACGAAGCCAACAGAAGCACGTCAGCCGGAAAAAGCAGAGACCTGATTCTGAGGTCACCAAGCCGGATTCCCTCTACGCCTCGACTGCGCCTAGAAATCCTGTCCATATAGGTAATGGACAGGATCAGTGATAAAGGGCAGCCTTGGGGGAGTCCAACCCTCACCCGAAATGAATCCGACTTACTGCCGGCAATGTGGACCAAGCTCTGACACCGGTTGTACAAGGACCGGACAGCTCGTACAAGGGGTCCGGTACCCCATACTCCTGGAGTACCCCCCACAGGAGCCCCCGAGGGACACAGTCGAACGCCTTCTCCAGATCCACAAAACAGATGTAGACTAGTTGGGCGAACTCCCATGCTCCCTCAAGGACCCCGAAGAGCGTATAGAGCTGGTCCACCATGGTTCTAAGCTAGTCTGAAGGTTTATAGTATTCAGAGCTCATATTATGCATTTTACCCACCAATTAGATTCTCATAACAAAAAGTCAATTGATTCTGTCAAGTGTGCTGTTGATTGAAGTGCTGGTGATTTGTGGGTTATTTTTCATTCTGAAATAGGCCTGGCGGTGTGTAGCCAATATGTTCTTCATTTTGAATTTAATTGAACAAGACAGAGCAAGGAAAGCACAATCAGTGTGTGAAGCTTTTACCCTGATGCCATCCAGGCATCTCTTCCTGGCTCAGCTTTAGTGAACTCTTCTTCACTCCCATGCCATATGTGTGTTTTTACGTTACATTAAACAAAGTGACCAAAATCATCCAATTTCCTGTTAAGGTTCCAGAAATCAGCATGAAATGAGGTTACTATTAAAGATGAGGTTATAGCTTCTGCAAAAGCTTCTGCTACAGCTCTGAGCTTACACCTTCATTCTCTTGATGTTGCTTTCTATTGAGGACATATTGACATACTTAGAATATTGATATAAAACTGCAGTGAGCCTTAGCTGTCCTCCCTGACATATTTGAGCTATACATTGAGACTTCTCTGCATCCCCCTCCTTCTCCTTGATCCCATTTCCAACTGTCAGTGCATCTTCTGCAGAAAATCCTCTCCTGTGAAGTATGTGTGAACAGCAAGAAGATCAGGTCAGGATCAAACTTTCCGCACATTTCTCATACACATAACCAGTTTGCATTGTCATGTTTTTTTTTTGGCTTGACAGATTGTGTTATAACGTTCACCTTGTAACAGGTTTTGATTTTTTTTTTTATCTGTGCAACGTTCTGGTTGTAAGATAGGACATTACCATGTTTTCATAGACGGCAATGGTGCAGAAAACACACAAGCTCCCAAATATAAATGGAAGTGCACTTAACTCGGAAGTCCCAAACACTCAGAAATCTCTACAGGACCCATTTTGTGACCTGACCATGTGTCACAACTCTTCATCTTTTTCGTTACATAAGGAACACAATTCTATGCACGTGAGGATTTATGATTTATTAATGATTCCTTCCTGTTTAAAAGGGAGTTTTCCTTTCCACTGCCTCATGCATGCTCAGCATGGAAGATTGGATCGAAGTCAACATTTGATGCAATCTCTTGGTTTTCCTCTACCAGGCTATTTATTATAAACTGGCTCATATTAATGTGTCCGTGAAGTGTCCTGACATTGTTGTCAAGTAACACTATACAAATAAAGCTGAATTGAATTTATATCCAAATAGATTTTCTCTTTTATGAAGTCTTGATTTTTGTTTAATCACTTGTAAATAACTATTAATTTGTTTTCAAGTGTAAAGTCAGCTTTAAATTATTTCTCTGCATTAATTTTGTGATCATGGACATGTTCTCCTTACTGATAAATGGTCCAAGCATAATATAATCAGTTCCAGCCACTGTGCTACACTAAAATTAATACCACTTGTATCTTGTTAGTCATTTTTACGGTTGAATAGATTGTAGTGAAATATTAAAGACTAAAGTGTCTTTTTCCTTTTATAGTTTTACTTACAGAGTTCATTAAAATTGCTAGTATCATGTTACAATTGTCTTGAAATGAAACACCAATTTAAGTATTTTAGTACATTTTACAAAATGAAAAAATGCCACACTGTTAAACAATAGCCTCATATAAAATAGAACATTAAGACATGATGACTTTTTCTTGCATTTCAGAAAATAATATTTGCACAATACATTTTGTGAACTAAATGAAAGTCTTTCAACAGACTAGTGCAAATTCCCATTAAATAATCTTCCAGAAGCCTTGTTATAATCACTTACTCCACAGGAGCCAAGGGTCGACCTCTCTAAGTGCCTGAGTGTAAAGTAATTGGGGATTCTGCTGTGAGCAACTTTTCTGAGGACACAATTAATTAGTGACGGGAAATAAAGTTTTCCTGCTCCTCTCACCCCTCTAATGGCTATATTCATCATGATGACCATCCCGCTTGACTGTGTTTTCTATATTTGGCCTTTGTGAGTATTATTAATGTGAAATTAGAATACTGAATCAGGCCATTAGCACAAGTGGCTCTTTCTGAAGGTGTTGTTTTTAAAGGCTGTCTGGAAGATAATAAGAATTACTTCTTTCCCTGATGGTGGCCATGTTTTTGCTATCAAGCTTTGGTCCAGACCTTTCAACACTACTCTGTTTTGCTCAAAGAAACTTGCATGTTTTTCTGCCTTCATTCTCTGGTGTTGTCCCTGTGGACCCAAGCTGGATGGCTGTATAAATTAGAAGTGACTGAAACAGGACATTCTCAATCTGTCCACACCGTCTGTTTTTGATTTGCAATATTGAGCCACACTGATTGCTGAAATTGTGCACAACACTCCTCTGGGGAGAATGTGCCACATGGAAGCTAAGCTAATAGCAAGCGCAAAGTCAAATTTTAACTCATTGTTTTCAGTGAAGCCAAAGAGTAATGAAGTATAACAGTCATTGTGACGTTGTCAAAACTGAATTTAAAATATATCTTTTGGTCACATACTACTTTAAAACTTGGTCACATAATAATTTAAAAGTTGTAGATGAAAGAAGAAAATAATTTGCCATTTAAGGCAGTTGCTGTCTTCATGGCTTTTTCAGACCACTTTGACAACATAAGGAAGGGATCACTATAAATCATTGTTACAGCTTTTAAAAAACCTTCTCAGTCACTGGAATGACATCAAATAGCACCACTCTCTTAGAGGACTGGTGGGGCAAGCGGCTGAAATAGTATTTTAACCATACACCTGCACTTTGTTATAGCAGTATGTAATGTAAGCAAAGAAAAAGGCTTAGAAGCAGTTAAAAAGATCACCCTCAGGAGTATCTGTAGGTCTGTCGTTGTACCATCGTCATAGTAACAGAAACATGGAAATAAATCATCTGCACCACTTTTTTCTGAGAAGTGTGGGCAAGTCCAGAGCTTTGAAGACAGAAAGAGAAAGCTGAAGCGAATAGCAAGAAAATGATATGATGAGCAGTCATACAGACAAAAATGTTGTAGATAAAAGATTTTGTGGTAAATAGTTGTTTTCATCATTGTTTTACATTGTCATTCTGAAGAAGTACAGTTTTTCCAAACTACCTTCCTGGAAACAAGCCAGGAGTAATTTTTACCCTCCTATAGGATGTTACATCTTTAATTTATTTTGTTCATTTCTTCATTAATTTATTCTGTTCGTTCGTTCATTCATTCATTGGGAATCCAGCAGAGAACTAAGATCCTTCTTGCTGTGAGATCATAGCCACTAGGGCTGCACAATTCTGGGTAAAATGAGAATTACGATTTTTTTTTTTTTTTTTTTTTTTTTGCCAAGAATTGAGATCATGATTCTCTCACAATTTTTTTCCAATATAAATATTTATTGCAGAAATCACCGGCACATCAACTTCACAACATCTGACACTGAATATAAAAACAATAAATGTCACTTTTCTCTTTTTTTTTTTTTTTTTTACCTACACAACCTTTGAATAATTTTCCGCTGTTCATTTGTTGAGAGAAAGAGGCAGCGCTTGTTTTTATGCAGATAATGTCCCTGATCAAAATGCGGAGGAATCGTTCTCTTTTTTCTTTTTTAAAAAAATTGTTGTCATTTAAAAATGAGATTGCATAGAAGTGTGAATTGAGATCGAGATTTTTTTTAACGATTAATTGTGCAGGCATAATAGCCACCATAAAATCCTGTGCTGTTATGATTTTCAAATTTAAGGGGAAAAATAGCAACAATATTTAAAAATTTTAAGAAGAGGAAGATGAATTTAATCTTTTTGTTTGACTCTGATTTTGTTTTTCAGTTATGCTGCAGCCTTTTGATTATGATCCCAATGAAAAAAGCAAGCACAAGTTTATGGTCCAGTCGATGATAGCACCTCCTGACATGACTGACATGGAGGGAGTGGTGAGTGTCTCTTATTTTGCATTATTTTTATTTTAGTTGGTTTTTGTATGTTGGTATTATGCTCAGAACAGCACCCACACTCAGTGAAACTATCGTTCATCCCTCCCCATAGCAGACAGCAACATAAGTAGAATGAAAGTGTAAAGAAAAAAAGAGTTATTGGATCTCCCAGCCCAGATGCAAATCTGAACTTTGGCACTGACACAGCAATATCGATACCATTTAGCATTGTTCAGTTGTAGCAGACTGTGTGGTCTAACACATATGGAGTTAATGCTGATACAACCTAAACAACTGTTACAAAAGAGGCACTGTACCAAGGAAAGCTGCAGGGAGTTTATGTAAAAATTTATGACAGTAACAGGTTACGAGGGAAGCACATTTTTGAGGTGTGGTTATTAAAAGGCTACAACAGAAAATGAGTGAAGATTTCCTGGTGGAAAACTTTTGTCCATTGCTTTAGGCCCATCTGGAGTCAGGAACTGATGGACGAAGCAAACGTCGCCAGTAAAACCCAGTTATGTATGAAAAGCTGGACAGAAACAAAGGGAAATGCAATTCTCAAAGAAAGGAAGGAAAAAAAGACACAATTATTATTTAGACACACATTATGTCAGTTAGCGTGATATTTAAATTTATTTGTCCCAGCACGCTGGCTTTTCTTTGTGTGTTACAATACCTACCCCAGACAAAATCAGTGACCAACGTCACCAAGCAACAAGTCAGACAATGCAAATGTTCTTTGTAGAATATGTGGAGGAACAAACCAATCCGGAGTACTTGCTGCATGGTGTTCCACAAAGTTATAAGAAAAACTCTCACTAGTTGGCGTGTTTTCTTCTTGTTGCTAAAGTAGCTAACATGATACGTATATATGACTGTGATTTGGTTTAGTTTTTGGAGATATCTGATCTGATATGAAGTCCAAAAGTAAGATTTATCTGTTAAAACATACTTAACACATCCAACATATCTTCTTTCTTCCTTCTTTGGTTTTCTGTCCTTTAAGTGGAAGGAGGCAAAGCCAGATGAGCTGATGGACTCGAAGCTCAGATGTGTTTTTGACATGCCAGTGGAAAATGAAAAAATGGTGAGCACTTACATTTCTTTTGCTTTTGCCATGCACGTGTTTAGCATCTGTACAGATTGGACATCAAAGACATGTTTATCAATTTTCAGTTGTATTAATTATCAAACATAATCCATGTCAGTCGTTCTCCGTCTGGGGATCAGGACCCCCACAAGGGTTGCAAGATCATTTCAAGGGGTTACCAGATAATTGTAAAAAAAAAATAAATAACCTACATTTATCAAATACATTTGGCTGTCAAAATTGGAGCATTAATTGTAAAATTAGCACCTTATGTTTTTAAACCTATTAACAAATGAATAAAGTTATTCTATTAAATTGTATATTATATTGTGTTACATTACACAGTGATGAACCAAATCCTCAAAAGGTACTTTATACTCCTTATTCATACAGATTGTGACTGCTTTATCTAGAGGATGGCTGCACTGATATATCTCTCTGTTAGCTACTCAGTTGTTGTGTGGGTGTGGGGGGTATGGGGGGCGCACACACCAACATATGTTATCTTAAGGTTTGTAAGTCAAAACATTTGAGAACAAGTGATAGCTGCTAGATTTTGTCAAAGACTGCAGAATAATCAGGCTTTTCTTGTTAATATTTGTCAGTAAAATATGTTATCTACTGTGTGGAACAAAGTTGTATACCTCTCCTTTCTACCATTTATTCATTCTGTGTTTTGAGTGTTTTTTCCTACTTCATCCCTCCTCTTCCTCTTCCTGCTGCAGCCCCATTTGAAAGGATAAACAACCCTTCAGAAAGTTCCATTATTCAGTTTCACATGTCGTTTATTATTAGTGTGATTGTAGAGACATTATTTTGTCGCAGATATGAACTTAGTCTATCAGGTTCATGAACATCAGGAGGAAAAAAATGAACCCCAGTAGTTTGTTTTCAATTCATTACGAGCTAAAGGATTCATTCACTGTGCACCACAGAGACTATACTAATAGAAACCAGCTTGATCCATGTGTGAAAAGTTCTCCTTTATAAACTTTTCCACCAAGTTGGATGTGAATAGAGTTGTACTTGTGTTGCAAGCAGCAAAGTTGTCGTTTAGAAATGCGATGTAAACATTTTGGCAGCGACAGTCATCTGATTTCATTAAAGTGTGTCCCTCTTTAACACACTTACAGCATGATATGGAGTCCAACAAGATGATCTCATCCAGCTTGCTGAAGTCAGAGTCCTCTGTGCTGCCTGGGAAGGGACTGAGCTCCACCCTGGATGATGGGGAGGTAAAAAAGATTATGGAAGAGTGTAAGAGGCTGCAGATGGAGGCTCAGAGGCTACGGGAAGAAAACAAACAAATCAGAGTGAGTAAAATGAGCAGTTAGTCTGTTGTATTTCTGTGGCAGACTGTCGAAAGATAACGGGTGTGCTGGGTTTCCACAAGAAATGGTCAAATAAATGTACTAAAACTCACTTTTAAATGGGGATTATGAGCTAAAATAAGATGTTTGTGTTTATGGTTCAGCCCCAGTGGTACCAATCTCAGAATGTCTTATTTTAGGAACTTTTTTAGTAATCTGATCGCAACAATGTAACAGTTGCAGAGATTTACTCTAAATGTACAAAACCTGAAACTGTGCTAAAAAGCTTTAAATACCAATCAGATTTGTAAAAATATTTTTTTGATATCATAGTTTCTGCATTTTACATATTTGAAGTAATTTGGTTTGAATTTTGGGCATTTAGTTTGTATCATCTGACTGCAGCAGCCTGCAGCTCACAGACAGACGGCTATTTGCACCTCAGACTTTCAGAATGTTGGAAACCAACAATCAGCTTAAGAAATTGCAGATGGATTCATCTCTGTTGATTTAATTTAATTATGTTTTGGTTTTAAATTCACAAATTGTTGAATATATTTAATCCTGTAACAAAGTTATGAAACTTAAACAAAAACAGTGTATTTAGAAATAAAAGAGACAGATCACCATCTGAGATTACATAACTGAACATATCCATAAAGTACTTTGTTTTGTATTTATTACGACTAATAAAGTGGTGCTGTTAAGTCACACAAAGCAGAGTCTTGCAAGGGCTGTCGCTTTTTATTTTATTACATTTAAATCAAAGTTCCAATAACGATTTAAATGTGTGGAAATACTGAATGTCTGAAAGACCATACAGACAGATAATCACCTTGTTAAGAAGTGTAATAAAAAAGATGCCATTCTTTTCTCAGTTTATGCTCTTAAAGAAGTTATTGCTACTAACATTAAGAAGGAGAAAAACACAAATAAATATATAGAAAAATGTATAAGAATACTTGAATCCAGTAAGTTTGCTGTCAATTACTACAATCAATTCAAGGTTTGAAATTAGTTTTACTAAAACTTTTGTTTGAACTATTCGTGACACAAACTCCATAAGCGGCATAGAAAGAGTGTCTTCTGCTCATGCACCATCACCTCCACGCTTTTAAGATCTGCCAGAGGCAGAATGACTGCTGGCTGCTCCTGCGGCTGAGATTAAACTAACAGAGAGCCCCCCCAACCCCACCCGCTGCTGGGAAATGAAGTGTGTTAAAGCCTGGCGCCTTCTGCGTTCCTCAGGGGATTTGGTCAGATGAAGATTTAAGCAGATCCCATTTCTTTGAGCTAATAAATAAATACTGCCTTATCAACTTGATTGACAAACTGACCATTTTTTTAACTCTTTGTTTTTATGAATTTTGTTTCCTTCATGTTCACTTTTGTTGCTTCATTTTGCTCCCGTCCTCCAATTCTTTTAGCTGCACACTTCCTATTATCGGTTCTTTCCTTTGCCCTCCTTACTACTTTTCCTTGTCCCTATTTCAGGAGGATGATGGTCTGCGGATGAGGAAGAGCAACATCATGCCATCCCAGCATGCCTCGGTTGTAATGAAGAAAGACGAAGGGTTGAGCGCCCGCACGATGGCCCTCATTGTGCTGTTCTTTGTGGTGGGCGTCATTGTGGGCAAGTTGGCCTTGTAGAGCGCAGGAGTTCTGTCGGCAGCAGCATGCTTTCGGAGGGGGGGGGGGGGAAACAAATGCAGCATCTGGGATTTTGGATCAGAATTGCCATATCTGCTGGGTGTGTGTGTGTGTGGGGGGGTACTGGTTTTGATTCAGTCTCATTTATGTAAAAACTTCAAAATGGTAAAGTATGAGAGCAAAATTAAAAAAAAAAAAAAAAGACTCATCTTCCGAACAAACAAACTGTTACAGGTCTTGCCTCTACGTATTCATCGCATAATCAGTCTGGCCTTTTTCCAAAGGTTTCTTCTATACAGACGACTTGTTTGGAGCGAGGAGGGGGCAAATCAAACATGATTTAATTCTAGTGATTCAAACCAACAGATTTTCTAATGGCGACAAGGTTATGTTGGTGCGATTGAGTCGATTTGCAACTGTGCGAATGTAATTCTAGTGTATCATTGTTTCTTTTTCTAAATGACAGGCCAGAGCCAATGTATATGCATATGTAATGGCCCCACTGTACAGTAAGTCCTGCTGTTCCTTCCAGTGAAACTCCATTAAAGGAAGGGATTTACCACAGAGATGCTCTACACAGTTGGTGTTCCACACTGTCTCTGCCAGTCAGAGGCTTTGTAAATCCTTGTCTCTAATTGGACAACAACCTTGATTGTTGTATGAAACACTAGCATTGGTAAAAAAAAAAAAAAAATTAATTGTGCTCTTTTTATTTACAATCTCCCTTACTCCCATCACCGGTCGCACATCCGCATTTGTAATTTGGAGGGATTGCTGATTGCATGCATTCACACAGTGTTGCATCTCTGCTTTTGAATCTAATTTATTTGCTTTTATAACGGTGAAAATGTAATTGACCATAGGTTTGCACATTTACATTTCTGAGATTTTCTTTTCTCTTTTTTTGTGTTTTGTTGCAGTTCTGTTTTTCTGTTTTCTGGTTGAAACATTTAAGATTATTGCCGTTATCCAAACTAAGGATCGTTTCTGTAAATTCAGATTAAATGCTTGCCTTGTGATCTATTTGGGCAAGTTATTCTCAGACCGAGATGGAGGTACATTAACAGTACATGTCAGGAGGTGTGTGTAAAATGTTTATTTCCCCGAGAACATCAACAATACCAAAGTCCTTTAACAATATCTTGACCTACCAAGCTTTTTCAGTTATTATGTTATGTTTTCCCACTGAGCCATACATTTGTTGATATTACGTCTAATGTTGGACAGATGTATGTCAGACTTGTTGTGTTTTAAGCTACCTTCATCTGCTTCCAATTTATTGGTTTGCTTTTTCTCTCACGGCTGCAAACACGAGTTCAGTTTTAGTGTTTGCTTTTATTTGTTGCTTATTGGTGTTGAAACATCACTGCACTTAAAGTTGTAAACATTTATACTACACCAAGCTTGAAGTATCTGAACTTCTGGCAGTTATTACTTTAGCAAAAGCAGGAAACAAATAGCTTGCCCATAGCATCAAGGGGACCACATCATAACACTTTAGTTTTTACAGAATATTTGGAAATAAACGGTAGACGTTTTTCTTATTGTTGCATCTCCAAATTGTGTATCGAGGGGGAAAGTCTATATGAAGGGAAAAAAACTGTTATCCCAATAGAATTGCTAAATTGTTTAGAAAAAGCAGGGATGCTGAAAAATGAATACAAATGATAAAAATTCTCCAGCTGAGTGGAAGAGAAGACAGCGGATGGGTGAGAAAATAAAAATGAACACGCACCCGTTTCTACTGTATCTCTGTGAAGTTTTTGGATTGAGGATGATTTGCTGCTCAAAGGGAGGGCAGAGCAGACCTGAGCTACGGGCCCATCTCGGGTTATCGGACTTGGATCATACAGTACTCCCAGAAAGTTGTTCTTGTTTAAGTACTTCTGGTTGGAGTATCGCAGCATGGCAACAATTTACAACACTGGAGTCCTGTAAATTTCAGATTGGCCAGTCCTTGGAGTGCCAAGCAAAAATGACATGTAAACACTACTTGATCCAGGCCTAACACATTACACCAACCTGTTCTGGAGTCTCTGACCATCACCATGATTAATGTAAGCAGTCAAGAAACTGTTTTGTATGTATATAAATAAATAAGTCTATCTGAGAAGATGATTAATATTCTTAGTTGAGTAGTCTGGTGTAAAGGAAAAAAAAGCAAAAACCAACCTGGTTGGACTATGTAGCATCTTAATAAATTAAATAAATAAATCGCCTAACTGTGTGAAGTTATTTTTTGCAAAGCTCACAGGCTATGTTATATGTTCACACTACAAGTTTAAACGGGAAAACACTTTATATGCACAGATGCACATGGATCTTTTTTCAGATTGCTGTTTTTCTGCTGAGATGTATGTTTAGATATCCATATTAAAACATTGTTTTACTTCTTTTTCTAAAGTAATTAACCACGTATTAGTTCAGAGGTTTTCATGATTAAACTATTTAAAATAATATTTTGTTTAAATAACTGTTCCTGTTCTTGTGCTAAAGCTGAACAGGAGCAGCCAAGGATCCAAACTAATGGGTAAAAACACAAACAGATCACACATCCCACCAATGGAAAACTTATTAGTTTGTTTAGATTAAGTGATTTCTACTGTCAGCAGCATCAGACTTGCAGCCAGTGAAACTCCAGACTGCTGTCTTATGAGCTGCCAGTAAGCTACCAGTTTGCTTGATTTGGCTCCAGTGTCGCTTGCAGTGAAGTAAAGGTGATGAAATATATACAGCTGCTCAAAAAATAATTACCCCGTAGATTTTCACTTGTGCTGTTGTGGTTTAGAGAGAAATAAAAATGCTGGTGATTCATTCAGTGTTATTGTATCAGTAACAACCGTTCAGTGCTCCTGTCTGCACCTCATGTGGACAGGCAGCAGATTGAAGCCTGCGTCAAGAAAGTGCACCTCCCGGGTCTGCACCTGGGCCCAGTAGCTCCTCAGCTGTTTGGTTTGGCATCCGTAAGGTGCAGCTGCATGCTCTAAAGGTGGAAAGCTACCAAGAAGAATTTTGCCTTTTTAAATTCAATTGGGAAATAATCCATTTCCAAGATCAATTACAGAAGAATGTTTAAAAAAAACCCCAAAAATTATTGGGTCTACTTCTCACCTGAAAGGTCAAAAAGATGCCAGCCGGCATTTTATTTTTAATGAGCGAGACCACGCTGTGGCTAGCTGAGATTCATCCAGGATACTTTGCCAGCTTATAAAAACATGTCATTTAAATATTTCTTTTAGAGATAAACAATATGCTAATTAGTGAGCCATGGAAGAGCTGGTGGGTGGACTTTGTTTAATTTGGACAGCCGTCTCACTCTGGTTCTGGTCTTTATAAAAACATTAAGCTAGCTAGCTAATGACTGTAGCCTCACGCAGCATGCACAGATATGAATGTTGTGTCAGTCTTTTAATTTAACTCTTTGAACAGTGTGAATAATAAATGACTTATATAAACACTAACACTACTTTTGCTACAAGTGTTGATAAATTATACAAGAGAGAAAATGTTTAATTGGTCACATTTTGAACTGAAATTCAGCAATCTCTATTCTAATTAACAGTTATACTCGATCCAGTAGTGGGACAGCCTCAATATATGTGCCACAAATTTGTTATGACATTGTCACCAGCAATGTTCCTATCCAGGGATGTCTGTTGGGAGATTTTGAGACATAAATATCTACGTTCAAAAGCAGGCTAAAGACGTAGCTCTTTAAGCAACATTTTTGCACTTAGTTGTGATCAATAGGAAATTATACTAACTTGAGAAATTTGTTGTAGCTCTTTGCAGAAACTCAGATCTAATCTCTAACTCAGATCTCAGACCTGTGCCCAACTACACTACAGCAGTTCGACTGCACTTATCTATGATGTCCTCTACTGATTGATTTAGTGCTTGTGTTGTTCTTATTCTCAGATGTAAGGCTCTTTGGAGAAAAGCGTCTGCTAAATGACTGCAATGTATTATAATATTAACATAAAGGATCTTGTTATATTTTTCAGATGAATTCTCTCCATGTTTCTGAACTGTTTCAGCATGTCCTATTCACATAATCATGTTGTGTTAGTTTTATATTTGAGTCTTCCTCTATAGGATCAATACAAGCGGGAATTTTCTTGTTTTGTATACATTGATAAGAATTGTGATAAGGTAAACTTAATTTGATCCTGTAATTTCTTGAGGTATAACATTTTAAAAGTTCTCTTTTTCCAAGTTATATTTCGCTGTGAGTTTCTGAAAGTTTTCCTTTTTGAGTGGTAAAAGAAGAGGCACCATAAGAAGTGACTTCTTTGTCCATCCAGTTTGTTTTAATTGGGGGTGTAGTACTGCTAGACTGAGGAAATTCTGTATGGTTAGCCACTGAATGCAACATCCTTGCACATCCCTTTAATAGAATGTTTTAACTGGCTGTAAAAAAAAAAAAAACAAAGTCCAGGGTTACATTCATCAATTAAGTCCATTTAAATATTTCTTTTGAAAATGTATTTATATTCCCTGTACTGAATAGAAAGCAGTGCCTTATATATTTTTGCTGTATTTCTTTTCACTTAGCTTTGTATAGTATCACACCAGTATATTGATTCTCCGGGCATATTTAAACTAATTTCTCCTTTAGTTGGTTGTAGTGTAAAGGTTGAGTCTATTCCATCTAACTGTTTATTAATCTGCTCTATTATGCATGTTCATTGGAATTTGTTTCCAGCATTTTAAACTCTTTTTAACATCAGTTGTAATTGTTGCATAATTACATTCATATACTGATATATTAATCTAAAATGACTTCATTAGTTCTGACAGAGACCAGAGGGCAGGAACCAGTTTTAGAATGGCTGCATTTTTTTATGATCTTGGACCTCCTTATTTATCTGACCTTTTTATAAATAAAAAAAACCCTCAAAGACTTTGAGCTCCTATGCCAACAGCCTGTTAATTTGTTAAAGTCAGGACTAAAACTCATCAAATCAAATTTTATTCATAAAGCACTTTTCATTAAAAGTAGCTCAAAGTGCTCTACACAAAAAAAAATATGGCACATTAAACAACAACTTGTAAAAAATAATCTTTTAACGGAATTTTTATTGTAGTTATTTGATTTATTTGATTTATATTATTGTGTTTAGATTTATTTCTTTTTTGTTTTAACTTATTAATATTTTTAACTGCAGTGTTTTTTTCTTATGGGCACACACCAAACCGGGGAGTCTGTCTGCAGGGTCTACAGGCTGTTCATTTTGGATTTCTGAAGAGGCCTGAAAGAAAGTTTGGGAACTTTTGTTCGTGAATAGATTTGGAGCTTAGGCCTATAGTTGTATTGGACATGTCATAGTTCTGATCATTACCCAGCATACATGTGGAGAAATCATGCAATAAAACATTTTATTTGTTTAATTTGGTTTCTTTTAACTGCCTTTGGGGTTTTGTGTTAACATCTGATGTTCTGTAAAAATGACATTTCGAATCACTGCTTTATATTTCATTAAGACACCATGTGACTTTTTTTCTTTTACTTTAAAAAACAAATTTCATACATATGCTTTTATAAAGTAGGTTGTAGATCTTAATAGAAAAAAAGAGTTATATGTCCCACATTTTGCTGCTTCTTACCTGTAATGGAAGTTCTTAGTCATTTCCCTTCTCATTGCTGTGATAGATGAGGTGATCATTTTCTAAAAGCAGCAAAAGAAATTGCGGGTTGGAATGTGGTGCAAGGTCTGTTCAGTAGTTGGTTAAGTATATGAGCATGAGGTCATGACAGAAACAAGCCCGTTTTTTGTTTGGCATGAGATCAAGCAGGAAAGTGCAGTTGCTGCTCTGCATTGCAGCTCCACGGGTATGAGCGCA
The DNA here is from genome assembly GCA_037177515.1 of Pseudomugil tenellus. Classification (NCBI taxonomy): domain Eukaryota; kingdom Metazoa; phylum Chordata; class Actinopteri; order Atheriniformes; family Pseudomugilidae; genus Pseudomugil; species Pseudomugil tenellus. The sequence continues at coordinate 14,655,546 of JBAMHX010000004.1, read as the reverse complement.
GCACTTTGTTGTGAAGTAGGACATTTTTCCTCAATAAAGACTCATTTGTTTGAACCAAACCAGCCAGCTTATGGTCAATGTTATCTTTTTATGATGCAGCTGCAGCTCCTATAACTCATAGAAATAATGGGATTTTCTTGATGGAGCCTGAAATTTAAATGAGTGGGTGAACTGGAAGATACCCATACTACTGTGATGATGTCATCTCAGCGATGTGTATGTGTTAACTGCACATGCAAGGTTTTTATGGGAACACTGAAGATGGAAGAAATAAGAAAAACATACCGCTGCTGTTTTTTTTTTCTTTTTTTGCCTTTAAAAAAATGAATCCCTGTCCAAAAGCAGCACTGTGTCCTTCTTTTACCAGAACATTTATCAGATGAAGGCAGCAACTGTTTGGAAACTTGGTGTGGCTTAAAGGAGACTCTCGGAGGCTTGTTAGGAACATTGGATCCTTTATTGTTCAAATTGACGAATACATACTAAAAAAAAAAAGAAAATAAAAACAACAAACATCGATGTTCTTTTCTTAAGTGAAAAACTTAAAATGTCATCAGAAATTATTTTTTTTCTTCTTCCTCTTTATTAAAATAATTCTTGCTTAAGTAACAGTTTTTTTTTTTTTTACCTAATTTCCAGATTGGTTGTTTTCATGTAAAAATATGAGGGTTTTTTTTATTTACAATGGACATTTTGAGAATAGATTCATCAAGTTAATTATCAAACTTTCATATAGATTGGTAACCTTCAGTAAAAGGATCAGGTAATTTTGACCCTCAATTAATAACCTGTAGTTGGCATTTTGTTGATCATCTAATGCCAGGCGATGTATGAAATACTCTTAGGCTCAAAACGTTCCTCTATGGAAAAGCTTATAATCAGGATAGTGAGGAATAGGGTTAACTACACAACTGAA
>JBAMHX010000004.1:14625202-14654530 GCA_037177515.1 Pseudomugil tenellus | reverse complement strand
CTGCATGTGAAGCCCTCTGAGACAACTTGTTGTGATACTGGGCTATATAAATAAAATTGACTTGACTTGACTTGACTCTTGAATACCTATAAATAAACAACGAATAACTAATCCAATGTATAGCGCAAGAGAATGATAAAATTACTTTAAATCAAATGCCATGGTTGCCATCCTAGTGTACATTTAGATCAACATACTTTCTGAATATATTCCCTTAAACAAACACAAATATCACTGATAATTTACCATTGTCTGTTACTGTAGACCACTGTCTAACATCATCGATCCAACTAGCCATATTTGCACTGACTGTCATGTTACAGGCGTTTGTTGCGTTGTGTCTCAAAGGTGCAGTAATATGGTTTTTGTAAACAACACTCTAATTGCGGCGCCTCAAGATGGCGCCACACATAAATTGCTCCTCAGATTAGTCTATACTTCCAAGAACTACCAGTGTGGCATAAATAAACATCTGGGCTATGATTTAGCAAGCAGATCACTGGCTTTATTTGACAGTCTACAAATAATGAACAGAGTATTACTCTTGTACATTTATTTACACACACACACACACACACACACACATATATATATATGGATGTGCATTGTTCTATATGGTGCACAACAGAATCAACAGACTTCAGAACGGCCATCACAGAACTTGCAAATTCCCAGAATACTGCGAAATACTCTAACTTCAGGGCTGCTTAATTACAAAGTCTGCTTATTGTTTAATGGATAAAAGGTGATCACACTTTCTCTGTTTTTTGTTCAGTCCACTTTTTTTCTTTTACTTGAGTTGGCTTTGGATGTTGGATTTAGATAGATGGGGGTGGAGGGGTTGCAGACCTATATTCTCCATCCAAGCCTGAAGAGTGACCTCATGGGGCTTGCAGCTGCCATCTCCATTCTAGCAGGAGTTAATAGGAACAGTATGTTGCCTCTGAAGCATTTCCTTTTTCTTTCTCTCTCTTTACAGTATCCACACTTCATAATTATTTACATAATTTCATTTTTATTCATTTGCAATATTCTCAGGAGCTGTGTTTATACTTTCCCCCCTCAGTGGGGGAAAGTCTTCAAAGAAAGGAATGGGTCTTTATTCATGTATTACCAGTGACTCTGATGGCTGCTTGGGTGACAAGCCCGGCGTTGCCTTGTGTGTCTTTTTGGCTCACTTATTTTTCTTCTGGACTACAAAGACAATGTTTCAGCGTTCTTTTAATTATGCTCAACTGCAGTAAAACCGGAAACATTGGATTTCAGCATCAATGTTTTGTGTATTAAAAAGGAATCACCCATTTATAAAGTGAAGGATTTCTGCTTCACTTATGATCCTAATTTGTTTATATTTCAAAGCTGCAAATCCATTTTTAAAAGCTACAATTGTGCTTCAGTGAAAACCACTTCTATTTTTGTTCATTCCATTGTTCTAAAAATAACTAAACATTTCTGAATATTTATTAGTCAATTTTAGAAAATGTCTGATTGACATCTGATTGACTATGAACGTAATGTGAGAAAGTTGAGTCAAAATTGAGATATTATGGGATATTGACTTTTCCAATGAGTCCCCTTAAATTTAACCACTGATATGTTGTTCAAGTAAATTATTCCTTCATTTTCTACAGTTCTAACTCCAATTCAGTGTCATACTGGACCTCATCAAGAAGCAGCTTACACCCTGAACTAGTCGCCCATCGTCAGTCAAGTTAGAACAATTTCACATTAGATAACCTTGAGTGAATTAGGCTGGTCACAATAAGCAATAAGTCAATTAATTGCAGGATGATAAAAGATTCGTACAATAAGCTTGCTAACTGCAATAAACTGAATTTTTGTTTCTCTCTTTCTCTTTACCCAAGACTGAATTGCAATAGCTTTCACCAAAGTGCCTCATATTGTGCAAGAACAATTCAGAGGCAGCAGTGCCTTTGTCTGCAACGTTGCAAACAAGACGACATACCAAAGGAGATCAGACGTTTATTCACTTTTTCTCTTCCTCCTGAGATATGTGGTCCAGTTAAAATATGATCTCTTAGATGAGCATATATTATGTAGCTGCTGACTGGACCGTGAACACCAAGTGTTTAAAGACCGTTATGTTCCAGACAACCACACTGCTGAAACCCTGAAAGACTATAAACAAGTCTGCACATCAAGCTAAAGGTTCTATAGAAATGAATGTTTATTCTATGAAAGGGGGCACTTAGTCACATTACAGCATTGTTATTATTATCATTATTATATAGGTTGAAAATAGTCTAAAAATGACACAATTTATCGCATAGAACTATATTATCGTTTATCGCAATAATTTCAGGGACAATTATTTGCACAGCAAAATTTGTTATTGTGACAAGCCTGGAAGGAAACCTTCTGTCTGTTTGATCTAATACCTTAGACAGATTGCACATTTTTTCAAAGCCATTTAAAATGTGCTTGAAATTCCCCACTAAGTTAAAATTTCTTAAAGCCAGTGTCATCCTTTTACAAACTGCTTTTACCTCTATGCACAACAGACTTGTATCAGTCCTAGCACTGAGTATCTACTGCATAATCCTTTTTCATCCCCTCGCTGTAGCTCCTCTCGGCTCATTTACTGTCAGAGCAACTGGAGTCTGTTTTCTTGGCTGTTTTATTTTTTCTACAAACTCAATAATAGCTGCACTGGAATGTCTGTAGAGTAATGTGCAAGCCATATGACAGCTATTTATCAAATAGCAATACACTCACTCACAATGTGAGCTTGAATCAGATGATGGGGCAATCACTTTCAGCTACTGCTTATCCCAGTCTTCTGTTTCCTTCATTACAGCAAGATTGGGATACAGTTCAAGTAAGCTTTTAATGTAATTCTTGCTAGTGTGGTCGGCCCACTACTTTGGTCAAGAATAACATACTTCAGCAGCTAATGATCAGATTCGTTGTGTCAGCGATTCTGTTCTTTAGAAGATACATCATTTATCTCTGATAATCACAAATTTGAACAACTTCTGGACACATTCTGTTATATTTGGAAAAGATTTTTTATATTTCTAGAGAGAATTTGTAAGTCAAAATGCTAACCCTTTCATTCCTTGTATTTTGTGTTATGACTGCCAAATAATCCTAACAGCCCACACAACCAGTTCTTTATTGCAGCTTGTCCAATACTGATGTTTAGCATGCAGCCCACTGTGTTGGTTGTGAAAACTTCCATTTTGGATGTCCAGATTTGGTGATATGACAGTTACGGGACATGTCATCATGGCAAAGTGGGAAATTTCTCTAAAGCTTGCTGCAATAAAATAATTTTACTGGGTATTTAAACTCATAACCGTGAAAGAAGGAAACATGACTTGTAAAAGAAATCTCTTGCTTTTATGAGGTGTTTGGCTCCAAGTATGTTTTACCTGTTACTTAAATTCTCCACGCTGTGGGTATGTGTCAGTCTTGCTTATTCTCAGTTTGTGTGCTGGTGTGGCCATGGCTATAGCTTTCCCCATCATGTAATCAAACTGCCAGTATATCTTTCCCAGTCTAACCAGTACTTGTTGGCCATTTGTTGTACTAGTAGAGGAACTGTCTAGTCCTTTCTGTATTGCTGCTTTATATTAGGTGGTTGAGCACGTCACTCATTATCGAAAGGGTTGGTTGTTTGAATCCTACTCGTACAGTCATCTGTCTTTGTGACCTTGGTCAAGAAAAGGTCACAGTTTCAGTGTCTGTTGGCGTATGAATGACTATGAGTGTTAAAGTGGTGGTTCAACAGCGCATTGGTGCACAATAGCTGCCACATTTCTGTAAGTTTGCCCCAGGGCAGCTGTGGCTGCACATGTGGCTTACCATGACCAAAAATGAATGTGGATTGGATAAAGAATGGGTCAAATGTAAGCGCTTTGACCGCAGTCAGCAATAAAACACAATGTGAATCTAATGCATTATCTTAATCTGTTTATTTGTAGTAATTTCACTTCTGTGTGTTCAATAAATTCTGCAAATTACTGCAGGGAATATTAAAGATGATGTTAATCTTCTTTCTCCCAGCCCACTCACTTCCACATCAAGGCTAGTGAAGCTTGTATTGTTATGCAGGAGGATTGTAGCAAAAAAAGTTGAGATTATTTAAAGTCTGTAAGGGCATGGGTCTGGACCACAAGCGATATGTTAACTGTTTCATGTCTCTGTTGTGTTGAAATTCCAAAATTATATGTATATTAGCAAAAATGACATGGATAGACTGCATAGAGTGAAAAGCAACAAAAGCAGGCTAACAGAAGTTTGTGTCGATAAGATTCTGTAGCTGACAGAGTTACTCACACAAGCGAGTACAATTTGCATTGACCAGCCTTCCACACTTTACATAATGTGTACGACAAAAAGTCACAAGCAGCTGGAAATTAAGAGATAAGATTCGTTAAACAGCCTTGGTTAGTCTCTAAAGGCATCCTGATGCATAGTGATGCTGGAAAATGTTCCGTTTTACTGGTGTCTGGTGATTATCTAGAGCCAATCACACATGGTGAGAGGCGGGGTACATCCTGGACAGATCGCCAGTCCATCACAGGGCAACACACATAGACAAACAACCATGTTGGTGCACCTATCCCCAAGGTGCATGTCTTTGGACTGTGGGAGGAAGCCGGAGTACCTGTTGAGAACCTATGCTAACACGGGGAGAACATGCAAACTCCACACAGAAAGGACGCTGTCCGAGCCAGGGGTCGAACTGGCAACCTGCTTACTGTGAGGCAACAGCGCTAACCACCAGCATAGTTTTATAATAGTTTTTAATTTTCTGTGCAAATTTCAGGTTCCCTTCCTGTTCTCCTACTTAAAGTGTCCCACATGGATGTAATTTCAGGCCTTTATTGTTTTAAATGCAGTCCTTTTTAGCATAATTTAGGCTATTTTAATTACATTTTTATTATTATATTCCTGAATGCAGAGTGTCAGGGATATTATAGTTTCATCACGACTGGCGCCACAGCCACCTGATATGTTTCGTGTGAGCGCAAACAGTTTTCACAATTGGAATTTGATACTCAGTGTACCTGTTTAGGTCCCAAGGGGACCACCTGCATCGAATTTCAGCATTTGGGGATTTATGGTTTTCTCACTAGGTGCTTTGTGCACAAAAATCAGATTTTTGCCTATGTCTCTTTAACTTTTTACAATTTGATTTTGATACTCAGTATACCTGTTTACATCCCCAAGAGGACGGTCTGAATTGAATTTCATGATTATCGGATTTATGGTTTCCCCACCACGTGGTGCTTTATTCTCAAAGAATCAGATTTTTGGCCATGTCTCTGGAACAATTTGTCTCATTGACCTTAAATCAAGTGCAAATAAAAGCTCATGACCTCAGGATGCATCCTGTCCTGATGTCATACCAGGTTGAACTTTGTGACTGAACATGTTCGTCTTTATATTATAGTTTTGTGTCTATTTGAGGATTGGTGAATTGGAGGATTGGGGGCATTTGGGGATATACCCCCAACCATCGCTTCCGTTATATGCATGATATTCACGTGTAAATTTATATTAAATCCTATGATCGTTTCAAGGGTCAAATCTTGCTCAGACGCTTGGACTTTGTTAGAAACTAGATAATTGTATATTTTATTCAGCTTAACAATAAGAAAACTGATGTATTTGTCTGTGCCCAATAGATTCCTGTCTAAATAAAGGCTAATACTCTCTGATCTTAAAGGAGGACTATCATAAAAAAGAAAAAACATTCACAGTAAACACTGACCACTACCAGTCAAGATGGCATTACTGTTTTGCAGAATCGCTTTTGACATCTGCCATGAAAAAATAATTTTGTTGGTTTGTGTCTGGCAACAGAAACAAGTCTTGATTAGTGGTTAATCTTTTTTTTGTCATGATTTGGGCTTTGTGTGGGGGTTTTTGGTTTCCTGTTCTATTTTGTTGTATTCCTGTTTTGTCTTTTGTGCTGCTGTTATGCCTTGTGTCCTGCTCGTTAGTTCACCTGTACTGATTTGATTAGGTTCACCTGTGTCTTGTTGAATCTGTATTTAATTTCTGTGATTTCTCATATCTGGTTGCGGGTTCATTAGTTGGTGTTTGTAGTCTAGTGTGTTGTCTGTGTTTAGCTTCTGTTTAGTCCAAGTTTAGAGCATTAAAATAGTTTTTGTCTGCACCACTGCTGCCTCCCTTGCCTGCATTTGGGTGCACACTCTCCTGAGGTCTTGACACTTTATTGAATGTTCATGGCATATATACTACGGTTAAGCAGATTCCATTGGAAGGACAACCAGCTTCAGGACCATGAAAGAGTAAGACTCTTTGAACCACACCACACCAATTGCAAAGTCTTTCCTCTACTAAAACCTGAATGATGAGTTGTGTAGACACAGACCAGTCAGCCTGTCTGACATGACCTCTCTCACCAAATAGAAACAGGAACAGACTGTGTAACAGCAAAAAAGGCAAGCGTGTACAACATTTTAAAAAACTTGTTATAGTCTAGTCAAAACTTTTCATAGCAGTGATTTTTTAAATTTATTTATCTATGCAGGAAAATGTGTCTTGTCAATCTGCAACCATTTTCATGGAGTAGCTTTGGCAAATATGCTGCAAAGTTCAAATATCCCACGTCTCAAGCTGATTGAACATCTGTGAGGGCCTTTTTAGGAGGGCGTAACCCTGACTTGAGATGTGGATTACGGCTGAAAACTGTTGACTCCAGTGACTGATTACTGACAACAGCTGGGAGTGATCAGGGACCAGCGTACTCCAGCAGCTGATTGCTGGAGTTGGCACTTCAGGGTATACAAGAACGACGAAGGCAGAAACAAGGTGGGTGGAGGGGAGCAACTAAACAGAGGACAACCAGTTTTGCATATCCATAAGAATGCCATACTTTTGCTTTTTGTGCATGCGAACCATCGAATTTAGCAAAACTAAGTGCTAACACCGGTTTTCTGCAATGTCTTTTTGGGGGTTATGGTTATGGACACTGACTGGGTTTGGCTTTATTGGTGTGTTGTTTAGACAAAGAAGCATAAACTGACAGATAAACCTATAAATGTGAACTTGCGGTGAGCTAATCTGATGAGGTATAGCAAACTGAAGGAACACCGAGATGGAGAGCAGCACACAGTAGCACCAGAAGAGGCTGATGCGGTATGCTTGGACATGAAAAGTCAGCGCAGGAATGGAATGGGTAGGTGTAAACATACAGGAACCTTAGTGAATTTAGTCACATTCGAGTTTTTGTCAGTTGATATGAAGGGTAGCCCACAGGGAAGTCCACAGCTTACCTGATATAAAATTTTAACAGCATGATCAGCTGCTAGGGCTGGGTTCCCATTCATCTCGTCTCACAGTTGCGAACCATTTGTCCCGTCTTTGTGTTTTCCGGTAATCTGTGGAGAATGCTGTTCTTTTGGCCGTGTATATTACTACACCCGAATGTGGCGCATTAGTCCTCATTTGACTCAGAGGAATACATCACACACTACACTCTGTCTGAGTTTAACTGGCTTAGAGATCGGTTGGGTTGTCGTCCAATATGACGGATGAACAAATGTCGGGTGATGCAGTGATATCAGCTGCACATCCTCTATAGTTTCAAAACAAAGAAACAGCAACTTTGTTATAAGTTAACAGTATTTCCTATGCAATTAATCACTCCAACTTCCAGCTTAACTGTTGAATAAAACCAACATCTGTCCACTGTGACATTTTGCTCAACTGTCTATGATAAGGACATTCATTTAGTACTTTCTAACATTAGCTTCCTTATATTTTTTTTCTCACTTTGATACTGAGGCTACGAATATTACAATATAAAAGTATGTGAACAAATTGCGCTTTTCAACACATACGGTGGCACGTTCATGGTCAGAGGACTACAACGTTGTGATGTAGGTTTGTGTCGGCCCAATTGTTGGTGGCCTGACTACTAGTGCGGGTGTTTGGCTTGATATGTGCTGCTCCAGTGTAGTTGAGTGGTGGGAGGATATATGATAAGACGTTCTGTTGGAGATAAGATAGCAGCTCTCCTGTGATTAAAAATAACATGTAGAAGGAGATTTGTGACCAGATCACAGGAACCTGCATCCTCATCCATTGAGGCCCCTCTGCACTGGCTTGTAAGCCTGGGTGGGCAGAGGAATTGTCGGGGCCACAATGCAAGAAAGGGCTGTGTTGGGATGACTGGGGATAGCCTATTTGCCTACAGAGCGGTTGGCCTGGTTACATGAAAATAGACTGTCCCTCTGGTTCTGCCCCACTGCAGCAGTTTTGACTGCCTTAGCCACTGTGGGGGAGGCTGTGGGGGAGGCTGTGGGGAGGTGGACCCAAGACACGGATTTGCAGGTGACCTTGTACTTTCGAACTGATGATCCTGGGAATGAATGTTATCAGCTGGTGCTGGGAGGCATTGTTGCAGAACAGGCACCCAGGACTGGTGGGCTTTCAGTCCATTTTGTCCAATGTAGACCAGAAGTCCTGGGACAGAGCTTTCTGTGTGTACTGCCTTATGCAGGTTGTGGGGCCTCACCTGGATTGTCAGGGAACTACCCAGTTGCTGGCCAGTGATCAAGTTGTTTTGACTCCCCAGACAGAAACCTGGTGGAGGATTTGGAGAATAGCTCTAATAAGTGATTGTTTGGTAGGTTGGTGGTGGAGATGCAGGCAGGGAGGTTGCTTTTGCAGAATTGTAATCTCCATTCCCACCCAGTATAACTATCTGATTTGCTTTTGGAAATATGTGTGAAAACTGGACTCCAGTGACTGATTATTGACTGCAGTTGGGAGTGATCAGGATCACCATACTCCAGCAGCTGATTGTTGGAATTGGTACTGGAGGGCATACTGTATAAGAAGCAGCAGCACAGGTAAGCAGTGAAGCACAGGAGAATGGGGACGGAGAGCATCCGGAGACAGGAGGGACCACTTCTACTAATGTAATCACATCTTTTCATTATTGTAGAGTTTTTTTTTAACAGGTTTTCAACTTTGCAGGTTGTATGTGTACTTTTTTTTTTAAAAAAAATGTTTTTTTTTTTTTTAAAAAAAGAACTGGATGGTTTTATTTTTTACAGGGTAACAGATGTTGGGGAAGTTATATACCCTCCTGTGGTATTTGAGATTCTTGGGGCATTATTAAGTGTTTAACCTTGGTAAGGCTCAGCACTATCCATTACATGGGGTTAAACTAGATCTGTGTCAAGTTGAGTCCCAACTTCTGATAGTTGGTTCCCCCATCTGACGCAAAGGAATCACTACCTGTGGATTCTCTTCCTCCCAACTGCCTGCGTTTACAGAATCAAATGCGAGCATATGGGAGTGTATCCCTCTCTCACTATGGTAACTTGCCCATAGTTAGTTAAATGTTTCACAGATCAGGTAAGCGTGTAATATTATGAAAAGCCACTTTAATAGACAAAGAACATATTAAATGTCAGAAGTAACTAAAATCTTTTATAAAAACATACAGTATAAATGGTATAAAAATATTCTTTAGATTTGTTTACTTTTCTGACAGAAAAGCAAAAACAGCACAAGTTTTGAAAGCGGCAGAACAGGAGCCTTAGCAGCTGTTTACATTTTCTTTCTTTCTGTCTTTTCATTATATGGACAATAAAATAATCTGTATGAAGTTTACTACTTATGTTACATTTGGTTGCAAAGTCCACTGAAATGGTCATGACTTATTTTGTGGTGTGGAGATAACGATCATATTGTGTTGTAATATCACAAGAGAACAGCTACTGCTCATATAGGATAAAGAAATGAAGGTATGAAGTAAAAACATTTGTTTCATCATTATCCGAACATAATAGGAATGGAATTGAGAAACTTGAATAATATGTTGTTGGTCTATAAAAATAGTTATCAGAAAAAGAGCTGAGGTGAGTGATTGGAGTAAACCCACAGGTAGCATCTGAAAGCCAGATATCGAACTGTTCAGCTTTCCTGAATGTTAATTCATCTCAAATATCTTACATGTAGTCATCATGTGGAGGGAGAATGTAAACCAGCTGCCAGAAAACAACCATCACCAATTTCAGCTGTATAACAAGTTGGATTTGCCAACAATGTTTTTAATAAACACCAATCCAGCTGAGCAGTGCACATCCAAACACCTGGAACACCAGCTGTGTCAACCTCTCTGTCCCACTCTCTAACTGTATCTGCTTGGCGTTAAAACTTGAATGGGAGGGCCCGGGCTCTCTCCCACTGCAAAGCACCATGGGGGCCTGAAAGGAGGTGGGACGCCTTATTGGCCTGTCAGGACTGGACCCATCGGTTGGCCGTTCTCCACTGAATAATAATGGGTGTTTCCTGTGATCCAACTCTATCTTGAAGAGTTCATACTCCTTATGTGGCAGCTTGATTCCGAGCACAGTGCACCCGTCTGTAGGAGTCAGGTCCTGCTCCTTCCCGACCTCCCAGCGTCCTGCTTTGCCACACTTTCCTGGTCTTGTACTGTTTAGCAGCTTGACAGTGGGCTTGTCCAAGGCCGTGACTCTCACCTGGGTTACTTTGAAGACAAACTCGGATGCTCCGGATAATTTGGGAGAGGAGTTTCCTTCAGCGTAATGGCCAAGTGCTCTCAGGATGAAAGTGGGCTGTGAGCAGGCGGGATCAGAGTAGTGCCTGTAGATGCCTTCCCAAGCATGCTGGCTAGGATCGAAGGTGAAATCTCGCGTGAGGAAGAGGACAGAGGGACGATTTTCGCAACGCTGGCTTACCCAACGGCCAGCCAGAGACAGAGGAACTGCAGGGCTGTGGTGCAACACGGGGGCGCGCTGCTCTGAGGAGCGGTACACCAAAGCACACACTGGACAAGGATGGATGTGGTGCTACAGAAAAGGGAGGGAAGGAGAGTTTCAGAGTTGTATGCTTGATCTGATAAAAAGCCCCACTTTTGACCCCATCATATAATTTTTAACCTAATATAAGTAATAAGTTTAGGAAAATTAACTGCAGCAGTGCTTCACCTTTTAAGATGAAGTAAAATTATTTTTTTAGTTTATTTGATTAAGAAACCGATTCTGACATCACATCATGTTCAGATTTATTTAAAATCTGTTTTTTAGACTGCTTTGATTTAGGAATAAGTTGTGCAACCTTGGTTTGAAACTAGTTTATTTTAAACTCTAGGTATCTAACAATTGGGTATTAATACCACACTGCATTGAAACTGGATTGGACTGAGAAATATCAACCTGATTCCTTATCGACACTGTAAAATATAAAATAGGTTTGATTATAATTGAAAACAAACTGTCTTTTATTTAAGCAAAAACATACACAGACTATATATAAGAAAATTAAGTTTTAGGTTTGAATTTGATGCCAGAAACATCTCTTAGAGAAATCTGGAGACAGATCTGATTTGATTTTCCTGAAATCATTGCATCAGTGCTTATCCAAACTTAACTTATACTTAAATCTTTTGGAAACAATGTTGTAAATATTATCATGATGCATAAAGACAAAGCCTGCTATTACCTGTGTCACCTGAGTGCTTTTTTAATCTTATTCTAATCTCTGAGGCATTGCAGCTTGTTGCACTCTCATGTAAGAAGGGATAAATCTGCTGAGCATCCTCAAAATGTTTAAGTGCTAATACACATGAAACTGAAACTCATGCAGCAATTGAGCAGTGACAATACACAGCACAGATAAATCGGGAAGATATTCAAAATCACTCAACAAAGTCTTACCAAGGCACTCTGCAGTGGCTGCTGGTATCCTGTAGGTCTGTGCTGGGTTCTCTGGGCCCAGTCTGTGTGAATATCCCCCAAGAAAAGCTCCTGCACCTTTCCTCCATGACTGTGGTGCTGTGTTTCCACACGTACCAAACCCAGTTCCATCATAGAGAAACCCAGAGCTGCCAGACATCCCCTTCCTGCCCGTGTGTTGTACAGCTCATGCAGTTTTCCTGGTACAACTCCTCCCAGACTCAGGTCCACACAGGCTGCTGGAAGTCGGGATACCAGTCTCTGCTTTGCTGCCGTGGTGTGAACCACAATGCCCACCTTGCTGAGGTGGTGTTCAGCCTCAGTGCCTCCACGGGTGATCCATGAAGACTGGCATAGACGAATCTTCCCCCTGATCAACAGGGAATAGATAGGATCTTCACAGCCACTGTCAGAGTAATAGTGCTGGAGAGCCTGGAAGTGGCGACTGGTGTGGAAGGTGTAGGAACGAGTGAGGAACTCCGGGCCTGGCCGAATTTCACACCTGAACAGAAGAAGTGCAATGAACAAACTTCTCGCTGACAGGTTTGATCTCAATATAAGTATGACGGGATTTATGACTTACTGTTTTTTTTTTTTATTATTATTTTCCTGAAAAACTTTGCAAAGTAAACATCATCCTAGTTGAGCAGCTATCAACCTGAAGCTCAATTTTTGGAGGTTCATTGGCTCAAACTGATCATCTTTTGACTAAGTCACAGCCATAATTTGACATCCTGATTTGAATTTTTCACATATTATTGGATTTGAGACTAGGAGTATTAAAATTCAATCAAAAGCCAAAATAATTGGATCAAAGATAAGTTATGTTGAAACTGTGAATGAGTTCTCTTAGAGTTTCTGAGTAGACTCGATGGTTGTTGAACCTCTTTATCACACTCCTGGTCTACTGAGTTAGCAGTGGTGGTTTATGTAAGTTTGTGTAGGACCAGAAGGGTCTTTGGAAAAGAAATGCAGCATTTTCAATACAAGTAAAGTTGTTAAATAAAATGTATAAATATTGCGAAATGTAATTTGAGATTCAACAATTAGCTCATGCATAAAAAAACTCAATTTGGAAAGTGTTTTTTAATTACGTTCTTTCGACTGATAAATGAAAAAGAAATGGCAAATCTTAGTATTAATTTATTATTGAATAGGCTACTGTGATTTGTAAATATTTTTAAATAAAATTTCTAAAAGAATATAATATTATTATTATTCATAATAATAATAATAAAAATAAAAATTATAATAATAACAACAACTAATGAGCTAAATAATTATTTATTATTGATCTATTTAGGAATGGTAGGAAAATAAGTTTGTAGATCTTTATAGAACATGTAGTTTTTAATTTGTTTATTTTTATATGTATAACTTTTATTTAGTTTGACCAGTTTAAAATAAACAAGAAATAAATAAACATTAATTAAATGTTGATTGCATAAAATGCCCAAACATCATGTTCAAAAGGCTTGAAATACAAAGGCTTTTTAACTTTTTAATACATATACTGCAAGCATATGACAATGAGATGCTGTCTGCATGGTACAGACAAGATATTATCATAAATAAGTGCACAGAGGCTTCCAACAAATATTGTCTGTTGTCTTATTGCTGTTGTAGTTGTTAGATCATTAGATCAAACTAAGGACGTCATGTGTTGTTTTGATGAATAAAGACTGCAGTTGTGACACCATTGTTGCTGCTGCATGAACATCTACCTTGTTGACACCCAGGTGCCATCCAGCGATGGGGGGATGTCTGTGGTGATTTTCACTTTGTCCTGTAGGTGGTGATACTGACAGTGAGGCTCCCATTGCAGGCTCCTGCTTAGATTGGAGGAGAAAGAGAAGGGATCTGTGGGCACCTCCCATCGTTTACTCCCAGCACTTGCAGCACCGACCACAAATATTGCTGCAAAAGAGAAGACAGTTAGAAAGTAGGGGATAAATATTAAAACAGAGCCTGATTTTGAGAACATGCAGAACATTTTTACTCCTTTATCAGACAAGAAAGTTAAATATTCACATTTTCATCCAGCTACAGCTGCAAAAAAATGCCTGGATTAGTTTCATGTGGTTCAGGGTTTTTATTGAGTTACAGTTTCCATGTAAAGAGTTTCAAGCAGACATCTACTCAGGATATTGGCCTCAGTGCACTGGATTTTGGCCTGTCACTTGAATAAGCATGCTGTTGCAATTCACAGCTCTCATGTTTGGGTTTGCTTAAAGACAGGAGGTGTGTGAGGAGGTGTGTAGATATATTTCCAGCTCGGATATAAAACCAGCAGTGGGTCACTGACAACAGCTGGCTATCTGAGCCAAACACATCTGCTGATAATATGATTTAACATAAAAAAAAAACACTCCTGATGATTAATGTTCCTGCTAGACTTTTCTCAAACACTGACAGTTAATCTGACAAAGACTTTTTTTTTTCATCTGGCATGTGCACATATGTAGTCTGTTATTAATTGTAATTTATTTTCTGAAGAAATTTGTGTGCTGTTGACACAATACGGTTTGGCGCTCCATTCTGGTGTCAGCCTGGACAAATGCACAGTCTTTTCCTGATCGTACCCTGCTGGTTGCAACTCGAGGGACCCTGCTGGGTCTGTTTGAGCAATGTGCGCATTTCTGGACAGCTTGAAATTCCTCCCTAGAGATAAATATAAAAATGCAAAGAAGTTGAATTTGCAATGACAACTCCATCTTTTTCTCTTCCTTTTCTTTAGCAGTGTTTCAATAGCTTTGATACAGTGGTTAAATGTCATTTTATATGTTTGATAGCTTCATGTTTGGACAAAAAGATCTCAGTTTTATGTTTAATTCATAGATTATACACAATGTTATTCATCTTGTAAAACTCTCGCCTTTATTTTTGATTTTACTCCAACCTGCATTTCTGTAATTTAATATTTAATGTGCATTATAGCATCACCTGTCCAGGCACTGGTTGAGCTGGGAGATCATCCCACAGATTGGTTTGCTCTCCTATAGCTGAAACTGAAATTAGTTAGAAATTTCTGAGTGGAAAGTGTGTGCTGTAGATCTGCAAAAGGCTCCAAGATGGAGGCTGACTGATCAGCATTTATTAACCTTATTAATGTTAAATGAAGGATACTTTTGTTCCCTTCACTATTGGAATCCTTCCCACATTCTGACCACAACCGCATACATGTGTGAGTCAGTTCCCAACGCTTTTCCACCTGATCTGCACACACTCAAACACATGCACACACACACACACACACACAAACACTAACACACACATTAACACACACACACAAACTGAACAATCACAGACCACAGAGTCAAATTTTAGCTCAAAGCAAATGTTTGCTCCTTCCAGAAGTCTGTCAATTTGTCAACAAGATTAATACTTCTTTTTGCCATTATGGGCATCAAAACACGTTTGCAATTTTCCTCATGTGGTGATGTGCTTGTTTAAGTTGTATGTTGCTGCAACAGATTTTGGAGCCCAGTCAGCTGGACCCAGATACACTGTCTCTGGAGAGCTCAAATTAGAAATACTCATCAGGATTAATTCATCTTAATGCTTTGTGCAAGTCATTAAATCAGTCTGTTGCATGTAACGTGCACGCACACCCACACACACAGCACAATGAATGGACACAGAGGGAAGAGTCAAAGTGTGTGATGTGGAGACATTTATGTTTCTGTATTTGAGTTCCTGTTTTTGCCAAAGCGTTTCTATACAGCGTTTCTTGAGGTCACTTGTCATCTAGTTTCCTTTCCCTGTCTTGGATCTCTTGCCAGATGGCCATATGGTTGCATTTACTTAGAGTACTCATAAAAGCAGAGCTTAGTAAAAAATAAATAAAAAAAATGCACATCATGAGGTTTGAAGTGTTCGTCTACATAAGAGCCTACTCCAACCACAACTGAGGTGATGGTGTAATACATACAGTATGATAATATCCAACCCCCATCTCCATTTGGATGCAACATGGGACTATTTCATTTAATTCACTTCCTACGCAGGCAGTCAAATATCATTAGCTTTACCCCTTAGTGGTTACCACTGATTTATTTTTCCGCCATGGGCCTTAAAACTTCTCGCTCATGCAGTGTGCATGTCCCTGTCAGAATTTACTGCACTATGCATCTTTCAACAAAACAGATCTAGTCTTTTTCCAGCCAGTGAAAGCCATTGCAAGAATGAGATTAGTTACATTTGAGTTTTTGTGATCGATGCATTTCTCAGAATTTTGTCAAAAGTTTGTCAGATAAAAGGTTATGGGATGCTTTGTGTTGTAATGGTGAATTTGTCTAATATGTTCGCCCTTCTTAATGAAACTTTTGTAACTTTTTCATAAAGCTTCATAGCTAACAGCTTAAAAATCTGCTGCTGCAAGGAAATACCTAAAATGTCAGGAAAAAAAATTGCAAATATTTCAGCTGTTTTTCCCCCAATATACTTTTATTACTAGAAATCACTTAGTAGATGACTAAATCTGTAACTAAATAATGTCTATGGTATAGAACTTTACAAACACCAATGTGTTTCAGCCCATTGGTCTTTGTCCCTTTTTTAGAGAGTCAGACTTGATGAGTTCAAGGTGTCTTTATTGTGGAATTCCACTAACAGGAATTCTTCACCTGTAGTGGAACTTTGCATCAACAACACTCCTCCCATAGGAAACAGAACAAAACTACAAAGAACTAAAAACATGGATTTCATCTCTAGATGATTACATCTGCCAAATGTAATTTAAACCACAACAACCAAACCATTAGTCACTAACAATGCATCGTAATAAGTTGGACAACTTGACTAAAAAGCAAGATCAAACTGTTTTCAGTACTATTTACAAAAATAGCAACAACAAAAAAGCAAACAAAAAACAGTAAATCTGGTTCCTCATTCGGGATATTTAGTGGCTTTTCTGAAAAAAAATCCACAAAAGCCTTCATTTTTTTTTTTACTTTTTTTTGTCACTCAGATTTTCTTACTTGCAACAAAACAAGATATTATTAACATACTTTTAGGATTTTTTCTTATAAAAAACATATTTAGTGTTGAAGACAGGTTTAATATTATAGTGTTTAAGCATCTAAGCAAAAATAAACTGGGCTAAATTTGATAAAAGTTATTTTTTTATGAGCCAAGGCTCAAAGTTTAATTGATCAGTCATTTTAAAAAATATGTATGTAATGTATTTCCCATCTTTTCTTTCTGATTTATTGAGTTTATTCATAGACATGTCACTGCATGTTCTTCCTGAAATGTATAATTATTCTGAAAAATGAAAAGTTCATTATTCCTTATCAAGACACTTTTAAAGTGTCAGAGTTATTATCAGTAAAACAAAACATTTATTGTTAATCTCATTTGTGGTAGTTTTTCACTGTTAACAGATATTGTAGTTTTCCAATGTAGTGAAAAAAGTGAAAAATAGAATGAACAGAATTAGGAAAAATTACAGTTTCTTTTCATTCTAATTAATTCTTTTAACTCTTTTTACTCTATTTCTTTTTTTTTTAATTAGCTCTGAAATGTAAATTTTTCGAGTTACAGTTTTGTTGATAATCCTTTCATGATAAAAGAAATAAAGTAAAATGGTGGGTTTCCAACAATATGTTTTTAAAAGTACGATGAGGACATTTTCCACGTAGACTAATTACTGGATTAAATATTTTTATGAAACAAAATCTGTTGGAAAAAGTTTCTAAAATCTATTTTCTTGTCTACAACAATTAAATACACTTCTTGTGTTTATATTTGCATTCCAGGATGATACGCATCAGCTCATCTGACAAACTTTTCTTTTTTCTTTTCTTTAACGTTTCTTCCAAATGTTGTGATGGGTAACTTTAGATCACTAGATCTAAACTGACGAGATCCAGGTGTTAACAGAACATATCCCAGACAGTAATGCGTCTGTACACGGTTTTAAGACGGTCTGTGCAAATCACAATGAACAACTCAATGGAAAACTAAAGGCAGGTGGGGTTGCAGTACTGGTTAACCACCATTGGTGTCGTCCTGAAGATGTTACTGTTAAAGAGAAGATCTGCACAAGAGACATGAATTGCTAGCTGAAATGAGCTACACGCTAGCCCCATGAACCTACAGCTTTCCTGTCCCACCTCCACTCTGTCACCCTGCGGCTCAGTCAAAGACCTGAACTCAACCTCATCTCCCTCCACATCCGGACTTCCTGAAACACCCTCTGCCTCCACACTCTGTCTGTCTCTTGTAATCAAGTTATGAAACTGAATGAGAACAAGGGTGCAGGTCCAGATGGTGTCAGTCCCAGAGTTCCCAAGACCTGTTCAAGACAGCTATGTCTGATTCTCCAGCACCTGTTCAACACCAGTCTGAGTCAGAAAAGAATTCCAGTGATGTGGAAAACATCCTGCCTTGTTCCAGCTAAAAAAACACAACCAGCTGAATCAAATGACTACAGAATTTGAATTTTCCCTCTGGGATTAATAAATTATTTTCAAGTCAAACTAAAGGATCCTTTGATGTTGTAGGTAAACTAATTGCAAGGTCATTTATGCCACATGTATCCATTTCACTTGACCTTTAGACAGTATTCTGACCTTTTAAGCCTCCACAGTCTTCCTTTCCACAAACATTGTCACCATCCTGCAGGGTCGAGGGGCCTCGCTGATGCAACATACTAGATTCAAATTAAACAAACCACAAACAGCTGGTTCCGTACATCCCTTTTAAAAAACATAGTGTCATGATTTGGACTTTGTGTGGGTCTTTTATGTTTCCTGTTTTTATTTTGATAGTATTCCCTTTTCGCTCAGCTTCATGTTCTGTTCATTAGTTCATATGTGTTTAGCTAGTTATATTCACCTTTGTCTCATTTGATTCTGTGTGTTTAAGTCATTTGGTTTTATGTTCAGTTGCTGTTTCATTGTGTTTAGTTGTAGTTTGGATTTAGTTGTGTCCAGGAAATAAATCATGTTTGATCTGGACCCCTGCTGGCTGAGCCAGCCAGTCCGCTGGCTCCTTGGCTGCACTTGGGTCCACGCCTTCCCCAGCCCGTGACACATATATGAGTCAGAAACATTTAAAACTGCAGGACTCAAGGGCCTGAGTTGCTGATTCCTGCCTTAAATCCAATCATCTACTTCACTGATGCTTATCTTTTTCATGAACACAAAGGATATCTGATTAACAGTGAAAACAGACTCACTGGGTGGACTGGTAGTTACTATTTTCTTTATCTTTTCTTCTCTGCTGTAGTCAATTTCAGACCACTTGAACATCATTCTTTCCAGAAGAATTCCTGCAGTTAGACAATTATTCCACGAGGGGTCAATGCATCGGTCTTTAAGCTGTGTGTGGTCTGGAAGACCAGTCTGCCATCACCGCACCAATACTGCAGCTGCCACCAACGCTTCATCTGACTGATGACTGGCCAAAGTAATCTACCTGTCTTTGAGCAAAATATTTGTTTTTAGTTTCCACTCACACACACTTACACACATGTATGTCAGCATATTGGGAAAAAATAACAAAAAGCCCCAAAACAAACAAACAAACTGCACACATTGATTTAGTGCACACTGTAAAAAGGTAAACCATTTATATAAGACCTCCGGGCTGCCCTCTGTTTGTTTGTTTGCATATGTGATTACGGTCTGGCGACCTGAGCTCTCCACTCTCACGTCTCAACCTCTGAGCCGAAGTCACAATACAGCTTTATGTGCATCTGTGTTTGGAGTTGTCTTGTGAAAACAGTATTCAGGTGCTTTTCATCGAGGCGCATACACAGGTATTCAAGAACCCACCCTCATATCCTGTTTGTTAAAAAAAGATGCCTTCATTTGCCTCATGGTTGTTCCCTTGCGAATAAAAAAATATTAAAACTGAAGGTGCAAGAAAATATGTTTGTCAATGAGAAATAGTTGGACAATTTTTCTAGTGATGACTTTCCAGTTTGTCACCTCTGTTTTAATCCAATAAAGTCTTTTTTTCCCTTTAACCTTATCGCAAAAAAAGCGCAAAATCCTCTGAACTGCCCTTGGAGAGCCTTCTTTTCCTTCTCATGATCACTGTTCCCCTCCCCTGATGTAAAAGCCATGATATTTATGCCTCATTTCTCCTGGATTGATGTCAGACCCCTACCATTTTTTTCTTCCTATCTTTGTCCCACCCCCTCCCTGCTTTTTGCTTTCTGTCAGTGTTTGATGAGGTGAATGAATTTAGTGAGGAGGATCAGGGGTGTTTTATTGAGAGGAGTGAGGCGTTTTCATGCACTGGAATGACAAGATTAGTGAGGTGCATGTGTGTGTATTTCTCAGCACAAGTATTGAATTCTACAGTAGTTCAGAGATCCCCCCTCAGTCCCCCAAGCGCACATGTTTAGTTGAGTGCAAGTCATTATTCACAGTTCACAGATGCTTTTTTACATTCTCAGAACTGCTGAGCTTCATAACTTCAAACCTTTTAGGCTTGTAACACCTTTCGGCAAAGGAATGTCGGCTACATTGTCCCTATATGCAGATAGTTATTATCTAAACTTTTTCTTAAAGATTTAACATTTTCTGAGGCGAATCATTGTAGAACATGTTTTTCCTCTCAGTAAGGGCAACTTTACACATTCTGACCACACAATATCTGCAAATAACGAATAATCTCATCTATAGTTCTTCTTTTTGACAATAAGGATAGCTTCATGCTGTTATGGAAAAGATGAACTTTTACATAACATGATGCTATTGCTGATATTTTGGCTAACCGGGTAAATGCAGAAAAGGCTATTAAAGTTATTATTGCTTCCTTTTTAGAAAATACTGAACATTAATAAACTTGATAACTCACTAAAAGCAGTTCCTCCATTTTAATTTGTATTAAATATTTATCTTTTTTGTATCAATTAAAATAATTGGATTTGTTTTTTTGAAATGTTTAGCACAACTTATATTGTATAGTATATTTATAAATATATATTAAATATAAATAAGTCTTGACTAATATGATAAACAAGAAAAATGTGATTATATAATACAGCATAGGAAGTAAAGTGTTATAAATAATCTCATAAGAGAACATTTGATAAACACTAAAATGTAAATTGGTCTCATGGATGACAGTTATGTACTATCACACTCTAAACACTTTCAATACAATGTTGGTGCAATAGCCATGACTGCAAGGCTGCAAAGGTATTCGATAGCGATCATCTCGTGTCAGTTTCTTATCTACCAGCAACAAAAGCTGCGCTTGTGATGTTGGCAGATCTTTATCTTATAGATGTGGGCTCAAGACCCCCATGAGATGTTTTGTTTCATCTTAATTTGCTCAAAAGTCCCTTTTGATCAACAGAACAGCTTATTAAAAATTTGGCAAAAGTTGTGGATTGTTTGTGTGTGTGTGATAAGCCTTCAATTAGTTTAGAAACAGTGAAGCATCCATGATCCATCAAAACAAAAAAAATAACAATGTTTTAAAAAATGGACTCTTCATATGTGTTTTTATATACGACTACGGCACTGAAAAACCTTGTTGAATAATCAAATCAAATGTTTCAGACGTGCTTTGGTCACTAAAAACTGTTTTTGTTGAACACAAGTAGAGACAAAGTTCTAGCAATGTGCCCTCAGTGTCAACCTCTGAACCATTAATTATTAAGATGAAGTAACACTATCTGTATGTACAATCATACAATCAGAGCGACAACACATGCTCTGACATGCTATCTGTAATGATGAACAGTTGAAGTACGACATAATTACTGAATATTGAACACTATACATATTCTAAAAGTAAGGTAAAGTTGATGCTCAGTGATGTGATATAATGGAGAGGGGGGAACACTTTACAAGTAGCCTGCCTCCCCTCCACCCTTGTCGCCACAGTCAGGCGAAGGTCAGGATGATTTAAAGAACATGAGGTCCGTTGTGTTATTCTAACCCCAGGCCCCCATTCCCCTTCCTTCATTCTACTTTATACCCAGCATCTAATTATGACCAACAGTATCACCCCGTCCCCAGGGCAGCACAAGGACAACTACTGTTGTCTTTTCATCACAGTGTAAGCTGTTTAATCCAGAGGCCTCGTTTATTTAGACAAGAGATCTACTGGCTTTGCCTGGTGGATGCTCCTGCCAGTTCCACTGCGGTTAGCAAGTTCTGGCCCCGACTTGCAAAGACACGCCACACAGACTTTGTCCTCCTGATTAAAAGGGTCTGTCTCCTCAAGCCAACACATCCTCTCATATCACCATTTTTGCAACTATTTCTGCTGTAATTTCTAAGCAACACGCTGAAGTTTTAGACAGTGGAGAGGATCTTTACATTTAAACGCACCTGACATCTATTGTTGTGTCCTCTTGACTGACAGATGAAGCAAGCTAGATGCAGATAGTAAATGAGGAAAATTGATGGTCCACTGACGTTTTGGAGCTAAAATTGCATCGGATTCACCTTTAAAAGTTAGATTTGGAGATAGCTGGGTAGATTAGATTCTTTCTCTAACCTGAAAGAAGATGACGCTCCATCCAAGTTTTGACTTAAAAACATTATTATGAGCTGCGTCCCACCCACTTTATATTCTTTTCTCAAA
Organism: Pseudomugil tenellus; assembly: GCA_037177515.1. NCBI lineage: Eukaryota > Metazoa > Chordata > Actinopteri > Atheriniformes > Pseudomugilidae > Pseudomugil > Pseudomugil tenellus. The sequence goes on along the minus strand of JBAMHX010000004.1, from coordinate 14,632,262 downwards.
GATTTGAAAAACCAAATACTTCTTTTGACCTATTCACTGTTTTTCTCTCTCTTTTTTATTTTTTTTTTTTAAAACACAGATTAAAAAGGGAAGCAGTCCAATGGGAGGAAAATTTTCTGAAATGTAAACCTCAGTTTGGAAACAATGTTCATGGTGATTGAACAAGGCCGCTTTTTCTGCACAGAAATGAACATACATCTGTCAAAATTAATTTTGCCCCAATATTCCCACCCTGACATCATCGACCCATTAAATTAATTGAATTTCTGCTCAGTTTCAACTGTCTGTGACTCAGTCTGGCCTGTCTCATCAGCTAAACTTTGAGAGGTGAAGAAGAAAACATTTAGATACCAGTGTACAGTGAAGCAGTAAGGGATGGAAGGAACAGAGGGGCAGCCAGCTTCCCAATCAGAGTTGGACAGATGCATCCTTTTGGCTGTCTCTAGTCACCCATCCCCCTCTAACCTTTCCTGAAGATCTGTGCTTCCATGATCGAGACTGTGGCGGCTGGACGATCAGCTCTGTGCAGCCGCCCCAGGCTGACTCAGTAATGGCTGTCTCCTGTTATTCTAACCATTAACATAATGGCGACATTAGTTCCAGGGCCACGCTTTCCTGCTCCTAGGGAACTATTGTTTAAAGGCACCAGCCAGAGCCCCTTTGCTAAGGCTTCTCTGGTGCCCATGAATCTGACTCGGCTTTGAAGACACACACACAGGAGGAGTGGGGGAACACAGACTCCCTATTCATAAGTCAAATGTCAGAATTGATTTGTTTTTATTTATCCATGTTTAAGTCACATGTTAATCTTTGTGATTTGTTTGAATGATTACAAATTATATAACGACTTCCTTGTAATTATGAGTTTGCCTGCTATATTCCTTTTTGTCACTCGCTCCTGCCGTGCGTTGGCTACAAATATCCCCAAATGTTCAGATGATTTCTCGCATGAGAATGTCTTTATCTCCCTGTTTTCATTGCAGTAAAGAGGGAATCTTTTAGGATCTGACTCTGAAAGCTAGACACAAACACTGCTGTAACTTAAGCTGTACTGGGGAAATACTTTAAATGTAAGATTTATATTTTACTGCTGTGTTTTCAAACACTTTTCTTACAATTTGCACCAGTTCACTGGGGACAAGCCAGTGTCTGGACTCACCTTGCCAGAGCAAGCAGAATCCTCTGAACAGGTGACTGAAACATCTGTTTGACATGTCTCTTGTTTCCAAATGCTTCATTCACAAGAAACTGCTCCAAAGCCAAAGTTTGATCAGTGGGAAATCCAAATCACAGAAGCTCCTGTCAACAAGAGATGATCATGAAGGGCAGAACCATGACAGGAAGAGTTCAGTAATCCCTCAGAAGAAAGTCTCCACTTCAGCCAGCTGTTATGTTGTGATCTCCTCTACCTTCACCTCTCAGTTTCCATAGTTCCCTGCAGCTGAAACCACTCCTTCCTGCAGCTTCTCCACTCTGCGCTTTCTTCGAGCTGACAACACAGAGTAAATGCTCTTTCTTCCTTTTGTCGGCCCACAACTCTGCAGCACTGTAGCCGTGACTCCACGCTGCGACTGTGTGCATGCATGTGAGTGGGATTTTTGTGTGTGCGCTTCTCTGTGACTCTTATAGTTTTGAGCTGAGAGGAGGGAGCAGAACGAGAGATGGAGGGAGGGAGGGCAGAGATAGAGAAAGTTTCAGTGTATATGTGGGGGAGGAAGAGGAGGAGAATATGAAGAAGTGTTTGGGTTTTTTTTTCAAGCAAGGTGTGAAAGGGCAGCGGTAAGAAGGTGTTGCCAAATTACTGCAATACATCAGTAAAATATCTATTTGGTGTAATGACATGCTTTCAACTAATGTCTTGGTTTATATTTTCTAGACCTTTAAGATATTTGTCACGGTTTCTTGGATTTCTTTTGTGCTTTTGTTTTTACATCTGTTGACTAAAATTTAAGCCAAGAAATTAGTTAAAAACTGCAACTCAGATGCTTCTACAGTTTGGAAGCTGGTTTATTTGCTGTCTAGCTGGAGGAACTTAAGACCAGTTTGCTCTCGTTATGTACAGTGTACTGACTCGTCTGGGTTGTGGTGGCTTTGTGAAAGAGCTAGTGGTGTGCAGAGGAATGCGTTTCCAGAGTCATGTTGTGTGCTCCTGGGCCGGCTGGGAAGTGGTCTGTGCATTCAGGGAACACCTGGATTTGTACTGTAAAGACCACTGCCTGTATATCAAACATATTTTGTGGAACTACAGAGGATTTCACTTTTCATTTTGCAACATAATTTTCCCAAACAGGTTTTCTTTTTTCATGACTTGTCTAAATAGCAAAACAACTCAATAATAAGAAGAATGAATACGCATTAACTGCATCAATTGATTTACAAAATAGCTTTAATCTGTTGCTACCAGACGATCCGAGGATGGAACAAAATAATATCCATTTTAATAAGTCTACCTTCCAGGTACCTTAAATAAGTCATTCTTTAGTTGTGAACTGCTCATGTTACTTTAGGTTTCAATCATAGCTGTAGATTCAGTAAACATAATATCTGTCCAGTCGCCAATGCCATTCATCTTTAAAGCCATGCTGCACTGCAGTAGCACATGATGCTCCAGTAAAAGTGGTCCCATTACATCAGCAGGGTTCCAGGAAAACCAGTTTATTAAAATAATTGGCCAAGAAAAGTCTAAAAACCTGCTTCCAGTGAAACTGAAGGATTTCAAGGATTAAAATGGAACAAATTTGTAGTTAATCTGCTTGTTCCCGTATTCGTTATTTTTTACGCATCTTTGCTTCCAATATGATATTTCTACATTTGCTTCTGTTTATTTATCCTCATATGTGTATTTTAGGGCTTACTGCAAGGGAACAGCTACTCAAACTACTTTTTTGGGTTACTGCTTGCTTTTGCTGGTGGATTAATGTGGTCAAATAGCCTCTTCAAGGTTTTAGAGACATTTCTGTATCTAAAACCTTGTCTCTTTCTGATTCAAGATAAAAAATAATAGACTACTTCTAGACTAATACCATTTCCATGTTGTTCCTATCGGTGCTTTCAGATCTGGTTCTTCTGGAGTCTCAAAGCGAATGCTTATCTTGGGAAGATTTTTGTCTGCAGAAGTAATTGTAGAAGCAAAACAGCGTATCATGCAGATTATCTAGGAATCCTTTATGTTTATCCTGTCTTTATTTGTGGAGGATCTGGGGAAATGACGTAGCGCTTTATTGGTTTCTCTAGCTGTAGCGGGGGAATTTTGCACCCTTTTTATCTGGTTTGAGTATTGATGACCCATCACGCTTCCAGCATTTTGAAAGATGGAGATATATTGCCATGTTCAGTTTCGTCCAAGTATCTTTTTACTGTTGTAGTATTGTTTCATTTTTTTAAGGTTAGAAATTATTTGATTAAATATTTGGATGATCCAAAGCCTTGGCCAGATGATAACTTTCAAAGAAGATTTAGTCGAAAGCCAACTTTTCAGGTTATCAATGTAATCAAAGCAAGATTCTGTGAATGGAGCCTTACCCACGTAAAAAGACTGTAAGTTTGGCTGATGGTAGAGCCCAACTAATGCGCAAAGCCTTCTCCAAAGAATGACAAAGTCCGACATGATGGCAACATCACTTAATCTGTCTCTCCTCTTACTCTGATGTGCATATTAATCTGGAAGTGGGTAATTTGGGACTCATCGGACCACATAACCTTCTATCTTTGGTCCAGAGTCCAATTTTTATTCTCCTGACCAAACAAGCCATTTTTCAGTCGCTACCTTCACAGATCAGAGGTTTTCTTATGGCTACACAGCTGTTCAGTTCCAACACCTCAGTTCCCTTTACATTGTGCATCTGGAAATGATCTTACTTTCACTATTAAACATAGCTCTGAGCTCTGGTGTTGATTTTATTTTTATATGAATTCACTAAACAGTTAAGTGAAAATAATAATTCCCCAATATTCGTCCATGTTTAATAATGTGTTGGACACATTTTAACAGTTTCTGCAATCTCCTCTGATGTTTTTTCTGCGCCATGCATGCCCTTCTTTAATAGACTCACATCTTTTCCATCATTACAGAATATATCTTCCTGCAAAGTTGTTTAAGAAATGAGAAGCTACTCATTGCATCTTAGCATATCTTTAACAAGTTAAAAACTTGTTATTGAGAGATAATCACCCAATAGTATGATCGTACCGATTCACTTAGTTAAATATAGGTGACGACTTTGTTTTTAATGTATAAGCACATATTACATTTTTAGAATAAAAAATACCATTTTTGACTAAACTGAAAACTATCTGCATCTTCAGATACAAGACGAGTGGGAAGAAAAATTGATTTCTTGTGAGTCTAAAACCAAAAGAAAATACATAATCAGGAAATGTCTGCAGCAGCTTGACACACAGACTTAACAAATCTGTATCATACGTCTTTAGAAAGGTTATTGCACACACACATTCGGCAGTCACATCGATTCAGAGGCTCATCATATTCATGTGGTCTGATGGAACTGTTGACACTGTTGACCGCTGCGGAGGTAAAGAAGGATTTTAAAGTGCCTGCCAAGCGAGAGTTGGCAGCACATTGACAACGGGCGGGCTGACCTAAGCCCTGGCACACAGTCAGGTGCTGCACGCTCTCCCAACATCATTACACACACACACAGCTAATGGCCAGTGCACTTGGACTGAGTGATTTTACCACCAGTACTGTGTTTTATATGGCACATTTGGAATACACCATCTTGCTTATACTAACATTTTTGTGCCAATTGTCAGTCTGCCTCCACATTTGATTCCTAGGTTCTTTAAAGCGCTACAACATTTTCTCACAGCTTTTACACCATCGTCTTAGGGCCACTAAAGACTAAATCAACACAATTCCATTTTCATGATCTTCTTTAGATTATTACTGTATTATTTAAAACAACATGGCAGTACCCAAGCTAATTACAAAATCCCAAAATGAAGAAACATGTGCAGCCAGACAAAATGGAAATGAGTTTCCAAAGAAAATGAAGGCGACAGAACTTTTAAAGCATTTCCAGATTGCAGTGACTGTTAATTAAATCCTTTTAGCTTGACGTTCTCTATTCATTTGAAACTGTTTCATTAAATACAGTTGTAGAAAATGCAAAATGATGTATTGGTTAGTATTCTGGAATAACAACTGGATCAAGCCTCAGATGGGGGGTGGTCTGAACTTTTCTGTGTGGAGTTTGCATGTTCTCCCAGTGTATGCTTGGGTTCTCTGGCTTCCTTCTACCATTCAAAGACTTATTACGCTAATTGTTCCCTCTAAATTGTCCTAGGAAAGAATGTGGCTGGGAGTAGTTTTTCGTCTTTCTGTGTTGGCCCTGTGATGACCTGCTGAACTGACCAGGGTGTACCTACCTGTCACCTGTTAAATGGGATAGGCTCCAGCTTCCCCGTGAACCTGAATTGCAATACAAGGTAATAAGAATGAATAAAAGTGTTAATGTTGCAAAGAATAGAGTAAATATAGCAAAAAATTGTTATTTCAATAATAAGAATAAGAATAAGAATAAGAATAAGAATAAGAATAAGAATAAGAATAAGAATAAGAATAAGAATAAGAATAAGAATACTTATTATTATTTTAAAAAATACATTACAGGCAATTCTTGTGTAACCAACACTTATGTAATGTCTTTAGGCTGATGTAGACAACATAACTTTAAAACCTTTTTAACTATTTAGCATGCAGTTGTCGTGTTGCTAAAATTGATGGTGTGAGAACTCATTTTAGCTAGTTGGCATGGAAACACAGTCATCACTATGAAAAAGCCCCATCAGACAATAAAAGATGAATGTTCTTTTCACTACGTTTTCTTTTAAAATTCTGATCCTCACTACAAATTTTCACAGCTTTTATTTTGGGGGACTCTAATCTGATTGTTGATCAGTGCTGCTGGCTAAATGCTAACTTGCTGTGACAGACCCCACAGAGAGCGAAGAGAAGGGAGGACAGACGCCTGCTGATCTCTGATCCAAGATCCCAGATCTGACAGCTGGCTCCCTCAGGAAGAAACTGCCTGGGGTATCAGCAGCTTTGATCCACTCAGGGTTCTCTCAGGAATGCGCAAACACACGTTACATGCACACACACATGTTTCAATCTCACCCTCACTCCCTGTTTTCGCTTTTGCTATGCTTAATACACAAAACCCTGTATCCCTCATGCAGAAACTATTGGGCTTGGCCCATTGGCACATGACAGCATGAACTGGCACGAGCTGCTGAAGAATACACAGTCAATGCAAGTTTATAATCAAATAATTTTTCAATCTTGTAACTTATACCCCTTCACTGAGCATGAGCTATAAACTGTGGTGGGCTATGTGTGTGGTGTCTATTTGCTTGGGCATGTGTCCCACACCTCCACACACACACACATGCTGTCCATTTGAGTAATCACATCTATGTTTACATGAACTACATATTCACACATAGCCTCGGGGTAAAGTCATCAGTGCTGGTGCAAAGCAACGCGGCCTTCAGTGGGACTGCAAGCTGATGTGCTTTAGACAACATTTGGTTCCTTTCTTTTTTTCATCCACTCTTTCTTGTTTTAACTTGTTAACTCAATTTTTTATGGTTCAAGAAAAAGATGAACAGAGAAGACAACAAGAGACTTTGGTTCACAAAACTGGCTTGGATGAAATTATGGCTTGGGTTAGACATCTCAGCATCCCAAAGTGTCTCCATCCTCTCATGCGTTAATACAAACTTATACAGGGTGCCATAAAACCTAACTAACACTAAAAAAAGCTTATGCATTAGTTTATCTTAAACAAGTCTTATATTCCTCATAAATCATAAAATGCACATTTGAGACTGGGACAATCATTCAATTAATTACTTTTGGATTGTTGTCTTTTGACATTTGACTTAGTGTTTCTCAAAACAACTATTACAAACTGTAGAACCTAGTGGATAGCTTGCAAAAGCAAGTCATTTGCTAACAAATACAGTTGCTCTTCAAAAGCAAGTATTTATGTCACCACTGGCATTGTTGGCTTAGTCTCTCTCTCTCTCTGTATAT
>JBAMHX010000004.1:14605300-14616060 GCA_037177515.1 Pseudomugil tenellus | reverse complement strand
TATATATACAAAGAATAATAGCATCTAAATTACATTTTGGATGCACTCCATTAAAAAGCTTGTACACAACTTAATTTTAGAAGCTTGAGTGAAGCATGTGTGCTTAAAGATGCATAAATCTGGAATATTTCCTGTGAGATAAATTAAAACACTTGCAGTCACACAGACACTCATTTTCAACATTAAACTATCACATTTAATTACACAATGCTCCATACATCATAATATCTTAATGCAAAGATTTAATGCAAGTTAAGAAATGACAATTACACAGGAAGAGCAACAATCCTGGAGCCTTCAGCAGGAAAGTGTAATAGGGGTGGTCACATTTAAAAGGATGCGCATTCCTCTATAACATGTGGACTTGGCTGTTCGCTATCGTTCTTCAAATTGACACAATATAAGAGAGGAAATGGAGATATCTCCCATGCCATGAGATAATCCAACCCTTGCAAAGCAAAAGTAGTTGATAAAGCAAGCATCTGCTCACTTGTTTTTTTTTTTTTTACTCGTCAGTACATGATGTTACAAATCTATTGCCAAGACCTAGCAGCAGTAACAGCAACTTTTTTTTGGACACATTTCTAATAGTTTTGTACAATAATTACTACCAGCTTGTAACTTGAAAGTGAAATGTAGTGCATGAGATGCTTATACATTTACAACGTACTGTACAATATACATTTTAAGTCCTTCACACCTCCACCCTGTCAGTCTGAAGTCAGTCATGGACCTTACACAGCTTCAACACAACTCTGCCTCTAACCTGTCTGTCTCCCACAGTCGGGTGAAGAAACAACTCGAAAGATTGAACCAGAACAAGGCTGCAGGTCCAGATGGTCTAAGCCACAGGACTGTGAAAACCTGCTCACAACAACATCTCTCAAAGTCCATGAGAAACTGCTGTTGGGTCACCTAGCAGGATGCTTTATAGTGTGCTCATCTTAAGAGGCTTAGGGATGAAAGGCATCATCATCTGCCTGCTTCAGAGTTCACTCTCATCTGAACAAAACAAGCAGCACTTTGGGGATCACGTTTGATTTCCCCAGAGCTTTCAGTATAATTAAGCCTGCCGTATTATGTCAGAAGCTCCATAAATTATAGGTGGATACAATCACAGCCTGGATCTATAGCCACCTAAAAAACAAACCACAGTTTTTGAGACTGAAAAGTTGTGTTTCTAAGATGGCCAGTAGCCTTTTAGCACCAGAGCTCCAAGAGGAGGAAAGAAAGTAGGAAGTCTGGGCTTCTCTGCTTTGACTGGTGTCCCTATGACCTGACCCCAGAGGAAGAGGTAGAAAATGGATAAATACAGGGATGTATTTATGCACTAAAGGACTGGTACACAGGCACAAATAGACACAGCTGTTGGTTGAAACTTAAGAATCAGTCCTTTCATATCCTGGCCACTGCCAGCTAAGAGCTGCTTAAAAACAATGAAAACTGTGGACACAAAACATTGTGTCCAAGACCATCAATATTGAGTAACCTCAAGCGATGACAAACTATATTTCAAATCCAACATGATTAAATACTGCAACACAGCATTTAAACGGACATATTTCAGTGGTTTCAGGCTAGACTCAGCAGTAAATCAATGTCTGCTGCTTTGCTTTCTTTCTCAGCTACAAATGGCAATAATTAGCCAGTTTGACTGACTGGGTTAGATTTCTCAGTCTGCAAAAATAAACTCTCTCTGTCCTCTTGCTTTTTCTTTTATTGTACTCAGTGGGAGATAAAAACCTACAGAGATTGTTCTCTTACGGTTATATTGAATTTTCAGCAGACAGGTTCATATTAGAAAAACAAGGCAGCTGCAGCCACATCAAGCTTTGGCTTGTTGGCTTTTGAAAGCAGTGGGTGTTTCATTTTAAACACCTCTGGATTGCATATCTCTTGACTGATTGTAATCACCATTGCCTCTATTTTGTACCACGGCAAGTCTGTAATTTAGTTGGAGATACTGATGTTGACAGATGTGGTGAATGGCAGATAAGGGCAGACAGATACGCAGAGGGAGCAGGCAGGTGAGGGACCACATTGTGTGCAGGCAAACGTTCCAAATCTCTCTCTCTTTAATTTCATACCTGCAGACAGGTGCTTGGCAGGGCAGAACATACATGCGAGAGGAGTGCAAAGGGAGGGTGGGAATGAAGAAGACCTTCAGAAGGGATCAAAGAAGGTCACACTATTCCTCCCACTTCAACCCCTCTGCACTCTTCCTCCTCTACTGATCTGGAAACGATAGATTTCATTCCCGCTTTCACTCATGAAGAGAGGAAATGGTGTCAGATTATCAGGGCGGGGCCTGAGGATGTGATGTGGAACTAAGACCAGACTGCAGGACTTGTATTGATCATTACAATGTTCAGCAGAGAAGATGACTTCTATATCTTGTGTTCTGTAAGATGAGCTCCTTTTTGATTTACCTTTGCATAAAATGCAAAAAGAGGAGGGAAATTGCAACGAGTTTAAAGATGTTTTTTTTCATAATCAGCTAACATATAAATATACTAAAGTACACCGAATTATATTCCTGAATGAAGAGTTGGGAATATTATTGTTTCGCACCGACCACTGCCACAGATCCTTTGTGATAAGTTGAACATTATTCAGTTTAGACTTTTCATGTTTTACATGTGCATAGATATCACAAAGAGGATGAACTGATTAGATTTGAGAGATTTATCATTTTCAGGTAGACCACCATGGAGTGCTCAAATCTTAAACCTGTTTTAGCTATATCTCTGAAACTATTCATCCGATTGACCTCAAATCAAGTGCAAATGAAAGGTTATGACCTGAAAATGTGTCACATAATGAGGTTATACCTGAATGTTTCTGTATTTGTATATCTATTCAAGGGTTGAGGAAATTAAAGATCGGGGTGTTCCGGGATATACCCTTAGCCGTCGCCTCCGATGGCTGTGATTAAATGTGTAAAGCTTTTGGAGTCCCTACCTTTGGTTTTGGTATTTTGTAAAATATAGCTGCTCAAATATTATGTCCTCTTTTAGAAAGACATAAAGTCATTTGCAAGCAGAATCTGTGCTAAAGCAGCAGGTTAAGGGGACCTTGATGACTAAATGTGATTGTAGAATTTTCTTTAGTTTTATTGGCTCATGTTTAACTCGCAAACATGCAGTTTATGAATATCAAAATTAACTCAAACTGACAAAGTCAGGAATGCTAATGGGCCAAAAGAGAAAACCAAACCTTTGCAGAGATGAGATTTGGCCAGAAACCAGGCAATCCATAGTCATTCAGCTTGTGGATAAACTGTGATATGAATTCTTTACAAGACACAGTATTAACTTTGGCACATAACAGTCTTCTTAAATCAATATTTAGCATTAATTTCATGAAAGTCAAGATGGTCCTCCATCTACTTCACTTTTTCGCCTTGTCTGCAGATTAATAAGCAAGTGTACTTTCTGCTTTGTTCTTAAACACTCTTTCCTTCAGTGCTATCATTTTCCCTTTGGCGAGTGCATGCATATCTACTGCGGCCATAAGTGCATTATGTCAAACCTTGCTAAAACAAGAGGCATTCTGTTTCAAGACTTTATAATATCTAAGTCTTGAACAGGACTGGACAGCCGTAACTCTCATGTGTGAAGTCTTTAGAGAGCTGTTGGATGATGAGTATTTATAGCTGCAGCCTCTTTATGATTTTTTTTTTATTGTAAAGGAATAACAGCTTGGTGAGTAGAGGTATATGGTGTCGGGCTATTATTTACTGTGGTGTTGCACCTTGGAGACACACAGCCGTGATATGGGACAGGAGGCATGTGGGAATTAGATTACACCAGAAATTTACTGATCCTTTACTGAATAGCTCCCCTTGTTACACAGATATAGCCATGTTTTCTGTTTTTTATGTCTACAGGAGCAAATGGCAAAAACAGGTTGAAAGGAACAAGTTAAAAACTTCAAATTTGGTGTCAGGGTGGTTTGTGGGCACAGCGCAGGGCTGACATGTTCGCTCCTGTGTTTCTGATTCAAAAGACCCTGCTGTAGGTTCAGTTAAAGAGGGAATGGCTGATGTTTAATTACTTGTTGAGATGTGGTTTGGATTGAAGCAGCTCTTATGACAGCATGTCTTTCTTTTTGATGAGGGAATTATAGAGCACAGCCAACCTAATATTCTCATGATTTGCATCTGGAGGTCCTCACCTGCTTTTGCCTCTGGAAGTTCAAATCGTGCGTGGAAAGAAATCCCCACTCATCAGAAACCAAGTGGGTTGATTTTTACTATTGCCTGGAGGTTTTTGGTAACTCAGATTCACTTAAGAAACATTTTTATTATATTTGTTAATCAGACTGTGCAACTAAAATGGGATAAACATGAAGCTTCGAAACTTTTTCCCTGAACATCTGCACTTGTGTTCCAGAGTTGACTTATTGCATGCCATGTTATGCAGCGGTATGTTGATGAGTAAACTACTGACCCCAATGTATGTGTTTCGATGTGTGTCTACGCAGAGAGGGAACATACAGGGCAGTGGGGATTATCAGCCCCCGCTTGATAACATACAGGTGGCTGATCTTAGGGTTTAGCATCTGACGCTCCTCCTAAATCCACTGCTTCCTACTCTGTGCAAACACAGATACACACAGCTAGACAAACACAATTCCTGTGTGGGGAGTTCATGCAATATCATGGCAGTGCTCCGGTTGTTGTCCTGGTGCACAGCTTTAGGATTGTGCTGAGTTAGGAATGGGATGAAATAGATAGTCAGAGTAATATTCTGCCAGTTCGTGCAGAGGTGAGGGATTATTGATGGGAGCTTCGTTGGTGGAGGGGGTACGTCTGACTGGCTCAGGATTCCTGTTTGACTTGAAGTTTAAGAGCCTGTTGCTGCAGAGATGAATGGTGCCATTACAGAGGTAGAAGTGGAGGGAGGAAAAAGGTTTTTAAGGCACAAACAAAATAAGCAATCATTCTTTCTATGTGTCTGCAGCACATTCTTCAGTGACAACGATTCATCTTCAATTTCACACCCAGGTTTTCCTCTGTAAGACCCCCATAAAGTAGAGCTGGGGTGAACTAAAACTCTCCACGGCTGCAACTGGTGTAAGTTGTGGGGGGCTGGAGAGGGATTGAGTTGACATTTATGGATGAGGTTTTCCACTGACTCTACTATCAGGTTTTAAGAGTTGTTCCTACCAGGAAGCCCCTCAATAAGCAGTGTTTAAGACCGAGAGGAGGGACTCCGCTGACAGGATCTAGGGTGACTGCAATGTATTCACAGAGGCTTTGTAAACTGCGGCTGTGATGTGAACATCCATCACCGACCAGCGGCATGCTGGGTTTTAAGATTGGAGTACATTTGTTATACTGACATGGCCAAGGGGGACTGGGGGAAGAGTGGGGAACTGGAGAGAGGTTTAGAAGGATTAGGAGAGCGGAGCAGATCAAGCAGGGGTCAAGATTAGGGTGTTGAGGTTGAGTGGACCATGTAGACGAGATAGAGGGGGGGATGGCTCAACATAAGGAGATTTTTGCAGGACTTTGGAGGGATAAAGATCCATGGTAGCGGCCTGTGAAGTAATCTCGCTTGTTCTTTTACCAGTTTGCATTATTAGGAGGAGATTTGTGGGAACTGGGCTTTGCGTGGATGATGCATCAGGCCACATTTAGGAATTTTATCAACAAAATACTACAGAAGCAGCAGGTTATACAAGAAATGGTTAATGGACTTTTACTTATGGTGCTTTTCGAGTCATGCCGACCACTCAAAGTGCTTTACACTACATGTTACTGTCCCTCATTCACACACTAAAAAAATCAGTGAACATATTGTTTTATTTTTTTCAGGAGTTTCATTTCACGATGCTCTTTGTTATCTCACAATTCGTAGCTAATCAAAACCAGCCTGCTCCATCCAACTGTGTCCATGTTTGTCTTCAGAAAAAAACAGATGAGATGATATGGATTATTTATTAGGTTAGTTTAGGAGCAGTCAATAGGTTGGTAAGTATCTTTGAAAAAATAACTTCAACATCCTTAATTTTCTAAGTGTTAAGATAACAGTAGTGACTAGTTGTGAGGTAGGTTTTGGCAAACCAAAACAAATTTGTAAAAGAGGACCCTATCCTATTGAAAACTTTGAAAAAAAGACATTTAGTATAAAGCGTTTTTAAACAGTTACTGTTTCTATTAATTGCTGCTGTTTCCAGTATTAAAAATTGCACCTCAGTAACTAAATAATGTCATATATCATTAAGTCTTATTCCATCTTCTGCATCTTAAACTGAATCTGTCACAATGGTGGGGAGGGTGGTGGACCCAAATGCAGGAAAGGAGAAGGCAGGAAGGCAGCCGGTGCAGAATAACTAGATTTATTAATGGAATAACCAAAAGAACTACACCTGAACTCACCACAAATTAATCTAATGAACCAGCAACTAAACAGACAAACCAAATACATGGGAACATGAAGTTGAACAGAAACATAAAGCAAACAGGAAACGAGGAAGTCTACAAAGCAAAACCAGAAACCAAACTAACAAAACCCAGAAACCCTAACAGAATCTCACAGAAATACGTCAAATCACTATAAAGTCTCAATACTTTTTTATGTGTTAGTTGTTCAAAATTACATCGGGTAATGAAAATCAGAGAAATGTGAAGTCAATGGTGGAGCTTTTAATTTGTTACCAGAACAATAAAAAAAAGTTGTTTTCTAATGCAGAATTTCTTCAACATTGTTTTATAAAACTATCTGTGATCAGACTGCCCTTAGAAATGGCTTGTATGTTTTTGTATAAAAAAAAGGGAATGATATTTGTACATATCCTTGGAAATCTTGAAACTATTAAGGCAATGATATATCAATGGAAGAACTCAGTTGTGCAGGAATTTTCTGGTTCCGAAGCAACAACAAAAGCAGAAAATGCAGAAAAATATTTTTTTATGTATGTAATACAATTTATTTTTTATGGAAGGAGACAGGAAGTTATTTAAAATTATACATAAACAATTTAAAACAAGTATTAACAAGTGCAAGGAGGACTACAGAAAAAAAGTTGCAAAGTCATCTCCAGCAGAACAACAAGAGGGATGTGGGATCAGGAATAAAACTCCGACTTCAAGTTAAAGGAGGTCAGACGGATGCAAGTCTGGACAGAACTATTGATCGGAACATGTTCTTCAAAAAGTTCAGAACAACTTTCAACAAAGTTTTTGTCAACGTTTTACTGTGCTTTCAAAGCCCCATGCGTGCTGTTAATTCAATGCTTGCAACTTCAAATTTCATGCAAAATGTTTCTGTTATGTAAATATTAATGTGGTGACTGGAAGCAAATCAGTGTCATGACTGTAGTTCTTCCGGGTTTTAGCACAAGCTGAACATATAGTGCTATAATGTTGGAAAACTTTCTGTTGCATAGATCAAATACCCAATAAAACCAAATTAGTAATAATAGTGAATGTGTCATTTTAATGAAAATATTCTTGTTAAAAATAATCAAATATGAGAGGTTTTGAGTGACTGACTCCAAGATCTGCAAAAAGGAGGAGGAGAAAAACAAAAATCCTCCCATGCAAGCCTGGAGAAGTAACATTTTAGTGTAAAACCAAATATAATATGACAGAATATGTTATGTGTCTCTCTGGGATGAAGGACATGTCCAGGATGTCCCCTGCCTCTCGCCTGCTGATGGCTGGGAGAGGCTCCAGCTTCACCCCGACCCTGAATTGGATGAAGCGGTATAGAAAATAAATGTCATGTGTCACGCCTCCTGGACGTCTCCCTCGTCGCACAGGGAGGATGTTTCAAAGAAGACTCCGGACATGATGGAGGGATGATGTTATGTGTGAAGCCTACAGGCAAGCTATAAAACTAAAGTCATGGACAGGATGAACAAGTGTTGCTGGAAATATGAAACAAATCCCCTTTCGGGTTATTCCATGTATATTTAATGATAAGGTTGGAGTCTTTCTGAGCATTATCAAGCGTGATCGAGGACACTGTGACTGGAAATAGTTTTCAAGCAGTTCGTCATTGCAAGAGGATATATGCATCTCCGTTTAAATCAGATTGAATAGAATAGTCCACAATCAAAATAAATATCACTAAAGACGCACAAAATAAGAAAAGACAGGAAATGACTTAATTATGTCACAATAATGGCTGTTTTGTGAGTTGTCTTTTCTCTTTTCAGCTTTCACCCTGTAATCTAAGCTAAGCAGGGTGTCTGGTTTTGGGTGGTGGAAAGGGAGGACTGATACAGACAAGGAAGATCAAAGTAAGGAGAGGAAGGGGGTGGGGGATACAGAGAGAGGGGATTAGAGAAATAAAGGTCTGCTGCAGAGCCACATGAAAAAAAAATAAGAAGAAAACAATCAGTCTGAGCTAATTATTGTGTTTTAGACCTTATCAGACTCCGGTATGTAGACGTCACTGTCTGCATGAGGGTTATCTCCAAGATAAGTGCAGATTAATCTCCATTACACAAGATACTAAAACTGAACAAAGGGATCTAAACTGGTAGGCTAAGCAAAGAGTCCTCTTTAACTCTTGGAATTGATTACTTTATCAAAAATACCATCTGAGAGCAGGTGAGAAGTCCAGTTAGTCATATATAGAAACAATCGCATTGTTTTACCAGCAGCCAAACCCTCCAAACGCACGTAATGATTTAGATTTGTATGCAGGGAACCTTTTTTAACCGATAAATTGCTGTATGACCTAATCAGATATATATAAAAAATGATATGGTGTCAAACGTCCCTACTTTGTTCTGAGTCAGCTAACAAGATATTAGCATTGTGGCATATGTAACAGTTATGGGGTCACAAATAGTATCATATTGCATTATATAGCACAAACATGCAGAACTAAGAAGAGTTTGGGGGGGGGGGGGGTCAAGAGAATGAAAGCTGAGACAAGCTGGGATCAGATGAAAATAAGGAAGGAGAAAGTTCAAGAAAGAAAAGATGATGGAGGAAAATTGAAGGCAGAACTGAAGGATGTGAAGGAGAAATAAAAACTAGAAGAGAACGAGAAAGAGAATTAAAGTAAAGAGAGTTGATTTGGGTGGGGGTGGGGGGAAATGGAAGAAAAATAGCAGAAATGGAGCACTGAAGGAAAAAGTTTGATGTAAATTGTGTTGAGGTCTCTCTGCTTCACACTGCAGCTGAAGGTAAACGTCCGCAGCTGAACATCTGTTGTATTTGGCCATGGCAGCCTCCTTTCCCTTCATCTCCTCTTCATCTCTCTTTCCACTTTTCATTTTTTCCTCCTCAGATGAGCTCTCTAACAAAACCATCTGACTTTCTCTCCCACGCAGAGCTTTATCTATCTCTTCCATGCTCGAGAACTTTGACCTGGAGGGAGGAAGAAGAGGAGGCCGTGTGGGGCTCAATGTGAAGAGGAGGTTAAAAATATATGAGCTTGTCTGTGAGAAGAGTCTGCTTTGAGAGAACCAGAGCTCGGGATAGTCACATATTTCTCCAAACACAACCGTGTCTGACTGTAATGTGTGGTTATTATGGATCGTAGCTGTGCTGATTCAGGGATGATCTCATGCTCTTCTGGTGGTAGATTAACTTCCAGTCGTCCTTAACGGCATCTCAGATTCTTATTTTTCTTACACGTGAAGAACATAAAATTGAGCAGTCTATCCAGAACCAACATTTTTGTGAATATGGTAATGGTGCTGTTATGAAAAAGCTTTTTGATGTGGAATATTAAAATGAGCTGGTCATGCTATTTCTGCCCCCAGAACTAATAAAGTTCTGTTTTATGGAAAAATTGAGGGATGCATCTTTGAATCTTTTGAAACCTTTAGAATATTTGCAGAGAAAAAAAAATTGTGAAAACATAAGAATAATTTGCAACCACAGGAAGTCAAACAGTATCATTTCTTCTAAAAGATCTGTATTTATATATTATATAAAAGATATTTATTTATATTAAGGAGCATGACAAATGATTTTATAGTGCTGTTGTAAAAGCAATAGTGGGTTGAATCCCCCTTTTTCTGCAGATTTTTAAGGATGTCCTGCTCCACTAAATCCTAAAAATGCTCGATTGGATTGACAATGGAGGCCATTTAGGTGCAGGGAAGTAAATAGTGAGATGGTCTGAGCTTTGTGATGTGGTGCGTTATCCGGCTGAAGGATTTGTTTAGTTTAGTTTATTTATTTGGATTCCCATTAGCTGAAAAGCAAATGCTATTAGCTAGTCTTCCTGGGGTCCATTAAATCCCAGAAAGACATTTCATAACAGTACAAATATAAAAATATAATACATACACATACATGCATTTACAATAACAATTATAAATAATAAGCACACCTAATCTTTAAGTAATGATCATCTTACTTTTAAAATCTGATTCTTCAAGGTTTTTTTTAATGAAAACTAATTACTAAGCAGGCGCATTTCAGTGGGAGGATGGGTTCTTTATAGTCACGAAAAGTAGGACGTAAACAACAACAGTCAGGTAGGCTGTGGGGTTTAAATGAAGCGCCCAGTTCTGACCCTATAATCCGAATGACACAACTGAAATAAATGTCTCATCAGATCAAGTAACATTTTTCCATCTTCTATCATCTAATTCTGCTGAGTTTGTGCAAACTGCAGCCTCGGTTTATTGACTACGTGCACAATATGGCGTCAGGTGTGCGCACGAGTACTTCCGGTTTACTCGTTCTTTCACTGATTTGTTCGCGCATTTAAAGGAGAACTTCGCTTTTTTTTAACCTGGGGTCTGTTGTCATCTTTCCTTCCATACATGTGAGTGATGTA
>JBAMHX010000004.1:14575788-14596551 GCA_037177515.1 Pseudomugil tenellus | reverse complement strand
ATCCATCCATCCATCCATCCATCCATCCATCCATCCATCCATCCATCCATCCATCCATCCATCCATCCATCCATCTTATTAACCTCAATATTGCCAGTCCATTACATGTCTGTTCTTTCCCTATCTTCTTTATTCTTCTGTTTGTTTGCTCTTGTACAACTGAATTTGAAATATTATAAATATCCAATAAATATAGAAACAATTTTAATAGTTTTGGCAGCCCTCATGGACCATTAAGCATAAGATTTTACTGAAGGGAAATATTAAAATCCCCCTGTGAGTTTTTTTTATAAACTTTTCATCACCAGTGATGATGAAAACCCACTTTCCTGAAGGAAATATTCCTACTTGCTGTTTATTCTTCACCTTCGATTCACCTTCGATTTATCCTCTCAGGGAGGCCGAGAATGGGACAAGGACAGGGACAGACGCTGAAATGAACAGCCCTGTCCTGAGAAGTGGTGTTATTGCAACAGATGTCTAAAATCATTCACACTGCAATTAATTTCCAAAAGCTGTTGGTGTAACAGAATATGTTTGTGTGTGAGTGTTGATGCAAGGATGGGAAACTGGTCTGAGCTGTTGGGAGTATTGCCTACCTTGTCCAGTTGGTCAGTGTGTGAGTTTGCAGAAGGAAATGTGTGTTTCATGGAGGTCATGAACCGCTCTGTCAGAGCCAGGACGTAGGTTATTTTGTGTTTGCTCTGAGCATGTGCAAACATTTATGTGTAAAAAGAGGAATGCCACAGTAACTCATTCAGACATCTGCCTTTCCATCCATATTGTGTGTGCACATTTGTGTGTGCGTACGTGTGTGTGTTGGAGGCATTTTTTCTTCCTTCAGAATAAGTTTTCATTTAATCAACAGCTGCATGACTGAAGGTGATTTGCTAGATTTCCTTGTGATGTTTGGATAGTATCATTACTTTTGTAGGCTTTAAATGTTATTGTAATTCCTTTATTTAAAGGTTGTATCTATCTGATCTTTTTCCATTTTACATGCTTTACAACAAATATGAGTGTCTTTGTATACTCTGTTGTGTCCCATTTGTCCAATACAAGGGAATTTTTAAATCCCTCAATTTATGCTAACAAAAAAGCTTATTTGAAACAAGATTTCAGCAGCTGATACGATATTCAGCCATTGCTGCCACCATAAGATGTCTTGATACCCCCCCCCCCCCCCCTAAAAAAAGAGAAGGAAAACATTTCTAACCATATTCCTTAAACCATGTACATTTCACTCTTTATGTCATAGTACCACAACCGTGGTGTAAGAGTAGCATAAAAATTAAAGAATTTTCTTGGCAAAACCACAAACAGATTCTTCTTTTTATTCCATCTTTGTCCCCAAATTTCAGAAAACAAATTGGCCCAAAGCAAAGAAAGAGTGTGAGATAACTAAAAGAATTTTTTTAAGCACAAACTGAAGAGGTTGAATCCAGCATCAAAACACTGCAACATGCGGGACAAATTTTACGGTCTCTTGAAGGTGTGTGCACAGTTTTTCATGCGTAGCAAAACTCTGGTTGGCATGAAAGAACTGAACCCAAGCTGAAAATTCTCCTACACAGATGACTTCTGTGGGTAATATAGGCTGCAACTTAATGGCACAGCTTGTGGCAACTTGGCAGACAACATGTAAAGCAGTAATGCAGGTTGAGCTCTAAACGGCTCTGTCAACACAGCATGGTGCTTCACAACAAAGGAAGACTGATTAAAGTTTGGGGCCATCTGCACACCTGTTCATCCTCTGATATCAAGAATAATCTCCTTTTACTGTTCACAAGCTGTGCTGTGTATATTCTGCAGGGTCTGGGAGTCAATAACAGCACAAAAGAAACACCGGGGATTGTTCGTACATGCAGCCGAGTGGCATTTGAAGTTAGTTGGTAGAGAACGTGTGGGTCAGTCTCTTCTTTCTTTCAGCTTCAAATAGAGAATGCAGAGGAGGAAGAGGTTAGGTGGAAAACAAACAGAGATTATGATTTTTCATTGTTTTTAAAAGTAATAAAAAAAAATACACATTTAGCTCGATCTCAGTTCACTCAGATAACTCATCATCTTTTTGCCAAATCAGCACTTTTTTTAAACTAGTGTTTTCATATCAACTTGCACTGACACAAGTCCAGGACCATTTTTATGGATCAGAAAAGGTTAATCAAAAGGTGCGCTCTTAACTTTTTTAACACCTAATTCTATTAATATTTCATGCAAAATGACCTAAATTTGATGCTTTTGGGAAAATAAGTGGTTCAGTACAATCGAATATATAAATAGTTGTTACTTAAATTAAACGTTTAAACCTGATTTAAATGCTACAAGCTGCTTTTCCTTCACAAAAACACTCATACAGTACCATCATGCAGCGTAGATATGCAGCACCTTTACTCAACAACCAAGCAGCAATGAACATACTCCAGCAGTCCAGAATCAAGTCTGTTGTCAGGGAGATGTGGAGGGACTGGGAATTTAACCACTGATGTTCCAACAGGATGCAACCACTCTTCCATCCAAGCCCCAAGATGGAAGAAGAAGGTAAATACTTCTTCTGAGCTTGTGATGGCCGCTTTAATGCATGAAACTGATCAATAAAATGTTGTTTTTTTTTGCTAAAAATGTCAGAAAAAACTGAACAAAGACATAGATATCTTCAGAATATATAATGATGTTGAAATAAAATGTAATAAAATTAAATGTATCAATGTTCAATGCATGATAATTGCTTTATAGATATATTATTGTGTATTACATCATCACTGATACTATAATATTTGGCGTTATTCAAAAATGTATAGCATAAAGAGTTCCTGCAATATTTATTTTTACTCAGTACAACTGAGACTTTTCCCTCTATTTTAAACTGGATCTGATCTGTGCAGATTGCAAACTTATATACACATATACATGCCATCTTCTCTGAATTTTGTTTGTCTTTAAACTTTTATTGTTGTTTGTAAAGAGTTTTGAGAAATGTTTTTTCTTCATCAATTTAACTGTGAAGTCAGAAATAAGATCCATTGAGGTGAGGACGCCTCTCAAAGAGACATGTTGCCCTATCAGTCTGGATATTTCACTTACTGTCGCTGAACTGTTTTATTTGTTTGTATTTTACCTGCAGTTGTAATTTTTTATTAAAACATATTTCTGTGCTATCCTGTTTCATTGTATTAATGCAGCATATTTAACTCACTGTGAAGTCCGTTTTTAACTTTTAAGAAGCTGTTGCGAGTTATTTTCTCTGGAGTGTTTGATGACTGACAGTAAAAACACTGGAAACAACCCTTCAAACGATAGTGGGAGCAAATAGTTGTGATATTTTCATATACACTGAATGTATGCGGACAGATATGAGTTAATTTGAAATCTACTGCAACCTGGACCATTAAAAGAGAAAAAAAAGACCAAACGTGACTATTATCTGACTCCTCTTAGTGGTTGACACACTCCTGTCACTCTAATGGGGTGGAAACAAACAGTAAATGCCTTGTACACATCTGAGTGTATAGACACTTTGTATTCTTGTGTGTATCTGTACTACTCTCCTGGCTGGTGTCTATGTCAGGCAATTAGAGAGTGTGAGTCAGAGTGTTTACTGTTTTCACAGATGGAACTCTGACACTGTCTGGATAACTGAGATAAACGGCTCTCACTCCAGCTTAGCAGATGGGAAAAGTAACAGTCAGAAACACACACACACACACACACACACACACACTTTTACTGTCTATGTGTTCATGGAGATTTGCACGAGTGCACAGAAGTTAAACATAAACACACAGATGAGTAAAGTTAACTGCTCTTTTTGGGCACCAGTTAATTTCTATTTGGCACAGATTCTAAATCAACAAGTTCTGCATTGAAACAGTCTTTGTAGCACTTTATCAACCCGTACATGTTTGCTTCTAATCACAGCAGAAAACCGCAGGAAAGAGTAGCTACTCATTAGCAAAGAAATGTCAGCTGCTGACTGCTTCAGTATAACCACCGAAGTCATCTGTGATTAATTACCATCTGCAGCCAGTTTCAGGAGGGTTCAGCATAAAGCAAACAAGAGAAACAAAATGAACCCTGGGCTGATGTCTTCCACACATAATACAAAGAACTGTGTACTGTCCCATCAATCATATTTTATGAAACATGTTTACTGGCTGTCTTCCATCTAACTGTGTGTCTGTGTGTGTGTGACAGCTAAAGGTTAATGTACAGCAGATGAAGCTAACACTCAGCAGGTGGGATTCAATCTGGTGCTGAATGAGGATTGTGGCTCCATGTCTGCCAAAATGTCCTTAATAATCCTGACAAACACTACCACCGTGTGGACAAAGCGGTTGACCTCAGCTACATGGAGTACTATTCCTCCTCCCACACACACACACACACACACACACACACAAACCCCTTGCCTATTACATTAATTATTCAACCTGCTTACTAGCTAAATGTTTATCTGACTACAGTGATGAGCCAAAACGTCTGCTGTTGGTGTTGCTGTTGTCATATTGCTTAAAATATTTTAAAATATTTTTTCTTAATCACCAACTATGTCCTAATCTCCCTTTTTAGGAAATGATTTTATGTTCAATCGCATGTGGATTTTGTAAAAAAAAAAAAAAATTAATATAAAATTAAACTTTTAATATTTTTTCCCACGCCAATGTATCCAACCCTCCAATAATTTTATTCATTTTGTTGGAAAAATGTTATCAAAATAATTTAAAGCCGTTGCGCATTTTGATTTTCTCCAAAGCTCCTGCATTTTGGTTTGGAGAGAATCTCAGAAGATTCTTCAAAATTTGTCAGATTGACTCTTTTTATTATACAAATTTTCCCAGAAAAAGAAAGAAAATGTAATCACCATTCACATGATTTACACAATGTGAAACATGTCACATTGAAGTGAGCAAAGCTCTGGGCTGCAAAGTCATGCAGTTTGAAGTTCTACGTTTTTTATAAATAGCAGCTTAAGACAAAGACTGTGTTTTTTTTTTTAGTTAGAATAAATATTATGCTTACCATCACCATGGCAACGTTAACTGCTACTTAGCACATGCAACATAACTTTTATAATTGCAGCTTTAATTGTGTTGTGTTTAAAAACAGTATATCAGCGGATTCACAATAAAATTTTCTTTTTTTTTTCAGGAAATACATGAAGATCTTACAGTCTAAGAAAAATGTGCAATATCATTGCACTTTCTTCAAAATGCATTTTTGAATGTTTTATTATAGTCTTTTATTAAACTTTCAGAAACTGCTGAAGTTAGTGGCAAATTATCCAGAGCTTCGTGGATTTTATTATTACCCCTAATAACTTGTTTAAAGCACAGTGGATGAGGTTTTAAAATGATTTGTAAAGTTGTGGACTGATCCTCTTTAAAAGGAAGTCAGGAACTCAAACTGAGAAAGTTTTCATGGACATACTCTTCTTATTATTTCTGCTTTTTCTTTCAGGGGTTACCATGGCAATCGAACACAAGCTTCAATATATTGAGCATTTTTTGCATATAGATTTGACATAAGTCATATATTAGATGACCTTCTTGACACAACTCTGATTATTTGTCCAGGCAACACTGATGTGTTTCTTCTTAGGGCTGTAATTTGAATTGATTTACCCTGCATGTAAATTAAGCCGCGTCGCTGCATTTAACTTTTTTTCCACCTGATCTCAAGTCAAACTTACTTTATGCATGACTTTCTGCCTGTAACAGACAGATAACAGCACTTGCTCTTGACCTATTGATTTCAGGTCTAAATCCAGAAATAAAGAAGATCTGGACCCCAGGAAGAGTAGGTGTCACTATGGTGAAGAGCAATGGGGATCCATAGTAAACTACACTAAGACTAAACTAAACGCATCGCCAGATGATTAGGGTTAGGGACCTGACTCGTGTGTTTTTAACCAGAAATCATAAGATCTACATTGCTCAATCCAAGTGCTTTGATTAGTTAAGTTCAGTTAAGCTATCTGTCTTTTGACATTTTGTCCTTTTAAATTCATCCTTTAGCTTTATTATCTGAATTATACACAATGTCATACGGTTTTGCAAACACCTACAACACCCACAAAAGATGACAACTTGAACCAGTGATCCATCACATGCTCACTTCTCTAAACATTTTTCTAACATATTTCTAAGACAGCACACACACACGCTAGCACACATTCTTATCAAAACACATTTGAAATATAATTTATTGGACATTTAAAGATCAACATAAAATGGCACAATACGTATTTCAATCCTGTTACATCTGAACCAAAAAGAAAGATTAAACAAGTCCTTACAAAACGCTCACATCTTCCGTTTATGATCATCGTTTTTGATTTCAGAACAAAATGGCCATATAGTCGCAGAAATGCAAGACTGAAACTGCATAGATTTAGACACACACACACACACACACACACACACAAAATAAAACACTGTTTAATAAATGCACATAAAATCCAATCTGACCTCAGCATTACTCCTGCTAATCACGAGCCTGCTAACTTCCACAATTATCCAGGTGACTGACAGATGAGTCAGTTTGTCCATACAAACAGCGTAATTCCCATTTTAAAAGAGGAAAGCACTAATGATAATAATGTTCTTGGAAAATGTGATATTCATTTGTCTCAAGCCCAATTCTGAATTGTCTTTTTGCAGTTATAGAGGTTTTAAACATATTTTAAATAAAGTAAAATATTTTTTTTTTTAAAAATGTCAGCCCTGTTGACAGTAGCAATTAAATGAGCAGGCATGTGTTGCTTTAAAACCTCAATAAAAGAAAATCTTCACAAAAATAAAATACATGATAGTCACAGTTATTTGTTTAGATCTTATTTACATAAATCAAACTCCTCTATTGCAGCTTCATAATCAGAAATATAATGGAAATTAGCCATCTAATGGTTAGTGGGTATGGATGAATGTCTCTTATTGCTGTATGGCTCTTAGAATAGCTGGTCTCTGAACGTTTAAACCAGCTCCTGTTGCGCTGACCACACCATAAATCAAAATGTGCAACGACCAACTTAAAACACCAGCCATTGGAAAGTGGCAGACATGGCACAAATAAAAAACAAAACAAAAAAAACTCTAAAAAGTGCTACAATATGTACAGTACAATAGTGAGTAAGATATACATAAAAATATATCAAGATTTTGATGGTACCAATGTTCAGAAGTCTGTATATGATCCCCGTCTCCTGCCTGAACTTTGAGTAAACATACATATGTTCATGTAGAGTACAGCTTAATTACAAAAATCAGCTATATGACCAAAAGAACAGCACGAAAGCATGCTAACTGTCAAAAATCAGCTCTTTTAATAAGGTCAAACACAGTTTCCTTAGGGTTACCTGATCAGAAGTTTACAGTTTCTTTAGGGCTGTCTGGTTGCATATTTTGTGTTATAAGTTAATAAAAACTATCCTTAAACAGCAGAATGCTTATCTGGTCTAGTTACTCAAAGACATGTAGCTTAAGATGAATTTAAGTAAAATAGTATTTACATTGACAGAAGTACAGAAATTAGTTTGTTTGGCACAGAGTGCAAGAAGCTTTTTTCCCTTTTGTTGAGTTTAATACAGACCAATAATGTGATTGGCTTAACAGCTCAGTAATGAAAACTGCCCCATTTATGCTTTTAAGAAACTTAAATCTGAAATTTTACTCATTTGCCCTTTAGTGCCACCCGAACAGTGTTGATCATTTTCAAAGCAACTTTCCAGTTAAATCAAGTTAAATGAAAACAATCATTCAGACACTACCTGCATCAAAAAGTGCTTTTAATGGAGATTGGATCCAGCATGGTTAAACAAGAGAGAAAGGCCTCAAATGTTGGTTGAATTTACCAAATTTTCAGCATTACAGAACCTGCCTGTTGAGTACATTTACACTGGCAAAACCATGAGTGTGATTTTAACACCCTTTTATACTAAAAAAAAAAATAAAATAATAATAATAAAAAAAAATAGCAGAAAAAAAATATGAAGCCATTTTTTTCATTTGTTTGTCACCGAGCAAAAATCACAGGACAGATATTGTCTAAGTAAACATAAAAACCAAGATGCAAAGTAGAGTTCTAGAGCCGAGTTATTTGGAGACACTTTGAAGAAGCAGCACTTAAGAAAACTGGAGAGATTTGCTGAAAGTCGGAGAGAAAAGGAGGAAGAAAAGCAGAGCTGAGATACAGGATGAAACAGGTTTTCCTATGGCACCTGAGCCACAGTGATAGTTCACTTCTGTGGGTGGAAAACGGTACCAGATGAGAGTGGAGAGACAACAGAGGAGGGGAACTGGGAGATTTCACTAAAACAGGTTTATTCTTTGACCCTCACCCTGCCTGTAGATCCTGATTTGGTTCTGCCTCTAAAAAAGAGAAAAGCACAATCACCCACGTTTAGATACTCAGTTCTATCTTACGCAGAGTCTGTGTATCCTCCTCTTACAGGTCTGAACATCCTTCATGCAGGAGACATATATAAACTGTGAGTGCTTGCAGTAGAGTTTCTCCTGGTTCTTCAGTAGCTGTTCCTATATGGCACATGAGAGGACGTCTATCTCACTTCATCGTCAGGTTTCAATTTCAGTTTTTATTCCGCTCAACAAGTTCCTCTAAAATGAGTTTCACAGGCTCAGATCCTCCAACAGGCGCTCCTCTGAGGTCGGTTAGTGCAGATCATTCAGTGCTGAAGCCCTACTCCCACCCTCAACACCCATCAACCCCCCCCCCCCCATTCAGATTTATTTCAGAGTGGTTCTATAGGTTCTCCCCAGGCTGATACTGGGGTTCTGTGGAGGTGAAGTAGTCCTCTAAGAAGCCCTGCAGGTATTCAAACGTAGGCCTCTCTTCTGGATCCTTCCTCCAGCAGGATAGCATGAGCTCATGCAAGGAACTGGGACACTCTGCGGGGCAAGGCATCCTGTAACCACGCTCCACCTGGTCGAGCACCTCGCGGTTTACCATACCTGCCGAGAGAGAAACAGAAAGTATCAGCAAACTCATACCCTCTTCTTTTGTCAGTAAACCGACGGATGCAGTCAGCTGATGTGCAGCGCTGATATCTGTGAGAAATCTTAAATTAGAAATATTTAAGGGGATGGGATCACATCTCTCCTGGAGGAGACCCAGGGACTCTGGGAAAATGGATGGATTCTGTTGTGTCATAATACATTTAATTATATTAGTCATAACTGATTAATGAACAATTTTTTTCTTTGTAGCTGATTAAAAGTAGAAATGACCAAAAACAACACGGTCACAATTATTATATTCAAAACAATAAATATTTATATGTTTATAAAAAATATTAGACAGCTTTCTTGTTATTAGTAAAACTTTTACCTGGATAAGGTACTCTGCCTTTAGTAGCGAGCTCCGTAAGCAGCACGCCAAAGGACCACACATCTGACTTGATAGTGAAGCGACCGTACAGCGCTGCTTCGGGTGCTGTCCATTTTATTGGGAACTTAGCTCCTAACAATGCAAAAAAAAAAAAAAAAAAAAAAAGACAAAAAACAACTTTAATTAGAAATGTTCTTTTTACTTAGGTACCATTTCAAGATGTGTAACTAGGGATGCAGAAAAACAAGAGATATGATATTTCCTTGATATATAATTGTATTATATATACCTTCCACTTCTGTATGTTAGTTGTAAAACACAGAAACACAAAACCTCCCCTAAGTGCAATGCAGTCTTCATTAATACAGGATTTAAAGTCAAATTGTCTGCAGTTTGCAAAGCTGTATAACTTAGCATTTATACAAGCAGCCTTTAGCAATCATGTACCTGCTGAAACCATGGTGATGACAAATCATCGATATGTCGTGCATACAGTAGAATATTTGTTAACTAACCAACATTTCACAATAAAAAGTTGATGTTCCAATGCTGTATTTGCAATGTGAAGTTTTACCCTGTCTTGCAGTGTACTCATTATCCTCGATCAGTCTTGCCAGTCCAAAGTCAGCCACCTTACATACAAGGTTGTCTCCAACTAATATGTTGGCAGCACGCAGATCTCTGTGAACGTAGTTCATTCTCTCCACATAGGCCATGCCTGCTGCAATCTGGTAAGAGACAAGTGAGGGGTTTTACACTATCTGTATAGCACAAAACAGACCAAAAAATCCCAACAAGAGCACATTAAAATGTCCAGTAGTTTACCTGAGCAGCCATGTCTACCAGCTGCGGCAGACGAAGCATCTTTCCCGCATCTCCCTTAAGGAAGTCCAATAAGCTACCTGTACGTAAAATGCATTTATTAAAAAACAAAACAAAAAAAAAAAAACAAAAAACTGCAGCAACACTTTCTGAAAGTCACCACACATCCTATTAATGGTCAATAAACCAGTTAAACCAGTAGTGAATCAGTTCAGTTAAAAGATTTCTGATCAATAGTAGGGCTGTAAGAAAATATGAATATATCGTTATATCGCAATATTTTTAAAGAGACAATATATCCATATGCAAGGTATCGATCTTTTTATGAGCATATTTTTACTTATGAGGCAGATTTTAATTTCTTGATTCATCTTCTACACAGAGTGTTATTAAAATAAAATGTTTTTTTTTGTATTTTAGAATAATAGACCCCCCCTGTTCTTATTCAATAAGTTGGGCATTTTCTAAGTTATGAGTTTTCTTACTATTAAATTCTAGTAAAGAAAAATAGCAATTTATTGCTTTGCTTATACATCACAATATAACGCAATATATTGTATCACTACCCCTGTATTGTCATACACATCGTATCGCCGTATTCTTGCTGATACAAACTCCTATCAATAGTGTATAAAGACAGTCTTAAATCTTTCCAAGCATTCAGTCTTGATAACCAGTCCTAGTTAGAACCTTTCCTCCTGTATTACCTTGGCTCATATACTCTGTCACAATGTAGATGGGCTCCTCAGACACAACAGCGTACAGCTGGACCAGCTTCTCGTGCCTCAGTTTCTTCATGACTTGTGCTTCCTGAAGAAAAGCCTCTGGAGACATTGTACCAGGCTTTAGTGTCTTAATGGCTACTCGGGTTGTCCCATTCCATGTACCTGTCATAAATCAGACAGAAACAGAACAAAAACATTGTGTTATTTCAATATTATAACTTATATAATATAACTCTGCTCCTTTTAGTTTGGTTCATATCAAATATTTAAGAAGATATTGAATTGGAAAAGCAAGTTTTATACAAATGAAGTTCATGTTACCAAAGGCATAAATGATGTTGTATAATTAAAATACACTCATCTATAAATCAACAAAAATATAAAATCCAACATTTTGTTTTTCTACTTCTTTAGGTTCAATAGATAATTCCACTTGAGCCGAAACATTATTAAATAATTCAGCATATCTTACGTTGCCTTTATATTTTTGTTGAATATCTTTGTTAAGAGATTCTTACCCATCCAGACTTCTCCGAAGCAACCTTGTCCAAGTTTAAGGTCCAAACGGAGAGATTCTCGAGGAATCTCCCAGGCATCCCTGGCCAATCCCTGCGTCTGAGGTTTGGCCACTGGACACACATCTGTTAGAGCATGACACAGCCCATCAGAGTGCTCTGAAAAAATGCAAATTGGACAAAGTGGAAGAGCAAGTTAAGGCCAGAAATGCTGTGAAATGGAAACCTTTAGGATTGCCTTAACACTCACTGCGGTAGTGGAAGACTAGCTGCTGTAGGCTGGTGAACTGGGTGCGGGAGGTGATGTAGAAACCCCCACTATCCAGCTTCCTGATCTTGTAATGTTTTACATTTAGGCCTTTGGTGTTGTCATAATCCAGGACCGACAGGCAATACGCCCCTGTGAGCGAAACAAATAAGCAGACAGAGATGGGTTAACATGGTGTAACAAGGTGGCAGCTGCTCTGTGACGTTTCCTCATAGTTGTGCCTCCAACTATTCAACTTCCTGTCTAAAAAAAAAAAAAAAAAATCACCTTTATGTAAAGTTAGATTTTTACAACAACTTGTTTGTTTCACTTAACAAAAATGAGAAAGAACAGGAATGAATAGTATTTTACACAGAATAATAAAAAATATCTGTTTAAGGTGTCTTGAAAAATAAAATTAGTAAAAAACCAAAAACACTTTGAGGAGTTTAGGGGGAATTGTTGTACTTAAACAGAGATAATCAAATGAAGCACGTTTCAATAACCCCATTAAAATAAGTGAATGATAATATAAATTCATACTTTAGTCATTATTACTGCATCGCATGAACCTAATATAGTGGCATTTAGAAAGAGTTAGAAAAAGTCAACTGTGTTACTCTGCTTCCTGCAGCCTTATGTTTCACACGGGCAGTAGCCTGCTGCATAGTAAGATACATTACTTCATTACTTAGACTGGTAATTAAAAAAAGCCACAACAGTTAAATATATTACCCCACACAACTGACACAGGAAAGACAGTATAGAAATAATAGATTCGCCATGAAATATTAATCTATAAAAAACTGTTACTTCCTTTCCAAAGTACTGAACCACGTATTATGGGTGCCACTCAGATCTTTCCGGATCATTTCACAGAAATGTTCAACAGCATGGTTTACAAAGCAAATCAGCTACTGCTCAAACAAGGTTTCCTCCCTACTGAGGATGGTAGACAACCCACTACTCTCGTGACAAATTTAACAGGAAGATTTTTAAAAACTTAGATCTAAAAGGTTTTATACTATACAGGAAACCTTTTGAGACATGCTCACTTCTACAGACATACCCGATCAATCAGTTGGTGACTCCCTCTTGTTTGTGAAAGTGACTTTCTACTAAATTACGGTACAATTCTTTGCTCATTAGTCTCAACAACTGTTAATCTACATGCCAGGGATGCATATATACTGTTTTTAGTTACAATAAAATAAATCCCTGACACGACACATTTATAGGTTATGTATAAAACTTATATATACTTATTGTGAAAATGTAACTCGACAGGTGATTCAACAGACTGGACATTCGCTGTTAGGGACATCTTTCTACGCTTCTTGCGCTTTTCCGCGCTCTGGCTGATTTGGTCACATACACTCATCAAAACGTGTCCAAAATGTGCTTTGCAGGCACGCAAGCTCCAAGCGTGCACCCCTAAGACGCTCCAATGCACACAAGCTACAACATTCAGCGGTTATAAAAGCTGAGTCAAAATGCTCCAAAACGCTGGCAGCCAATGAGTTAAAACCTGAGCTACACGCAGAGACTGATCCACAGGGGAAGAAAAATCCATCACCTTTGATCTGCTCTTGTCTTTCCTTGTCAGAAAGAAAATGTAGGGCAGGAAAAGCACACTTCCCAAACAATACACACATACCAAGTATCAGCATTATCAGTACAACCAGGCGCTGGCAGGTTAACCTCTGACCTTTTATGTTCACTATCAAACATGCATTCATCACACTTTCTTGCTGAGGTTATCTGTGAAGGCTGCCACACTTTGCATGAATACGCCTGCAAAGTTTCAGCTGTCATGCAACATTTTTTCTGATCATGCATTTAAGATAAGTGCAGATGTGTAGATTTTTGAGTTGGATCCACACAAGTAACATTTATGTTGCTGCTTAGCATTAAATACCCTCCATACATGTGAGTGGCGTGCTCCTGCTCATCTGTCTACAGTGAACTTCATATTTGACATCTAATACGGAACACACCCTGAGGCAGTGTATCTCCTGGCAGAGCTCCTTCTGCTCTCCCTGACCACCCCCCCAGCCCTTTTGCTGCGACTTGCCCCACTACAGTTCTATGCGTTTCTAGCGCTCCTCTCAGTGTGAGCGAATATGCTAAGAGAAAAGAGACTTATAGCCAGAGGGAACTCAAGCACCCTCCGAGGTTGACCTAGTTTTGGAGTGATTCACCCCTATCCATTCACAAGTCCAACCCACTTCACTCTTTTCCTTTTTTTTCTATTCTTTCACAAAAACAACCCCTCTAAGAGTCTGCTGATGTCAGAGGGGCTAAATCTGACTACTGACTTTCAGAGAACGATGCAAGACTGTCACAAGCTCAGAGAAGAAAGCTGTAGAGCCACAGGCCTGTGTGAAAACTAACAAATGGCTTAATTACAGGGTTCGGCCTATCGCAAATGAGGTCCCTAAAGATCTACTTATTTCAAAGCGAATCTGCTGTACAGAGCAAACTCCAGGGACACGGCAGAGTGTCATCACTTCATTTTTTATGCAGTGAAATAAATTAAAAAAAAAAAAAAACCGCTTTAGCTTTTTATTAACATCTTTTACGGATATAATTTTCTTGGATAATCTTGGAAAGCTGCAGGTGGAAGTCAGTCATCATAGTAGAAGATAATGCAACTTAACATTTTCAGCTAATATCTGTTCTAATTATTAACTTATTATTATTATTATTATTATTAACAGCATATTAGCTCCGTTAAATAACTAGTTAGTATATATAATTTTTAAAAAGTAAGAACAAAAACTAAACTCAAAAAACATGCATTTACAGTTGCACACATAAAAAGGCCCAAAACTCACTCACAATCTCTTGCTTGACTTAAAAATGGAGACTTTCAGTAATTAAAAAGGTAGCATCTAATTAATTTCGCTTCAGAAATGCCTGATTTCTGCAGTTTTTAGCTTAATGCTTTTTCTCATGAGATCTAACAGCCTTGCTAAAAACTTCATTAATATGCTTTAAGCAAAAATTGGGCTCTTCAAAACTTTTGTCAGTGATTATCTTTGTAAAAAAGGGCAATGTATGTTGACGTATTGATTAAACGCATCATTATTACTGGCACAAGAGGCAGGAAAAATTAAGTTGGTCCGCCTATGCAATTAATTTTTATAATGACTATTGCCTCTGCGAGTGATTCAAATGTCTGCTCTCTCACCCTTAGTGGTCTCGCTCTCCCTCACCAGGAAGGTTCCTCGTCTGTTCTGCAGGTTCAGAAGTAACCTCTCCGAGTCCCGCCGAGTAATCTTCCCGAAATACCACCTGCCGAGGTGTGCGACAGAAAGGGAGATCAAAGAAGTCCTGCTGTGCATGAAAATGGTCTATACTGGTTTCTACTACTGTTAATGTTCTTGTCTTGCATGCAGAACACAACTACATCCAGGTTTAACACTGGAAAAAACAAAGAGGGGGAGTGACATAAAGGAAAGAAGATAAAGTACTCTTCTGCCTGAATGGAGTCTGATGGAGCCACATAGTTGCTGGGGATGTAACCACTCTCTCCTGTTGTCAGTGAGCGAGCGAGCCACCAGTCCCCTTCTCTGGAAAGGAAGAATACAAAAAGAAAAGAGCGAGCGAGTATTAAACTCAGCAAAGAACCACAGAAACATATTTAAGTGATTGGTTGTAAGATCTTTTAGAATATTCTAGTTGATTATTAAATACTGTTTAGTTTTAGGAAAAAAAACTAAAAGATGTGCTGGGAAGGACATTGGAAATAATAAAAGATCCTTACAGAAGTAGTTCTGTTCAGTTGAGACTCATGACCCAGTAAAAGTGAGTAGTGTTGCATTTCTTTGTAAAAATCTTGCCATCTACCTCAATTTTCCTCAATTATTGTCATTTTAACGTGTTCAGCAGGGTTTTGTTGTCTAACATTTAGTTTAGAAAGCAGCTTATGACATACACATAAGTAAACTAAAATGTCATTTTTTATTATATATTTATTAAAATATACATTTTTATTTTTTGTGAGCATTTGTGCTTTTCTACCTCATAAGTCTTTTTCAAGCATATTATAAACCGAGATGGCGCCTTCCCCATTGGCTGTGAACAAGTGTAGATCTGAGCTTAAAGCCATCTGGATGAGCATGTACGCATCACAGCCATTTAAATCCATATATTTTTTTCAGCTATGCCTTTACGGCGTAGAACAAAAATCCCAACTCAAGTCCTCAAGGCTGACTGTCCTGCCAACTTGATTTTTCTGCTTAATAGCTCAGCAGTGGACTTGTGCAGAGCTTTTCAGAGATCAATTTAATTCAAATCAGACATGTTGCAGCAGGAAAACAACCACTACCTTCAGGATAGTGGCCTATTAGAACCAGGATTGCGGATCACTGGTTTATAAGAGATAAGTAGATTACAGGCCTGTCATCAACCATCATAGAAATACTCGCTTTGTGTTCGTAATCAGTAACACACACAGATGCACTTTTAAGATGCAATTTAAATGCATTTTATCACTATGATCATTTCAAAACAAGAATGTTTGTTAATAGAATTTTTTTTGTAAAACAATCTAAAACAATTTACAAATAACAGTCCATTTTTTTATAGCAGGCAGGTATACAACATACATACGTAAGAGACTTTAACAGGGGATATAAGCTATGTTAAAACAGGTTCATTTTTGTTTTCAAAATTTCAGCATTTTGAAAATATTAAAGCTATCCCTAAAATATCACAATATCGGATTCTCATTGTGTAAAAACTCCACAATTGTATATTTCCCACACATGTTGTATCTACCTTGTCAAATAACATAAACGTTTCCCAAATTTTTCACCCAAATTCACAGAATGTTGTGAGAAAAACACATTAGGAAGAGACAAAGACAAGTAATCTTTCATCCTGTCTGCACTCCTTAAATCTACATTTTAGACCTTTATTTTAGAGCCATTTTAGAGCCATTTCATATAGATAGATACACACACACACACACACACCTTTAACCCAGCAAGCAAGAGCACCAAATTGTTCTTATGAAAGTAATACAGTGTGGTCAGATAAACCCATGCATATACGACAGAACAAAAGGCTGCAAGATTTTTTATTTCAAAAAAGGCTTTAGATGTTACTGACCTGAAGCTGTACTTTTTCCTAGGAGAAACCATGAAGCATAAGAAAGGAAGAGAGAGGGAGAGATAACAGACATAGCAGATGCATCAAAACACAGCAAGGAGGCAGGCAGCACAGCACACACAGAGCAGACAAGCTGGATATGCACTGGGACCACACAGTGGGGCTATTTGAAATTCCAGTTTCCATATTAGTGTGGCGTGTTATTTTTTTCCCCAATCATGGAAATATTTGCTACTTCCTTACCTAACAACACAACTTTATTCTACGTCCTTAGGAATATAGTTTTCTTCAAATGCATTGCTAAAGCTCAAGACCAAAGCTCTCCATGCAGAAATATTTTATAATGTAGACACTGCACACAACGGGAATTATTTCTTTTATAGCCCAACTGTAGAGCCAGATTATAGGGGGAGAAAACAGCAGACCAGAAGTTATGGAAAAAGTACAGGGGCAAAAAAACAAAAAACAAACAGGATTGTTCTGGTTTTAAACACCTCAGTGGGAACCATCCTCTTACATGCAGACATAATATTTCAGCTGGACTGATGGTTCTGTTTCTTCTATATAAATCATACAGAACATAGACAGATTTCAACAAGAGGGTTCATGAAAATACAGTTTTTTTATGTGTTAGAAGAAATGTGAGCATATGTGTCAGTACAACAGGCTCTCTGTAAAGTATCTTAACAATTACGATGATGGCGGCTGTCCAAAAGGAACAGAATGCATCAGCAAAGAGCTGCTGTCTTCTGCTTTTGGAAACGGATGGGAAGGTTTACTAC
This sequence comes from Pseudomugil tenellus, assembly GCA_037177515.1. Classification (NCBI taxonomy): domain Eukaryota; kingdom Metazoa; phylum Chordata; class Actinopteri; order Atheriniformes; family Pseudomugilidae; genus Pseudomugil; species Pseudomugil tenellus. The sequence continues at coordinate 14,579,003 of JBAMHX010000004.1, read as the reverse complement.
TTTCTCATCAGCTCTCTCTTTTACTATGTTTGTCTGGATTCATTCAACTCTAAATTTGCATGCTTGCAAGTGTGTAAAGATGTTTGTTCATTGAGATATTTGTACATTTGTAGCATCGGTGCTGAAGAATGACTGTTGACTCTTACGTGTTGTTGACAATCTGCAACCGATCACCCTTCCTGAAGGTCAGATCAGATGCTGTTCGTGATTCATAGTCATACAGTGCCACAAATGTAGTGACTCCTCCTGAAAGAAACCACAAGCATACACACACACGTACATAGTTATTAAGAAATAGCTATTAATAAAGACTCTTCAAAGTAAATGAAGGCTAACTTCTCTTAATTCTCATAAGACAAAGTTTGATGACAATTTTCCAGTTTCTTTAAACCGTAATGCATTTAGCTAGAGACAGCTCTATGTAACCCAATTTGCTAGGGCCTAATGAAAAATATTGACATCTTCACAGCTTGTGAACAGTCGTCCTTGAAGGACAAAGCCACCAAATGAATGCTTTACTCTTTTCTGATTAGATTTCTACGCCTCCTTTAATGACCCTGTAATCTAAACCAGGGAATTCTTCAGCCTTTCATTGATCGGTTCATTAGATGTAAGGCAGGAGGTGGCAGTCAGGAGAACTGTCCCCGATACGCCAGCAGGCCACTGCTCTCTGGATGGAGCGACATTAACCCAACCATCTGGCTGGTCTAGACAGCTTAAACGTGGAGTAAATCATAGATGCCTTAGACCAAAGTCAAAGGCTGGAAGAAGAAACCAGTTGGGGAAAAAAGTTTTCAGTTAGTTTTCTGAGTAAATATGAATAATTGTGAATCTGTGTGTTTTCTTTTGTGATCTTAGTCTAGAAGCAACAATTTAAGCTTATTCATGAATCCAAATTTATCTTCAGAAGTTACTAATTGTGTTAATTGAATTTAGACACATTAAAATGAAACAGTAAAATAAACTTGTGCAACTTGAAGATCAGTGATTAACCAGCGAGTTATGAGCAGGCTCATTTGTTTGCTGGGAACACTGTCTATTCTTACTCCCAGTTAATTGAAATCAGGGCTTGAAACATTTCTGCTTGAGTTGAATTTGGAGTTATTTGCTCATTTGTTATAAGCTCATATGCACTTTGAATATCTTTTTGGTTCATTAATTAGGCTTCTTGATAGTTTAGGATATTAAATCTTTTCACTATTTTTAATACTTAAGCGTATTATAAATACCTTTGTTGTCTTCAATAAAGCACTTTATTGTTTTATTCTTTAGAAATAAAAGCCAGATGTTGAATTGTAAAGCCAATCTCATCATGTTTCTACCTGAGAGAGGTCCCCTCTGTGGTGACGTGACAGTTCCTGTGTGATCCACCCCTCCAAACAGAGCCAGCTCGGGTGTATTTGTTGGGGCAAGCTGGTGCTGCCCTTGGTTCCCACGCTTGCCTGGCCCGACGGCAGGGCTCCTGTTGGGAGTTTGGGTCTGCTGGGCGGGGCCCAGGTGGTGGAAGTGCCCGCTGTCCGAGCCTGTGCCTATGGTACCATCCAGGCTCATGGACCGCTGGCCCGGCTCTTTGGGCTTGCTCTTGCCCGCCCCCATGTGCAGACCTGGGAAAGGAACCAGCGATGAGTAAAAATGAAGTTAATCATGTGACATGTTAATATTCTTTCTATCCGTCATCCAAATGCGCATTTTAAAAGTAGATAGCTGCCTGTGGTGCTTCTAAAACTGTGTATTCAGTGTAAATGTTGACATTTTATAGTTTATTTCCATCCTCAACAAAATACAACATTATAAAAAAAACGTATTCAGTTAAGGGACAGGAACTGGAACTAAAACTGTTTTCCACTGTTTACTATTCATCAACAAGTCTACTCAGAATTGTGTACCACCAGCGTCCCATTCATTGTGGCTCTTTATCTACCATGGAGTATCCTTGGTGCTGTTCCAGCTTCAGCTTAGCATGCAAACACTGGAAGTAGAAGACATACAACAACAGCAAGTATGTTTAAGGGTATCTTTAGCTGGTTTAGACTGAATCAATAAGTATCAACAAGGTAAACAAAGCTTTAAACAATGGAAACCACAGATTGCAGTGAGGTTTAAAGCCGGTGACCAAAAAAGACAAAGACATGTAAAATTAATCTCTTATGTCTGGATAAATGCAACAAGTTAAGAGTGTGCAGTCACGAAGAGTGCACAGACAAACAGTCAAGTGCCCCCACAGAAAGTTAAAATGCCTTGTTCACACACCAGTCCATTCCTCCCCTCCAGGCAGTGTGGAATGACTCACAGTGAGACCAGCTATTTCAGGCCAGCTGAAACAGAGACAGTCACACACACATGAAACAGCCTTGTTCCTTTGTGAGTAGAAGCACTCTCAGTTCCAGACAGTGTATGTATGTGCGTAGGTGTGTGTGTTCATGTGCATTAGCAGCTGTTCCTTGGCCTCTGGGAAACAAGGCTCAACTGCACACTAACACCCAAGCACAGTTGTGTCTCACATCCTTTTTCCAACACATGCATACAGCCTTGTGAGTGTTTCCAACACACACACACATGTGAGCCTGACAGACAGGACTGAGGAGGGTTATTAACAGACAGGGAGGAAGGAACTGGCTGTGGCTCTAAAAAGAACATGTAGGTGGTTGTTGTGCACCGCATGGACAGCTGAGGCTTAGTGGGTGTTTAATGTGTGATGTGTGTGAGCATAACGTAATTACACAGGTATGAGAATTCTCAAAGACATGGCAGGACCTCACTGTGAAGATGTGTGGGCAGATAAGCTTCTGAGAGTGCAAACTGTGCATGAGCGGGAGCGGATTCTGAGTGCATACACAGTCATGCAAGCTTTGATTCAACTTCTGCCAGGATGTAATCTAGTTCACTTATAGGGGTTAATTTGTCCATATTCATTTGTGAAGAGGCAAAGTGTTTGAGAATTCCAGTTTATCAGATGGAAATCTTTCAATTTAAATACTTTATTTATATACTGCACTGACATTTTAACCCAAATGGGGATGTGCATTTAAAAAAAAAAAAAAATGCCAACAAACATTTAAGTGATATGCTATCCATTTTTGTCATTGAGGAAAAAAGTTTGATGTTAAAGATTTGGCATTGAGATCATGTTCCTGAGATCAGGTTAAGAGTCTGGGTGTCATCCTTGACAGCACACTATCCTTCCAATCACACATCAGTAACATCACCAGATCAGC
>JBAMHX010000004.1:14545170-14575385 GCA_037177515.1 Pseudomugil tenellus | reverse complement strand
GAACAACGTGGATTCTGGACTCTTGTATTTTCCATTTGGCCAGCATTCCCTGCACGGCTTCAGCTATTGCCTTTCCTCTATGAGATTGCGAATCTCATTAGCATGTAGCACAGCACTCTGAGGAGCATAACGCGCGTCCAACCAGTGTACCGTCAAACTCAATAAAGACATAGATGACACGTTTGAGGTCCAAATGTCTGTCATAAAACTTATTGCAGGGACTCCTTATATCATGTGTAAAATATATTTACTCACAGTTTCATATTTGGGGAGTAGCGTTTCACTGATGCGTTTCCGTCCAGGCAAAGTGTACCGTGGCTCTAAATGTTCAATAAGACGGCGAAAACCAATGTTTTCTACGATAGATGGAGGCTGGTCATCCAGGACAATGAATTCTAATATTTTGTCCGTTATTGCAGTGGCTTTCTGACAGTCTTTTGCGAATTAGTAGCGTTTTTTAAAAGGCACTTTCCAGTGTTTGTTGTTGCTGCGGTTCTTTTTTTGTTTCCTTTATGGCAACAAACTCTGCGTGCTCTTTCGCGTGATGACAACTCAAATGTTTAATAAGGTTGCTCGTGTTAAATTTGGCAGCATTCGTGCCTCCTCTGGAGACTTCCGTGTTACATATTAAACATTTAGCCGTTTTGCTGGTGGGATTTTCTACGGTGTAATAACGCCAAATTGCTGACATAATGCTAATGCAAACTGTTTGCACAAGATGATTCACGTGCAGCTACTTCTCGGAGTCCAACTACCAACACAAAAACAATCGTGACGAAAGACTGCTTCCGGTGTGACGGGGTAGAGCAGGAAATAGTTATGACTGCGTTTCCATGGTATTCTATTCATACAGTCAATAGTATGCTATAGTGCTTTGTCAGACATACTCGCCGATCCCGATCCTCTTACTTTTGACAGGATTGGTGAGTATTTCCGATGCTAGTGTCGGTATCGGCACAACTTTAGTTCGTACGGTATTCCGTCATTCACATCTCACTCAGCTCTTCAGAAACTTGGTAACAATCATTTGGTTCAGGTGTGTTGGACAAGGGCTGCATCCAAAAGTTACAGGATAGTCGATCTTGACTAACACATTAAACCTGATGTTTTTATTATTTGAACTCCAACTTTTAATTATCTGTTTATGGTCCAAGAACAGAGATATCCTGAAAATTTTGAGTTATGTTTCAAACAGACAAACCCCTGCCAAAAACAAAACCTCCTTGATGAAGGTAAGACGATACTTGTACTAGTACTCTCCAGGACGTGATGCATACCCGAACATACCTGAAAGCCTCAGAGCCTGCACGTGTAAACAACAGAGGTGGTCGTGTAACACAAGCTCATGCTTTTTCCTGATTCAGTGGTCTAATATGAATACGTTCCAACATGTGACTCGATCTAACCAGGGGATATAAAATGGAGGAGAGAGCACTAGTAAGCCCAATGAAGTAAAAGACAAGAAGGAAAAAAAAAGAAAGTGGATAAATAATGAGGAACAGGTGATGAGGAAACATTTCAGTCGCTGAGCTTTTCTATATAACAGTGGCAGAGAGGAATGTGGGAGAATTGGGTTGCGCTGCAGTGCCTCCATTGCCAACGACTGCTACAAGAACAGGCACCTGAGCAGCAGGAGGGCGGGATGGGAGGAAGGAAGTGAGATGAAGGAGGAGGATGGCGTGCAGATTGGTGTGTGCATGTATGGTTACAAAGGAGCGGTGCGTTCTGAAAACCAGACAAAGTCTCTTTCCAGCTGAAACTGTTGTTGCTTCGCACTTTACATCTCATGAAACTGTAAATATCCCCAGAATGCATTCCTTCTGAATGCATGTAGGCTTATTAAAGTGTCTTCTGAATGTTACATTTAAAAGTGGACTTTTATATCACAACATTTAAAAACAAGTATGAACCATTTTCCCTGCAATATGGTTTAAATGGTAAAAAGAAACAAAATAATAAAAGAGACATTCCGGCTGTGAATAAACTTAAGTCTTTTTGTGTTGCAAGATGAAAGACATGAATCATGGAAAATACAGGCTTTAAAGGCTGTGCACTGAGTGGTATTTACCTCAGATCCACAATGGAGCTCAAGAGCACTTTAATATTGACTCTGCATATATCACTACCCTGAGTTTTTCTAACTGCGGAGTCTTATAAACTCCAAGACCCACCCCTTGCATGAAATGAATACTGAGCGCAAAACAAAACAATAATGTGGATCGGGGGGTTGGGGGAGCGGGATAGTAATGGAAAAGTGTTAAAATGCCTAAATGGTATGCTGGTTAAAAAAGCAGACAAGTTCTAACACCTTTCAAGCACTGAAAAAAACATCACAGCAGACCAGTAAGTCTGTGTGCCAAGCTGACTCCATATTTGTTGATTTTAAAACAAAGTATATTTAGAAGTGCACCGAACCCCCCACCCTCCATTTTTCTGTTTTTTTCTTGACTTTACTTACAATGGGGTTGGACAAAATCAATACATTTATCATTCCCACAACACATTGTTGGCAAAGCATTTTTTCTGACATGGCTGAAGCTTTTCAGTGCATTAAAATGCTGGATAGATTCTAAACAACATGTATGATTTCCATCCCCAGGTCCACTGTGGAGGTGAAAAATTTACTTTGATGTCAGCTCGATGAAAATATTCTACACTCATAGCAACGCAAAGAGCCATTGTTTGGGGGAAACAATGAAGGAATTTGGTACTAAAAGAACTCTGGAAGATGTCCATCTCACAGAGATCAACTTCAGGTGTGAGGGTCTGCAAGGAGGAGTCTCTTTAGCACTAGTGCCTTGTTCAGCAAATCTGAAAAACTATGAAAATATATACTACACAATGGGGGCTATCTTGGAGGTAAAGTGGTCATCCAACATTTGGAAAGTTGCTCCAATCCCTAAAATCCCTTTAAACATGCCAAATAGTCCTGGATGAACACTTTAACTGGACATTCGATAAAAGCCAACGGAATATGTACGATTTCATGAATACTACTTACAAACCTTGCTCTTCGGTCAATACTAAGCTCCAGAGTAAAGCCCTGTTTGTATTCTGTCCTTCCAACTGTACATATAACACTATTTACTCTAGTGGGTGGGTTTCATTTTCCTTTTATAATGCAATTCAAACGAATGACTTTTTTTAGGTTTCAAAGCACAACGTGTAAATGCCTGAGGAGGTTGAGTTTGTGTCATTTATATAGGAAATATAGACGTCAGAAGAAAAAAACAGTTTCCATAGTTTGGTTAAAATTCTCATCACAGCTGGAATGGAAACCCAGTTAAGACCACAGAGTTCCCTAAAGTTTTAAGAACACACAATTAAAACAAAAAATGAAATTAATCTGACATTTTGTCTCCCTGATCAACGTTCTTCCTGAATCTGAACACACTAGATGCACACATTTGGCCATGACAGTCCCAGCAGACAGTAGCAGTGGCTTTTGTGCTGCAGAGAGTAAATTTGTTCAAGCCAGTGTTTCATTTGGGGAAATTGCAGTTTGCCCTTGGGAGGGGAGGGAAGAGAAGGGATGGCTCCCTCAGATCCAAACACAAGGAAATATGCACATTAGCGGTGCCGTCTTATCTTGCTATCACTTGCACAAAAACATGAAACAATATTTTCCACAAACATGCAAAATTCATCTTTACTCAGGGTCAAAAAATGGGAATAGATTTAAAAAAAAAGCAAAATAAAGAAAACTCAGTAAGACGTCAATCAAGCAATGTTCCATTTCTTCTTGTAATTTTCAAAATTGTATTTCTTTCCTTTATCTTTTGATTATTAACCTGCTAAGAGTTTAGAGAGTGGAAGCCTGTGTTTGCTCTCCCATGCCATCCTGCCTTTGGCAAACACACACACAGGAAACCTGAACGGAAGAACTGTAGAAGGAAGAGATGAGGACATCAGCACCCAGCTGATAAAGCCCACTTCCGTGCATCATCTCTCTGGCAGCCAGTGATCCAGGCCATGTGGAATGACTGCGATGGCATAATCAATTTTACAGGACATGCATCATGTCAGAGGCACCACAAATTATTAACTCAGGAAAATCATAATATTACGACAGCTTGTAGTTTTCAGAAGATTTATCAACAAGCATAATAGACAGTTGGTTTGTTTGTAGTATTTGTTTTCATGTCATATGACTCATACATGTCGAAATGTTCTCATACATAGCATTATCCCCATGTGAAACAGATACAGCTTAATACTGTCACAAGTATGTGATGTGTCATTAAACAGACGGTTCATAAAAAACAGGTTAAAAGTCTATTTTAAGAGTAAAATTAAGCACCCAATTTGTCCTATTTTGCCTTTCATAATTGCTTTTGAATAGATTACTTTTGAGTTGGGACAATTAATTCAAAAGTAGATGACTAATTAAGATGTAAACATTGGTTTTCAACAACGGCTGGACATGAATGATTTATCAAAAAAATAATCTTTACATGTTGGTATCAGCATTTTTTTTTTTTTTACTGTTTCCTAACAGAAAAAAAGCAAGTAAGTTTACCCACTTGCTGTAATCTCTGGAAAATATTGTAGTCATTCTAAGAATAAATCTGCCAACCCAACTAGATGTACTGACATTACAAATGTTTGCCAGAAGAGGCATCTTAAGGTCCTCCAACACAAATAATCCCAAATTGATTTTTGCAATGACTAAAGCGTCTCATTCATAACAAACCAGAATCCATTGTTTTATGGAAATTAGCTGGAACTAAAAAGCCCAAAACCATCTGTAAACACATTAGCCACATAATTAAAATTCTATTTCCACGGGATTAAACACCAGTTGTCAGCAAAGCTGCTTTCAAAGAAACATGGGGTGGGGTGGTAGCTGCCTACAGGAGTAGCAGCTGTCAAACTGAGAATGTCTTTGCAGGGGTAGTAGGCGAGATGAACTGATATAAATAAATGCGTTTACACTGAGTGTTTCCCACAGTGATCCATATAAGGTACAGAATCGAGTATTTGTATGTGGGAAATGAAATAAGCGCCTATTTAAAAAATAAATAAGCTGAATAGAATGAAATAAAGAGAGAGAAAAGGGCAATGCCCCTGTGACTGTGGTAGTTGACATGCAGCGCATATGCGGCCTGATATATCAAAACAGGTGCTGTTACAGCTCCATTTTGATTTTCGATGGATTGTTATTGGTTTTTATTTTCGCAGCACTCCCGTTTTACTGCGTCTCCGTAGTCGTGACGAAGAAACAAACACGACATTTGCACATACGCTTTGCATTTTGTGGGGTGTTGTAAATTGTCAACAACCTATCCCCGGCACTGGCCAAATGCGCGAGCCACACTGACTGAATGGCCTGTGCAACAATGAAATACTAGTCTGTGTGTGTGTGTGTGTGTGTGTGTGGAGGGGGAGTCTATACGCTTTTGTTTATACCAGATAAATGAGAGATACGCGCAGAATCAAACCAAAGGCGCTAACTGTAAGCCAAAAATAAATCTAATCTCGGTTTGAGGGAGAAAAAAAATGCCAGGAGCTTAAATGAACTCACCTTTGACGCGTCTGGAGATTCAGCCCAAAGATCAGAGACGCGCAGCGAGGAACCGTGTTAGATCCGTATGCTTGCCCTCATTAGACAAATAAAGGAAGCCAATAGGCAGGTTCTGTGGGAACGTCGGGACAGCCACGAATCCCATTTAGTGAAATTCGGTAGGATCGCAGAAAGAGGGGGTCATGAAGAGGACTGCCTTCAGAAATAAGGGGGGGTACAGCTGCTGCCGGCTACGGTGGGCCGGGCGACAACTCAGCTGGAAGAAGTCGACAGCGCAGTGAATTCACGCGGCGGAGCAGCGTAATGTGCAGGAAACATGCCTGTAGCGGGGAAGCCGCTGGTTAGAGCATCACCGGACTCATATAAGGAGGCTGGCTTTTACGTACATTACGGAACATCGCGTAGCGTCGCGGATTCACGTCATATTGCGCAACTCTGCTCAGGGTTTGAAACAAGCGAGGCGTTGGCAGACACGACTACTTAACACCTCTGCAGACTTTAGGAAACATTTAGGTTTATACTTTGTAATCTGTAATTAATACGGGCAATGGTTTTCCCCCCAAAGACTGTAGGAAACCATTTTTTTTAACAGTGGGCAGTCATGTTGAAGCAGTTGTACTAAATAGCATATTTAACACTGTTTACAAAAGAAATATTATAAAAACCTGTAATGCAGCAAAACAGACTATAAGAAAATTATGAGATGTCATATTATGAGGAAGTAACAAAACAAAAAAAGTGGTATTGACTTGGGACAGCTCACTACATTAATACCTTTATTTGTAATTCAAATATCACGCAATCTGACAGTTTAATTAAAAGACAAACATAAGTATGTTTATTAACAGTGAGAAAACCCAATGGCAATTTGCTTTTGTACAGCTGTGAATATTTAATGTGATACAATGAAAGTGTGTTTTTTAGCTGTAGTGATAAATGAAATACTTCTTCGACAAAAGACTCATTAACACAGTAAGATAGCACACATACACACAAACACAGACACACACATAAAGCGTTATACAGCCATTTATCGCTTCTTCTTGCTTTCTTTCTTTGATTTCTGTCGGATCTGTGGCGTTGCTCCTTTAGGCTTCTTCATTTGTTCAGCAGCTTTTCCATCAGAGGACTCTGATTCCTGTGGAGTAAACACATAAACATCAACACCCTCCGATTCATCTGAGATGACCTGAGATACAAATATACATCAGAAAACACGAATGTCAATCATTATTAGATTAAGGAGTACTGACAATTTAAAACAAATCTGAACGGGCATCTGCGATTTTCACAATGACCTACAATTTATATAATCTTTCTGTTGAATGGGAAGCTGAATTAAGTTCCCACACACATGCCCAAAAAAGGAAGCCATAATCCATTTTGTCAGCACTCCTTTTATGGTTGCATTTGACTTTTTTTTGGCAAGAAAAACTAACAGGACACTATTTTATGAGAAAACATATGAAATAATGACGTCCGGTGAAGAGTAACCAGTGAATCTGACAATGATGTCTGAGAATAGAATAATTAGTCTGGATTTAATTGTTTTTGTCTATAAATAATCTCTCCTGACATTGTTAGTATGGAGATTGTGACAGCAGTCTTTGTGGCTTTGGATTAAATTTTAAACTAAAGATATTTAACACTGAACAATCTACGTGACGCATGTTTTTTTATATAGTTGTGAAGAGAAACATCCGTTTACCTGATATAAACAGCAACATGGATTCAAACAAAGGTTCGGGTATCCAGTGATATTATTCCAGATGAACAGATGGATTAAATATACAATCCAAATTTATGTTGCAAAACAAATAACTCATGTTTTGACATTAGTGTAGGATTATCCCTTCATTACACCCATTTTTAAATTGGTTATTACTTTACATATAGTGGACAGAAGTGTAGCTCGTTCTGCAAATTAATTCTGTACACAGATTGAATCATAAATACTTTTCTTGGCAGCTTCTTTTCACAACATGAGGTAACTAGAGACACATCGTGTATATACGAATCTCTCATATTTTTTCAGAATCAGAAACTTTTATTGCCATGGTTATGCGACACAATTCACAAATTAGGAACTAGGAAAGTGAAAATGTAGTTTCTACATAAATAAATGTGTAGTCTTGTATGTATGCGGTATATACAACAGTGCAAACTTTCGTATGATTTTTTTAAGCACTACTTCTGTTTTTTAAAAATAAAATACATTTTCTCGTTTAACACCAGAAGTGTTTTATTTTGATACTAGCAAATAAAATGAACAAGCAGAGATTATTTTTGTAGGCATATGTAATTTACCCGATCCTTGATTTTAATCTCACCCTACATAGAAAATAGTTACAAGAGACAGATCTCTGTAAGATTTGCTCTTCTGCTTGCTGTGGACCCCCCTACCTGTTCATGGCTTTTGGACGTGGGAAAGATGACAGCTAGGATGCAGATAAGCTGGAAGATGGCGCCAAGAAACAATCCATAACGCAGAATGCTTTCCAACAATGTGGGCTCAGGTACATCTGGTGGGGACAAGTCCAGGTCTGCAGACATACTGATGCCACTCTGTTTGGCCTGTTCCCTTTAGTTTACATAAATAAGAGATATAAAGATTATGTCCCAATGAGTAATAAGAAAAACTGACGTTTAGGTCCACTATCCTAGAGACGTCTCTGAAGCATTTGGTTCAAGAACAGCATTTATAGTTAGCACATATTCGTATTGAGATAAATAATGTACTATCGTTATCACAAAAGCAATAGTTATTTAGACTATGACTGTTTAAAACAAAGCTGCAGACCGTGGTAAATACCTGTAGCTACACTATAAGTCAGACTTGTAACAAGCATTTTCCTAATGTGAGAAAAAGAAAAGCCTCACCAAGAGCGACAGAAGTAGTTCAGTCGCAATTATTATTATCACAGATGTGCAACGTTAAATTCAGAGTAAAAACTGAAGGAAAACAGCAAGCATTAACAAGGAGGAAAAAACTAATGTCTTCCACAAAGGCGATTAAAAAAATAAATAAATCCCTTTTCGGAAGTTACGTCATAAATCCGTGACCGACTTCCGGTTTGTTAGACAATTCATTTGAAAGTGCTGCTCTCTAGCGTTCATGTTTTTTAACTTTATATGTACAGTCAAGGCTTTATGTACAAAATGTACAAAATAACAATACTAAGGATGGGAATTCGATTAAATTGTCTTAATTGATCATCATGAAATTAACGATCGATTATCTATTAATCATTTATATTTAGATTAAAATTCAGGGGTATATTAAAATGCAGTGAAAATTAAAAAAATTAAAAGTGCAGTTTCCACATTTAGGTACTTCAGACAGCCCTTTATTTCCTGTTTTTTATTACTGGGTGAACTGGTATTCAGGTGTGTCTGGCCATTCCTGTTGTGGTTGCTGAGGTCAGACACACCTGGACAAATCAGTTCATCCAGTAATGAAAGACAGGAAACAAGGAGCTGTCTTACGTTCAGGAAGTTGTGGAGCTTTGCATGAATACAACTGTCATAAACCTTCCTAAACAATACTTAAGGAAAGCATATCCATTCCAAAGAAATTGCAGATCCTTTGGTAATTGTCTCTGACCGTTGTGCATCACAGCTCCTCCGTGCTAACACAGATTGATGCTGGTTGAGACCGGTTGAGACAGAGAGCAGGAGAAGCCACCACTAACCAGGATCAGATATGTGTTGTTCAAATGGTACATCATTTGTGTTGTGGACGATTTGTATTTAAACACAGCTTTGCATTGTTGGTAGTGAACCGAGTAATTTTTTAAATTGGGATGGGGGGGGGGGGGGGGGGGGGGGGGGGGGGGGGGAAGGAGGGGGAGGGAATGGGGTTAGGAGGGTGGTTTTTCGGGTTCGGGACCCCCCTTGAGTCCGTTGGAATTTAAGAGTAAAGAAAACTTCAATCCTCCCCCCCCCCCCCCCCCCACACACACACACACTTTGCCATGACCTCTTCATGATCAGACTACTTTTGAGATACACGGAAACTCGCAGGCAACTGAGTAGGCTGGTGGAGTTTCTTTTTTAAAAACATTGTCCTCGTGTGGTAAAGAGTTTAATTATTCCCACATAGCAAAATCCATTGTATTCCATCAAGAGTGACTACGCAACAGGACTTGCATTAGTTTTATTGATTTTTTAAAAAATGACATTGACTAAAATCTAAATGATCGATTAATCGATTAATTATGCCCACCCCTAAACAATACTACTTTTAATACTACTTCTACAACAAATTTTACTATAAATAATAAAAATGATAAAAAAAAAGGCTCTGTTCCAGAAGATGTGCCTCAATGACTCAGTGCCTTTACTTGAGTCAGAACATTTTTTTCTGTTTATATACAGTCTATGGTTGGAGCTTGAATACTGATTCTGAAAATGATAATAAAATCTGAGTTGACTTTCATCCTGTTTTTAGTGAGAAGAACGTCAGATATACATCCTAAATTAAAACAATCTATAAATGGTGTCTGATTCGAATATACCTTGTGTGGAAAGAAAGTGTAACACTGGGCTTTTTCCTGCTACATGAAGAATTTAATAAAATCCAAACTTGTGTAATTATGAAGTATTGATTGTCTTTCAGCTTTCTTTACCTTCATCATGTCTCAGATTATGTTACCTTATTGTGCTCATAACAAGTTTTATCAGCAGACTGCTATTTTAAAATGGCAATATTGCAATAGAAATTCAAGTTTTCAAATAAAATGTATATTTTAGCCATCAAGATGTCTAACTTTTTAACCATTACATATAATGTAATGAAACAATTATATAAATTTACACTTAAGTTTAGATGAACAAAAATCTTAATTTTGAAGTTATTTAGTATATAATTTTTATATATAAATTATTACAATCATTTATATGTACAACTGAGCTAAAGCGCAGGATTTAGAAACTTGTATTAGAAATACATGTTGATAATGTTGTCTAATTTAATTTAATTTAATTAAATTAGACCAGTTGTAAAATATTCTTTTCTTCTATAAATTTTAACATTAGTGTGCTAATAAATTTTGATGCATCCATCATTTAATTTCACATAGACACACATTCATATAAACAAGAATTTATTTAATATAAAATAGTTTCTACATGCTTACAGAGAACAATTGTACAATTACATAAACAGAGATGTGTAAAAAAAATATTAAAATAGCATGAATTGTGATACAGAGATATTTAGAAAGGCTAAAATCTTTGGCTGTATTAAAGGCCAGTTGAGAACTGAGCCAGTTTTGTAAGAACAATTCTACCACTGAGGTCAAGCGAGCCACCACACTTATTACAATCCAACATAATACAATCTTGAAATATAGTCAGTACAAACCCATAATTTATAAACTTCAGATATTTCTCCAAGACGGATGAGATTGATGTTTTTAGTCCCGGACATCAGTAGATTTACAATCATTGCCAAAATATGTGAATGTGCTGGTCTTCAGAGCAGCTGTGGGACCGCAGGATCAGTCTCCATTGTGACCCTTCATGTCTCTTCGTATGATGTCATTAACTGAAATATATTGATGAGAGAGACAAGAAGCTTTAGTTATCATAAGAAAATTCAATCAAAAAAGAGAAATGCACATTTCTTGTACATTCCACAGGAACTGATCTTCAAATTTCGAAGTTTAAAAATAATTTACATATATCTGCATCTCTGTACAGATTATCAAATAATATGTATGGTACATTAATTATAAAATGAATTTAAATAAAATACTATTTCCAGTATAAACTGGCATTCCTTTCACTCATTCTCAGTTTTTATTACATGACGTTCATGTGTCTTGTTTAAAACATCCAGCAGGAGTCACCAGTGTCAGCCATTTTGAGTCATATTGTGCTTTTATTGTAGAGAAATGGCAGAAAGGGAATGAAGCAAAAGTCCTTCATCAGATGTCAACCAGGGGTTTTGAGATTTGCAGTTGGCACCTTGAACACCTCATTCACCAAGATTCCTCAGAAATAATCTAACTGCATCCATAAATTAGACCTTTTATGACCAAAATATCTTTGTCTGGATAAAAACCAGAGGCTTGTATCATAAAGCTGGATTTTCTCTAATCAACCCTTAGTTTTCCATAATATAATGCCGGTTCACTTCTTACCGGAGTATATCAATCCTGGTACATTCCTAAAAGTCATTAGGAAGAGAAGCTATCCTTTTGATGAAGAAATAATATCTTGTTAATAACCACTCTGAAGTATATTTTTGTTATTGGGTTAGGTTTTATGGTGAACTTAAAATCGAGTTTAAAGAAAGAAGTCAGAAACATCTGGGCTGTAACGCTGCAACAGAGGAGCCAATTCTCCATTTAAATTGTTCTATAAATCAGTATAATCTGGTGAAGCCGGCTATGTTTTACCAGCATTCTTTGCTGGCTGTTGCTGGCAGCAACAGAGCTCCTCTTAGCCTGAATTAAATTTGTCATATTTCTGAATGTCTGCCCTTCCATGGGTTGCAGGGTTTGTGCATGTTCATGACTGGTCAGAGTCTGCAAACTCCACCCCTTTTGAGATACATCCGGGGTTTGTTAATCTTGCTTCGTTGTACAGGGGTTTGCAGTTTCCTTCACATATTTCTTGTCTATCAAACACAGTTTTTTTTATAATTATTTTTGAACTGATAAGGGATTTTTTAGTAAGAAAAAATGAAATCCTAATAAAAAGCATAATAAGAGACAATTACAAATAGAAAATAAATAACATAAATACAAGTTTTCTCATTAGGATCTTCAGTAGCTTCATAAATCTTGCCCCAGTTTTTAACCAGACTTTTAAACCATAGGTGTATCTGCATATATTTGCCTATTCACTTTACTTCCTGTTGATTCCCGCCAGCAGAGGTGTAAACAGAAACTTTCTGCTATAGCAAAATGGTTTTTGCTCCCCCCCCCTTTACGGCTGTGTTGCTTTTTACTCATCAGATAAGTGATACGAGCTGTCTTCTATCTACTTCAAATGAAACTGGGTGTTCTCGTTAAAAAAGTGTGTATGTGCCTGTTTTTGCATAATGTGTAGAACTGTGAGAGTGAGACTGAAACAGACAGGAAAGTGGATCAAAAGGCAGGAGTTGCAGTGCACTTCTGTGCATTGCAGACTGGACCACAAACACCCGACATCCCCCCAAACCCAGATTCAGAAGCTTTAAGTTTAAGTTCAATCGTGCCTTTTTAGTACTGAACTTTGTCTCTATTCTATTTTTGCTCTATTTTTTTACTCAATGAAATTTTTTAAAAAGGTTGTGTTCACTTCTTCATATTGCATAAGCTAAAATGGGGAAATAAATCAAATAAAAAGCAACATGATAAAAATACAAGTCCATGAACATAAGTACGTTTTTTTAAGTTTCTTATTTTTTTTTAATGAACTATCAGAAATTGTTGATCGCCTCCCGCATTAGATGTGACATATGTGAAAATAACAATCTCCTAAAATATTTATCTAAAAAATATGAAAATACATTTATTCAGTCAATAATTTATATATTTTTTAAATCCGCATAAATGTGTGTTATCAGTATTCTTAAAATCACTGTTTATTGTATAGTGTTATTGTTTTAAGGATCTGGTTTTAAACCAAATGTTTTTTTGGCCTGTATATAACATATTTATTTATTTTTCTTAGTCTTCCTATAAGGAAGCTCTCTTAATCCGTGTGTGCACTATCAATCAACTGTAAAGCAGTATGAATGAGATTTGATTTGTTTGAAATGAACTTTATAAATAAAGTTTGATTTTTCAATTTGAACTTCTGATGAAACTGGGAAGTTTATCAAGGAGGAATGGAGACAACAGGACAGTCTGGGAAATATAACGAAGAGAGAAACAACTTACCATCCTCTAGGTAGGCATAGCTCAGGTTTTCTTGCTTCACCATGATTCTCTCTGGAACTTGATCATCATAGTTTCCTCTGGCGGATCCGATCTGGCTCAGAGGCTGCCCAACTGGCTCCAGTCGACTTCCAGCCTTCTCTTGAATGTATCTTGAAGGTGGTGACTTTCCCAGGGGCAGTGATGTCTGCCCCAAAGCCTGATGCCTTGACACCAAACAAGCCTCGAATGAATCCCCGACCTGAGGAATATCAGCCCGTTTGGACACGGGGGTTCTGACATTTATGCACTGGCTGGGAGTGGAACCAGGATGTGAGAGCAGGCCAGTACTGCAGTTGCTGTAGCACTGGTTTGCAGTGTGGTACATCACTGGGTTGTTGATTAGGGTGCCTTGTCTGGGTTGGTAATAGGCAGACTCATCCAGGGAACCGTGGGTTAACATATGACTACGGGGGTCTACAGTGGTTAGATGGTACAGTGCTGAAGAAACATTTAAGGCTTGAGGGATGTTGTTCTGCTCCAGGTGTTGATAGAGGGACTTCATAGACATTCCTGACAGGGACTGATTATCTGTGTGGCTGTATGAATTCAGCTGGTAGTCGTCAAGGGGCTCTGCTTTAATGGCTGAAAAAAAACAAAACAAAGAAAGAATATAATGTTACTCAGAGCTGACTGGGGAGTACCACAGTAATACAACAGGCTGTATTTATTTAGCCGTAACAAGATATGAGCATGTTGGCTTCAAGTGGACACTTCTGGGGCTACAATCTGAGGCCAATGTTAAGCATCATTTAGTGTGTTTTTTATTTATTGGCAGCCAGATGATGCTGGTTCAAAGACAGAGGTGTTCTCTCAAGCTTCTGTGTAAAATAAAGACAGTTATGTATGCGAATACAGTCGAATAAAGAAATGAGAGTCAGTGAGGAGGATGTAAAAGGTGCCATTCATTTCAGGTTAACTGCGTTTTTTCACATCACAATATGAAGGTCCTGTTAGCATTATTATAATGTAGAAACTCAAAATGTTTTTTAATTTAATTTATCTTAATTGCATAACACTTTGTAACAACTGTAGCTGGTAGTGCTTTATAAAAAAAAAAATCACAGTGAAGATGACCAAATCTTTCCTTTATGAGAACTTCCAATATCATGGCAGCTGTTAATATCAATATAGTAACTAATAATAGTAAAAAAAAAAAAACTGCCTACGCTACATAAAAAACATAGTCCTAAATGTATCTGAATTGAATTTGAATAGGTTGACTTTATAGCTCAGAAAAGGAGACCAACTTGTCATTTAGCAGATCTTACATCCAGCCTCTGCAAGACTTTCTATGATTTAGAACCTCCAAGTCCACGCAAGGTAAATCTACTCTGTCCAAAACCTAAATCTGATAGAAGGAAATATATAAGACTCAGTAATTTACTTCAATGTAGCTCTATGATGCTAATCTCTTTTTTTGTTAGCAACATTACATTTTGATTGATGATTGATTTTTTTCAAGCAGGTGGAATAAGATAATGAAAAACATTATTTTGTACCATGTTTTGTACATTGGTGAACACTATTCACAACAAAATAGACAATAAATCAAGAAAGAAAAGAAAATAAACAAAAAAATACTTAAGTAACAGGGTATGGCCTTTTTGCATATCATATACATGCACAGGTGCTATTCACATATGCATACATATACTCATATCTATATACACACACATACACATTTACACATATACACCAGAATACAATATAATGTACATATATTTGCTCGAAATGGAGTGGGAAGAATACTCCCACCCTTAATTTATCCATTTATATTAAGTATTTTTATCCTCTATGGTGTGATTTACTAGTTTGCATCTCTAAATTTGTCTGCACTGATTCTTACTTTCATGACAGTGACCTGGGGTCAGCAATTAGTAAATGGCAAAAATGACACATATAGATGGGGTTTATTTGCTAATTATATTAAGCAGAGACAAATCTTGCACTGAATTAATTTTCTCCTGATTTTTCAGGTTGACATTTCCATTTAATAGGAAGCTTTTGTAAAATGGATCCTGCATTATCTACTGAGTTTATTAAAGAATAAGAGTATCCATGTTAAGTACTCTCATTCAAACACATTTAAAAAGTATAATATATGTGAGACGACAACTATCTATGTATCAGTAGATCATCTGGTATCATATCCAGGACTTCAATTTCCTTTACATCTTTAATATTTATATTATTAGTATATTTATTATCTTTTTTTATTAATTACCTAATAACTAACTACCTTAGTTTTTTCTATATTCAGTGATTTATTACAATCCATCCGTTCTTAATGTATTAAATTTATTACTAATAAAACTAAATATGTCACTATAATAATTTCTAGAATAAAATATTAATATCATCAGCAAACAACATTCATTTCAGCAATTTAGAGACTTGAAATTGTATACATATTAAGCAACTCAGGACCCAATGCTGACCTCTGGGGGATCCCACAAGACATTGTTAAACACTGGTGGTATTTAGTCATTTTCATAAACTGTTGTTTCTCAGATGGATAACTGGTAATCCAGTCCAGTACCACTCACCTCATGCCATATAGCTGCAGTTTGTTAATTACTATTGAATAATTCATTCTATCAAATGATTTCTTAAAACCTATAAAAATATCAACTGCATGCTTTTCTTAAACTAGTGCATCTATAATGATGTACTCTGTACAAGTGACATAGTCTTTACTGTGACTCTGGTTTAGTAATTTATAGATGTTTTCTAATCTGTTGTTCAAAAGTTTTTCCATGATTTTTTTAAAAAAAAATTATAAGGAGTGACACTGGTTTGTAGTTTTATTTAATCTGGATATGAGTCAGTTTGGAATGATAAATTATAGATGTCATTGATAACTCTTTTATCCAACTTTACGAAAATAAATAAGTTACTTTAATCATAATGTGAATTGTAGATTAAATGTGATGAATAAGTTGTGAAGCAGGTGTAAATAACAAACTGAAGCAAAACATTGTTAAAATTTTCACTTGTTTCTCTCAAGAAAAATCAGGTTATTAATAGCATGTTTCCTAAAATTTTAATTCAATAAATGTAAACATCTTGATATTGTAGTTTGTTGCACTAAAACAAATGGGAAAGTTTGGAGATTTTTATTTTCCAAAGATGATTATGGTGTGAATACAGATGAGCTCGAGAGGGTGAACGCAACCAATCACCTTTATATTGAAACTTTGGGCCAATCTTATTCAATCTATTGCATGTGTTACAATTTCCTTTATTCTCTTTTATATAATCAAGGGAGGGTAACCTCATACATTTCTTACTTTTTAAATTCATAGTAAAGTGAAACTTTTGATCAATTATGTCTTTGTTTATTAGAATAAATTAAAATCCTGATGAAGAATCTAAATAGTGATATCACCTCTCTCAGCATCAGGTATTTAGTAGCTTCCCTTTACTTTAGTTTAACTACTTTAGTGTCCTACTGACCTGAGGGTGGGAAATGTTTACTTTTTAAAAACCTTCTCATTTCTCAAACATTCAACTAAAATATTTCCCCAGTAAGCTGAGAGCTGAGTTGGCTGACAGATACATACCTATCAAAGGGGTGTAGATGAAATGCTGAGGCTGACTGCACTTCTTCTTCCCATTGACAACGTAGAAGTTGACTTTAGCCGGCTGGCAAATGTTGCGGTCTCGATATGCAGGTATCTCAACAAACAGCATATTCTAGGAGCACAGAGACATAAACAAAAGATTTAGCCAAACCATCAAATCAGAATGAATCAGTACCAGAATCTATGTTTTGAACACCTAAGCATGCAACTTTCCCGTGCATGTTTTTTTTCTGTATCTATCTATTTAGTCTGTACTTAACAGTCATTCAAAACATATGAATTAAAGTGAACTTACAGCTTGGGTTTTGTCTCTGTCCACTGTGGCTTCCACTTCCCAGATTTGCTTTCCTACTGAAATCACAGAAAATGCAATTTGCAGACAAATGCAGAGTAACTTTGTAATTTTCATTTGAGTTTTGGGGAAAATATTTATATGCTTTGTTTTTCAAAGTTAAAAAAAATGTTTTTGTTTTCTTCTTTTAGAAAAGTAGCTATAGCCATTAGCGGTGTGTCAAACCATCTGGGTAAGTTGTAGCCCGTGTTCCCCCAGAGTTGGTGTAAAGAAAGCAGTTTGCTGCCCACTGGCATTTGTAGTTTAATAAAAAAAAGATAAGATAAAATAATACCCTAGATATTTGCAGGTGCAGTTTTTTTTTATTTTTTTTTATTTTGTTATCCTCTATTAAGTTCGGCGAACCACAGGAATCTTGGTAAAAACAGGACTAAACATCTAGCCGAGCTCTATGAGTTGCTAAATCTGCCTAGCACAGCTAAAGCTCAAGAATTAGCATTACATATATGTGTTATCTATGTTGTGGTTTTCATTTATTCATTTTTTGGTAGATTATGCTCTGTTTTACATTCAGGATAACCATTTTCTTCTGCCTCGGATCTTCAAGGTAAGCTAGGCTAATCACCACTACCTTTAGCAAACAGCAATGCTTCTTCTCAAAACAAAACAAAATGACTGAGTCAAAAAAAGGGTGAAATTGCAACCAGTCATATGGAAATTATTCCAAAGCCTTATAGCATGTGAATACATTTGTTCCAAAACAGTGGAAAGCAGTTTTTTTTATTTAGTCTTTTTAAGTCTTACATTCCCACCTCAGTTTTTACCTGCTGCTTATGCTCTGCCCACGCATTGCAAAAAAAGAAAAAGCTCCTGTTCTGGGTCTGAGTCTTTATCAGTCTGTCATACCACATCCTGTTGCACAAAACCCCACGCCAAGCAACAGGGAGGCTTTACATGAAGACAACTGTACCCATCCAGCTCTAAAAACTAACCCAGTTATTTTGTGTGGGAAGAGTGAGCAGTAACAAGGTGAGAAGTTTCCATTTAGAAATAAATAAAACTTGCTATCGCAAGCTAAATTAAAATAGTTTGCGGTTTATTTTGTCAAAGCTAAAAGCAAAGACTGGAGGAAGATGTGAATCACTTATCGTTGATGTTTCCCAGGTGATATGCAAATTATCTAAAAATACTGATACTATATGTGTGGGTTGACATAGCTGAGAGGGATATTGGGAGGCAGCATATGCTTATTACTTAATTTTAATGATTAAAACTGATTTTAATCCAAAAATAAACTAAATACACAGACATGTATACATATGTGTGTGTGTGTGTGTGTGTGTTGGCTTTATTTTTCAGTCCTGGAGGTTTTATGCTTGACACCAAGATACATTAATTGATTACAAAAACAGCTTCACAGCTTCCATCCATCCATTTTCTACCGCTCATTCCCGAACGGGGTCGCGGTGGGGGGACACAGGGCTAGCTTATATTGTTCATATGTAAAGAGTTTACGAGATCCAGTAGACTGACTTCAGGATCTTACCTTGTGTCTTCTCTGAGAATATCACTTTGGAGTCTGATGTGAAATTCTGTCCAGTAAGAACCATTTGCTGACCGCCAAGGACAGAACATTGATCCAGGTCCTGCCTCTCTACTGCTGGGAGCTCCTGAGCTGAGCGCTGAGCTGAAGAAACATGTTGCATTAGGAATCACACAGAGGAAATACTAGATCCAGCAAGATCCAGCATTTTTATAGCATTTAGTGACCCAGAAGTACCTAAAACACATGTCAGGTGAATTAGTTGATCGTGCAGAATGAACTAAAATAAAGAACCCATTAGATTTGATGGTACTGCAAACAACTTGCACCAAAAATCACCAAAAAAAAAAACCCCAGCAGAATCATGTTCTTATGCATATCTACCTGAAGCTTTCTTACCTATACATTCTGTACCAAAAGAAAGTACAACAAAATGTTGGGAATTGTAGTCGACAACACTATCACAACCAAGTAAAAAGAGTTATTTCAGGAATAAAACATCTCTTACAGCATTCAATAGCGTTAGAAGCTATTTGAAGAGACACGAGTTGGCCTCCAGGTTGAGGAATGTGGACACGGAACACCAAACGTACGCGCGTATTTTTCCGTCCAATATCAGTCTCGCCATTCCTGAGTTCAATATCTGCGTTTCTCAGCTTCAGGATGCCAACACAGTCGATCCTGTACAAGGACAGAGATGAGTTATCAGAGGTAGCATCTTGTTTTTACTAAACACTGCTGCAAAACTTAACCTATTCACATGGAGTCAAAGTAAAACGATAGATGGCCATCTTTGCTTTACCATTTGTTTTGTTTTCCATTAAGATTAAAGATATCCTAAATATATAATCTGATTTTATAAGCGTGGTCTTAAAAGAAAAAGAAAATAAATGATAATAATGATATTGCTTCTTTTAATTTAGTCTTTTTTTCTTCTTTTGTGACTCATCAAACGCTTCTGTTGCTGCAATTAGAGGCCGATAGATGCTTCTTGGAAAAACTCCCTGGCACGCAGGAAGTGATGCATTTCATGCTTCTGTTAGCAGCAACAATAACTTGTTGGGAGTGAAAAAGATTAAAACATCTTTGCCGCCCTCATCAGCAACGCTGGCACCGAAAGCACAGCTCTTAGAGTTTCTGTTACTTTATCTCTGAGTTTGTTTCTCTGGGAGATGCCAAAACTGTGCAGCAGTATTTGCAGAATGATTCATCAGAATTAGGTCACAGAGACTTATTGAGTTGTGGTAATGGTGTTTTTTCACCCTTCTGAAGTCTTTTAGACTCATATGTGTCACTTTTGTTGTCAACTTGTCTTTTTGTTTTACTCACATGACTCTCATGTGGTTTTTTGGCTCCATGGGGATCTCCAACACTTTTGTCCCGTTTATCATCCTCTCCATGCTGGGTGTGGTGACAGTCTTCCCAGTGATGCGATGGACCTGGTAAAAGGCATGGGGTTTCAGGAGCCTCTCATCCGCCGTCCCAATGAAGACCTGTAGTCCAAGTGGAGTTGTGCCTTGGTACCCAAGGAGCTGGTTAAAGCAAAAAAAAAAAGTATTTTCTATTACCTGTGTTTTTTTTCAGGTGTTTATCTGTTTCTTTTTCAGTACCTTCATGCAAAAACTACTTGACTGAGTTTCATAATTTCTTTTCCGTGAATGAGTCATGGTCCAAAATGGTCTAACTAAGATTTTGGGAGTGATTTGGATCACTATCTGGAATTTTTTAACTATTCTTTATTATTGGGGGTAATTTTCAGTTGCATATGCAAATAATCCCACAATAGATGTTCAGGGTGCTTGGCCAAAAAAAAAAAAAAAAAAATCCAGAAGTTCCCAACAGGTTTTACAAGATATCAAAGATTGAAATACTATAATCCAGATCAGGAAAAAGGGGATATTTAGAATTTTCATCACTGCCAAAGATAAAATTAAAATATAAAATGCAACAAACACAATTTAGCCAAAACACAAAATTAATTATTAATAAATGTAAGAATCTAACAGAGAAGCAATATAAAAAGAATGCAAGACTATAACATGAGGTGGAAATCACACTATGGGTGGAAAGGAGCTGCTGGGTGGAGGCCTGTTCTCTCAGTGTTTTTCTAGTTTTATTATACTATTTATTAGATTTATATTGAATTGTAAACAAAAAATACCAGAATGTTAAAGTTCCTGATCGTCAATTTACACAATATTTTTTCTCATGTTTGTAGTAACACAAAGCAATGTGTTTTTATACGACTTGCAAAGCCAGAACACTACTTTGCATAAACCATTTGTGTAACAGAGGCAAGAAAACCAACACTGAGAGATTATTGTTTAACTCAGCACAGTAATAAACAAAGTAACTTGTGTGTCACTATCTCTGTCCTGTATCAGCATATGTTATGTGTTTTGGCAGCATGCTAGCATTGCTTAATAATAATTAATGTGAGTTTAGTTATGTGGTGGTGATACAATATGAAGCAGACTTTATTTGCATGGTTGTTAGCTTTAGATTAACTCAATATCAACCAGGAAATACCACCTCACATTCACAATCTCTTACTCCCACTTTTTTTGTCTTGTGGGAAACGAGATAAAGACCTTTCTTCTCTTTTCTGCCTCACACACCTGAACTTCAGGATGCCCTCCATTAGGTGTCTTTACAGCTCCTCGACTGCCCTCAGTCTCATAGTGGGCTCTGTGATGGGATCTGGGTTGCTGCTGGATCAGTAACTCGTATTGGCCGGAGTGACTGGGCAATGTCCACTCTAAGGAGGGAAGTGGTGCCATGGCAAGACCACTGTGAAAATGGCAGAAACAAATGGGAGAAGATGACAAGAAAATTTAATGAAAAAAAGAAAGATTTCCTATTTTGAAAGCAAAAAGAGAAGCCGGTACAGACCACACACCTGTATGCAGCGATAGGAGCATGATGGTAAGTCTGAGTGGGAGGCCAAACGTGTGAGGCTGGGAGCAGGTAGCAGTGCTCAGATTTAATCTCAGGTACAGTCCTGCTCATCCTCTCCTGCTCAATGGCCCAGTCATACCCCTCTCTGTATGCACAGTCCTGCCTCTGGGCCTGCACATGTATGCCTCTCATCACTGGACTGGTTACTGGTCTGGTGGGATTGGAGCTGAGGCTGTTCGGCATATCTTCTAGGCAATGTGCTGAGGTCTGAGCATCTGGCTGAAACACAGCTTGGGTTTGGTACTGATGCTGGATGCAGTAGGGTGGCTGCTCCTCGAGTGGCGATGGGATGGGGCTGGGGCTTCGGGAGCGCTGCTTTACAGGGGTGCCTCCATGACAAGGTTGAGCAGGGTCAAAGGAGCGCTTTCCATGAGGTGAGGTGGAGCGGGACCGCTGGTGGGGCAGTTGTGAGGTGGAGCACTGAGGATTTGGCTGGAGATAGGTCTCATCTGTGATGCTGTTGCGGGGTGAAGCTCCTGGAGAGGAGTTAACAGAAGAAGTGTGCATGCCCTGCAAGCCTGGGCAGAGGTCCAAAGCAGGCTGGGAGATACCATAGCTCCCTCCATTTGGAGGGGAAACACACGGTGAGTTCAGGGGGGAGATTATCTCCCCTGGCCAGCCTGAAGAGGAGTTACTACTAGCAGGGCTGACACACTCTCTGTAGGCTCCTAGGGCTTTGGAGCTGGGGCTTGGCTCCAGGTTTTGAGAGCTGAGCGAGTCCCCTGATGGAGTGATCTCAATCCTGGGACTTGGAGCAGGTATGTTGCTTGCTCTTGTTGTCAGCCCAAGCGAGTCAAACACAACCCCGGATAGGTTTTCTGTATTGTGGCTGTAAGAGGTGTCCTGGCTGGATGCTGCCGGAGCAGAGGTGGAGATGTACGATGTGTGATGATCAACCACAAGCAGAGGAGCGTGGCTGTTGCTCTGTAGAAGAGCACCATTATCATCTGTTGGTTACCCCCCCCAAAAAAACAAACAAACTGATAAATACATGTTGTATTAACTTCCAGCTCTTTGTGTTAAAGGAAATGCAATATTTACTTCTCCTTCAGTTAAACATACAATCAGTGAAATGTAAATACTTTCCAATTCCATATTATGTGTGTGTGCAGATGGATCATAAAATTCTGCTCATGTGCACATAATAAACTACTCTTTTGTCAGCACAAACTATATCTACAGAAAGAGTTAAGCTCAGATTTCCGATAGCTTCACCTAGTTAACAAAAAGAGCGTGTTTACCTTCCTCTTTCATAGTTGATTACTTTCCCTATAACTTTAACAATAAAAGAAAGAATACTGCAGAACATCACGTGACAAGCCTTTTTTTAAAAAAACTCTTACAACCAAATTTCCTCATCATGAACAAAAACATCTTCAAGATTTGTAATCAAACTATCCAATTCATAATAAATTTGAGAGAACATATTTGCAGTGATTAAACATATTTGGTAAACATACAAGTAATAAAACTGTTCATACAAACCTTTAGCGCAGCCGTCAGGAAAATCTTCATTTGATGCGTTGTACAGAAACAGGTCAGAGAAGTCCAATTCCTCGTGGCCTATGTCCTGCCCCAGGTCCCCGGAAAGCCCCAAACCTCCAGAAGTCATCTCCAGCGTTGAAAAGTATCTTTCTAAACGCTTTATTACAATTATGTGTGCGCATAGGCCGGAAAGATCCGCTAGAAATTATAGGTGCTGCGCAAATAAAGCGTGTAACTCCCGCAGCGACAAAAAGAGCGAGCGCTTCCTGTCAGAGCTGATCACAAGCAGACAAGAGATGCAGACCTGTCTACTTGTGTGTATGTGTGTGTGTGTGCGCGCGAGCGTGCACCTGCATGTTTATTGTGTGGGCCTACGCGCGCAAACAGGCGTCATCTCTTCCTGTATGTTTGCTGAGCTGATAGTTACACGCTATAGACGGAAATACTTGCTCTCCGGTGGCAGGCAGGTTAAGCAACAGCAAAAAGAAAAATAATTAAATGTATTTAAACATTTTTATCTAAATCAGATGTGAGCTAAAGCACACAAAGTAAATTGTGTTGAACGGAGTAGATTAGGTACTGTATAACTAATTGGAGGTTCCTTTTCTTATAATGTGCTTCAATTTACGCTGATATTGAGCGTTTATGCAAATACTGAGTATTTTATAAGTATTGTTTTAAAAGTGTTAAAAATGAAGGCGAGTAACTAACAGTTGTGTTTAAATAAAAAGGCTTGCATGCAGATTTTGGCCATTGAAGGGCAGTGTTGCACAGCTGGTGCAAACTCCCATCCTCTGCCCCTGCTTTAAAGGTTCAGGTCACCTAAAATAAACATTGATGTTCTGTTGGTGTTTTCTGTTTTTATAACTTAGAATTTGACATATTTCTCACTACAATCTATGCTTTGAGCAAAAGTATAGCGACTATTGTGAATGTGCATCTTATAATCTACATTGTTTAATAAACTGGCATCCGCTTTTTAATCAGAATTTGGCTAAATCTGTTATTTTATTATTGTTATTCAAGATGAGACGTTGAAACAGTGCTCTTGTAAATAGGCTTATGTGAGTACAGGCCTTTATATTCTTCTGTGCTCTTTATAACAATCAGAATAAAGTCAAACAAAAAAGCTCTGTGGTTCACACTAATAGCATTTTTGCATTTTCTGACTGATTTTCAAGCCACTGGAGTAACTAAGACTCAAAACAATCACAGCCCAATCAAAATAAAATTAAATGAAAAATACTTCATTAATTCCAGAGGAAAAATCAAATTCTATAGTCATTTGGTTAAACCGGTTGTGGTTTTTCAGGCACTGGAACAAGGCAGGCTGTTTTCCACATCACCAGAATTCTTTTCTGACTCAGATTGGTGTTGTCAGATGCTGGAGAAACATAGCTGGTCTTGAGAACTCTGGGATTGACACTATCTGGATCTGCAGCCTTGTTCTGGTTCAGTTTTACCAGTTGTTTCATGACTTGATTACAGGAGAAAGAGTGGAGGCAGAGGGGGTTTCAGGAAGACCTGATGTGGAGGGAGATGAGGTTGTGTTCAGGTCTTTGACTGAGCTGCAGGGTGACAGGGTGGAGTTGTGACAGGAAAGCTGTAGGCCCATGGGGCTAGCGTGTAGGCTCATTTCAGCTAGCAGTTCCATGTCTCCTTTGCAGATCTTCTCTTTAACAGTAACATGTCCTGGGTGACACCAAAGCTAGATAGACAGTTTTGCAACTCCATCTCCCTTTAGTTTTCCAATGAGTTGTTTATTGCGGTCTGCACGGAGCGTCTTGAAGTTGTGTACAGACGCATTACAGTCTGGGATTTGTTATGTTAGCACCTTGAGCTTGTCAGTTTTGTTAGCTAGTGATCTAACATCACCCATTACAACATTTGGAAGAAATGGTTTAAATCTGTTTTTCTCTCTGCCTCACGCCTGCACTGCATCCTCTTCTTTTTCTTTTCAACTCCATTAGGATTTGACGTGCTATTCCACTGAAAATTTTAAATTTGGAGAGCCTTATTAGTTGATCTCGGTGGTAAAAAAAAAAAAAAAAAAAGGTATTTTGCCATGGAGTTTCATCATAACAAGTCTTAAAGGGCAGAAAAAATATGCAGAAAACCTCATGTGCAGCACAGCACAGTGTGAAAAGTCTTCTTGGAGAACCCAAATTGACAGCTCATGTCTTTAAAATAAGACACCTGTATTACAAAAAACGCTAAAGTTAAGAGGGAGCTGCAACAGTTTGCAGCCACCTAGTGGCACATTCCAGAATACATTAATGAAAAATTAGTAAAAATGACAGTAATCTTAATGTTAGTTGTGAATAATGAAGCTTTCTTAAACCATAGACTGTGTAGGATGTAGTGACATCTAGTGCCTTTAAATTTTAACTGCAACCTATATGATACCCCACTTGTATAACTGTGGGACTTTGCCCTCCTGAACCAATTGAGAAATGTATTGCTTCAACGCTGAAGAAGGTGAGAATGTCAACTAATAGAGTTGTTAGACATGAATTGCATGTTGTGAGGTGTTGACAATACAATATGGCACAAGCTGATAGTTATGGAAATAATGGGTTGTATACTGCTATTTACTTGTTTGCACGTCAAAGGTCATAAAAAGTTATTTTTATGGTAGATACTGTTCCAAAGCTGTTCTTGTTCTTTTTCCTCATAAAATAAATAAAGTAACAAAAAAATACATTTGCATGTTGTTTCTTTTGTGGGGGTGTTCTAATCTAAAATTCCAGGTGTTCATCTCAGTCCCAGTACTGTCTCTAAATCACAAACAGACTGGTCTGAGCTCTTCCCATATGTATGTACGGTAAAAGGTTCTACTGCGTGAATATTCACAAATTGTAAAGCATCTCAGCTAAGTGTATGCCAATGCCAATTTTTAGATTTTAAGGTTTTAGAAACAACTAGAAAAGCACTCAGAGAGCACAAACATCTGCCAAGCCATGCATTCCGCAAACTCCCAAACAGATGACCTCCAAATTTTAATTGGCCATTCCTGGTCCCAGAATGGAAATACCCTGAATATTTTCTGAAAATTCATCCATAACTTTTGCCAAGCCACACAGTTTCCCCAACTTATTGTGACTTACCCTTAAAAATATCTTCTGGATTAACTCCAAATTTTATCCAGGTGTTCCTGATCCTAGAATGGACATATCCTGAAAATTTAATAAGAATCCATCCATAACTTTTTGAGTTGTGTTGCAAACAAACAAACAATACTAACAAAAAAAAATAATTACCTTCTTGGCGGAGGTAATAAAAGCATGGATGATAAAAGCTGCAGGAGTCAATCACACAAATGATGGTTTATCATTTTTAATGAAGATTTTGTTGGAGCTGCATAGAAAGGAAAATATTTACCTGAAAGTGAATTCAAAGTATTGTATTGAGTTAACTCTGAGTCAAATTCAGTTTAAAAAATGTGACTTTTATTCAATCAAAATCCTAAATCTAATCATTTAATAAACATTTCTCAAAAATGTTTTTAAAGTTTACCTAAGTTCTTTAAAACACAAGATAACACTAGTTTATACTTTATTAATCCTAATTAGAATTTTACTCACCACATTTTAACCTATATTTCATGTCTAAATGGCAAGAAAACAAATTTTTATTTAGACTCTAAATGCTGATTTGTCATCAGAGAAGACAAAGTTTAACTTTTGTTTTCTCAGAAAAATAGATAATCTTTTAAAAAGCTGACGTTTGCTGGAAGTACCAAAAATATAGAACTTCATGTGATGTAGAAAACATCTGATATGGCTAATACTGTTGTTTTAATGAAAATGTTATCACTTTGGCTTCTTTGAATGTGTATTTTTTAAAAATAATGAGCTTTTCTACAGTTTTCCTGTGACAAATTATTATTTTAATTTGAATGTCACCACAGGCTCAGAAGTGCTAACATCTTTCAAACATTTAATATTAGAAAATCGACAAGTGAAATGATCTGAATTTTGTTTTTAAAACCAGCAGCTGATTTTAAAGCTCCACCTTTGACCATTCATTCGATCTTTGTTTAGACACACGTGAAATTTCTTCTGTTCATTTATTTTTTCTTTCCTTTATGTAAGGGATTTGACCCTGCTAAACTAAACAGCTATAGACTCATATTGACCTTGTCTGTTCTTGTCAAAGTTCTTGAACTCCTTATGAGTGAACAACTGAATACATTTTGGTGACTAATATTATCTTATCAGACTTCAGTCTGGCTTTAGAAAAGGTTGTAATACAACTACAGCCTGGTCAAAAGTAATAAAAATTTAGTATATCACTCTACTAAAGCAAATACTTATTTGTGTTAGACTGTGTTGACATGCTGTTTGATATTTTGAGGGTGGCATACGCAGCAGATCTCAGTACTTCAGGGCATAACTCTAACTTATTATATCCTTGAACATGGAGTATCAGGGATATTATAGTTTCATCTTTTCGACGGCTTAAGCCTTGTTTATTCCAAAGTGTTTGTGCTGAGACCACAAAAACCCTTTGACCCTCACAGAGTTTGTCTCTGCAAATTTAAACGTAAAGAGGTATACTGAGTATCAAAATGACGTTGTGAATAGTTTCAGAGATATAGTCAAAAATCAGATTTTTCATGCATAAAGCGCCACCTAGTGAGGAAACTATTAATCACAAAATTGTGAAATTCGGACTACGCCGTCCCCTTGGGGACCTAAACAGGTATACTGAGTATCAAAATCTAATTGTATGTAATTGTATCTTGAAAATATTTTGCTTTCAGCAGCTCTCTTGACAGCCGAGGCCTCTTGAACTTGACTGCTTTGAGTTGCATTTCATCTACGTCTGGTTCACATGTTGAAGGTTCCTGAGGTCAGATGTGAATGTTTACTGTTTATCACATGGGTCCCAAGAAGCCAAAGCGGTTATGTTAATCAATGTGTGAGCTGTTGTGTAAATATAGGGAGGACTTGATAAAAAAAACTAAACAAATATAAAAGTTTTGTTAAATATCTGCTGCACTCTCATCATGGAAGCAGACGAATCTGTCATTCGGCAGATTGAACTAAAAATGTTATGACTTTAAGTGAAGCTCACATACTGTAATGAAAGGAAAAGTGTACAACTTGTATGATAAAAATGCAATAAAGTAACTTGCATAATTGTTTTTCTTTCAATAATTTACGGTAATTTAGTTTCTTGTTCGTGTAGAGTCTTGAAAAACATTATTTCTCCCCAAATTTTATTCTCCCTCAAATATTTAATTAAAACCAGTCTCAATTGGTCTTTGGTAAAATAACAAACAGAACAATATAGATTTTGTGGTCTGTTACTAAGAGCTTGAATTTAAAAAATGCTTTAATCTTTAACAGCAGACATATGTGCTTTTCTTTACACACACACACACACACACACACACACACACACACACACACACACACACACACACACACATATATATATGTATATCCTTTATTCAATAAAAAAGGAAATGTTTTTTTCTTTTCCTGAGGTATACATTGTTTCCTTTTCCTCATTTCCTTGTTTGACCCTCAGATGTCAGTTTGTGTGAGGGTTATTATGCTTTCATATCTATTGATTCTTTAAACTGTTTAAGCAGATAAGCTCTAAAAATCCAGGGCTTATGTGCATTCACTTTCATGCTTTCTTTTTGCCATCTCTTTCCTTCTTAGTTGTTCATTTGCACTTTATTTTCAAATAGATGTGACGTATAAGCTCTTGACCTCATCTCACTTTTCCAACACAAGGACCTCTGTTAACGACAGCATACAGTAACAGCAGAGTATATTGTGCAACGTGATTTTGAGATTGGGGGATTAGGTGACCACAGTTAGACTGATCTTAATTCAACTGAGGTTATATATTTAGATAAGGTCTTAATTAAGAGAAGATACATGCAAACAATTCTGGCACTCAATTGTTTATACCAACTCACAAAAAGCTTTTTTTTATCTTAACACATTACGGTACAGTCCACATGTTTAGGGGATTTATTAAGCAAGCTGTAGGTATTAAGCAGTATTAGTAGTTACCTTCAGGTCCTTACACAGCCTTATAATGCTTCAATTAAATAATTTAATGGTTTAATCAGTGTTCCCCAGTGAAATATGAACTTCCGATTTTTGTTTTTGTAGCTCTGAAGTAACAACACCAGTCTCATAAATTAGGTGTTGTGACTACAATCCTCACCAGGGCCCCTTATTCAATGTTAACTTTGTCTACCAGCATGAAACTGTGTCTAAATATGTATTTAACCTCTTCGTAGATTATAGTTGTTAAACCTAAATCCTGAACCAGACTGTAATGTTATGTATGCAGAATATTTGTCCATGAAATGCAGCTAAGTACAAAAATGCTGAAAAACAGCCACTTACAATGAAATACAGTTTTTTTATGCTGTTATGTATACATGTCTTGAATAAATTACTGTGATGTGCAAATGTAAAATAGCTTTTTTACTTCTCAAGATGGCAATGTGTTTAACCTTTTTTTTTTCTTTGCTCATGAAAGAGTGTACTTACCTGGTACAGGAGAGCAACCTTTGACTTTCTCTGCAGCATAGAAAGCTGTCATAATTAATGAAAAATGTATCTGACTGTTACGTTTGCCATTTGTCTTTAAGGATCATATATGAGTCAAAAGGACAAAACTTCCATGAGTAGAAGTTATGTTGCTGTCCTACATACAGCATTTTAGGAATGAAAGTTTAACATGAAATAAAAGAAACAAATTTAATCTCTGAAAAGATACAAGAAAAGTGTTATGGTTTTTATATAGTTTTTAATAAATTTATTTAAGTGAATAAAATATGCATCCACAAAATAAACAATGTACATTAAAACTATACAATCATTGCACTCATATACATTATAAAATACACACATACAATACAGTATGCATACTATATATATAT
>JBAMHX010000004.1:14486808-14501249 GCA_037177515.1 Pseudomugil tenellus | reverse complement strand
ACCATCAAAATTACTTCTTCTAAATCCATGGTGTCTCCAGTCCAGTCAACGCTTTGAAAGTAAATGTTTTGTGAGTATTTGTGAGTGTGAGCTGGAATATGATGCACTAGTGTGGAAAGTTTAAGGAAGTCATCAAAACCCTTACCTCTCAAACACACTGTAAAACTGAACAAGTTGGTTTTACTCACAGCATTGTTTTTGCATTTTCTACATATTACATCCATTCCACTAAATGCTCTGACATAGTAAACTATAACAGCTGCTTTTAAACACCGGGATGCCAAAATTGACAATAAATTAAAAAAAAATGTAAGTAATATATAAATGATATGTCTTTTGAGAGTAAAAGCATAAAAGTTGCCTTCACTTATCATGGAGAGTTTTTATCATAAAATTATTACCATATAATATGATTATAACAATCAAACTATTTTCAATGTCTGTAATGTGGCACTAATGCACTGAAACTATGGAAATTTCAAATGTGTATTATTGCTCATAAGGTCCCAAAAAGTGTCCGTTTTGTTGAGAGCCACTTTCCTGACCTCATGCAGCATTTAAATGTCAGAATCAATGATCCTTGTCAGTGTTAAAACATTGTATTGGTAAATGGACTGGTTTTTATATAGCCCTTTTCCAGTAATGTTGACCGCTCAAAGCGCTTTACACACACACTCACACTCCGATAGGCATATTGGGGGGCAGCTTAAGGTTCAGTGTCTTGCCCAAGGACACTTCAACATTTAGTCAGGTGAATCAATCTCACAACTTTCCAGTTAAAAGATGACTGCTCTTCCACCTGATCTACAGTCGCCCTTAATTAATATTGCTTTGATGTGTGTTATTATTTCCTGCTGTAAATTTTTAAAGTTGAGCTCATTTTAAATTAATTAATTTACTGTTGGACAGTTTAAGCTACTGTCATATCTGCAGCATCACTAGTCTTTCCTGTGATATGCAGCCTGTTTTCACCCATGTCATGATAATTTTTCCAGTTGGCCTGAGACAAGTTTCAGAGTTTGGGCCTCAGAAATCACTAGAGCCCGAAGCTAAATGTATAAATGTAAAGTTAAAATTATACAGCCCATATTTGAGCTGTATAATGGTAGAATATCTCTGTCAACACGTACAGTCAGGAAATGACAACTTATACAGTAAAATCAGTCCAATGTGTGAGACCCACACAAAGTATTTTGGTAAAAAAAAAACATTGAATGTGTATTCTGTTAAAATATCTGTAGCTGTCCAGTTGGCCTATCATTGTGTGTTGTTTTCTTGTTTCAAATGGCCCCGTGCCTTCTTTTGCCTTGGGCCCCAAACTTTGAAATCGGCCACTGTTCAAGTTCATATTTGTTCAGTGAAGCAACCTAATAAAACCAAGATGAGCTGACTCAACACTAGTTTGTTTAACCATCAATCATTAACAAATGTGACATGCAGTAAATTACACATTTTTATTTGCATTATCATTTATTTACATTAATGCATTTTTCCAATTAAGACAAAAAAAGACATGAAAAGAATTACAACTGGGTGCAGAAAGATCATCACACCTTACACTTGTGGTACATATGACATTGCTTTTGTGCCTCCTTCAGACCAAAATCAGCAAATCCTGTTAATTTTAGCTTTATCTCCATATAACTGCCTGAAACTTCATTTGAAATCTTCAATAATAAAATAAACTCAAATGAATTGGCAGAATAAAAAACGTAAGCGTCCCATTTTGAGTAAGTAGTGAGTAGATGGAAAAAATTGAAGTTTGTTTTACTTAAAAAATGTTTGAAATAAGATTTAATAGATCACACAAAGAAATCACCAGATGAATATTAAAACCAGGTGGACTTTACTCAAAAAACCTGCAAAAATATTTTAAGCACTTTAGTGTGATTATTTCTGTAACAAGACAGTTACATAACAGTTCTTTTGATAAAGGCTTGCTGGAAATGATGCAGTTTGAGGTTAATATTCAGCTGTGTGCTGAGGGGTGGGTGAATTTGACACAAACAATTGGTCAGTATCGTGCATATAAGAAAAACATGACAGACGGGAGGAGAGCTCACATTGAACCACTATGAAGACTGTGTGTGTTGCTGTCATTGTGCTGAGTCTGATCTCAGTGTGCACTCCTGCATCGCTGGAGTGTCAGAAGATGCTGAAGCCTGTCGACAAAGACAAAGATGTAAGTGACTGCATTTGTCAAAGTGCCAAAGCATTTTGAGCAAAATATTTTTTTCTAATTTTTAATTTTTTTAAAAAAAATGTCTTTGAAACAGACAAAATTACCTTCATTTGTTATTTCAGGTGTTGGGAAGATGGTACTTTATAGGCATTTCCTCAACCTACTGCTGGGCACAAACAATATTTAATTCTTTATTTGCTCCAAGTCTTTTTCTGGACATCGCCCCAACAGAGAGGCAGCATTACTACAACATCACTGCTAATATCAAATTGTAAATAATCTTTATTTCTTAAATGTAGTAAATGTATTCACATGAATGTTCACGTGAAATATTCACTGTCTTAACTGATCAACTCTTAGTTAACATATTATAACTTGTAATGCATTTGTGAAGTTGAAGACAGTGAAAAGATATGTTATATTATTTCTGTTCAGTAAAGGTATGAATAAATTGATATTTATATATTTAGGCTTTGGTTTCCTTTATAAGCTTTATAAAAAACATTGGGGAAATTGTGTTTGAATGTCTTTTCATCTTTTTGGTTTCCTGATAATTTCCTCATCTTCTTTTTTAAATCAATAATTTCCTTACAGATATGGGTTTTGTGAAAATGACACCTTTCAAATGTTTTACGCGGATAACTCCATATTTGATATCGATGACCAAAACAGTAAGTCCTTATACATTGCCGTTCAGATCTTGTTCTCTCTGCACAAAACATTTACACTGCATGATGTGTCAACTGCTTCTTAGTTTGTGTGGAAACATGTCAAAAAATAACCTTATGATGACACTTTAAAATCATGATAATATGACCCAGTTAAAATAAATAATATATTGTTTCCAACAGATCTCCAGATGGAAGGAAAGGGTATGATGCTTCAAAGCGGATGTCAGGACTGCCTTGTTATATCTGGAGAAAATGCAACTGAAGTCATTGCACTTCTCAGTAAGAACATAAGAATTTAAGTAATGAAAAGTTATTCAAATTTGAGGGTTTAATTTCCGCTGTGGACTCACCATCTGTGGGAGGTGACATGGGGTCTCATGTGTGTTGCTCACCAGCCAATGCCAGGGACCCTGCAGTCCAATCTTCAACTGCAGAAACTAGCTCTTGGGACATTTAACATATTTATGGTAAGGAAGAAACCTTATCTTGTGCACAAGGTTGAGCAATTCTGGCTCGACATAATGGGACTCAACACAAAGCTTGGAGTCTGGAACCAGTGACCTTAAGAGGATCCAGACCACGTACTACATCTTGATTATTCAAATCTTTTCCATGAGGGCCAAAGTCTTGCAGGTTTTTAGTGTATTTCTGCTTCAACACACCTGACGCAAATCAAATCGAAATTGACGCAACAAACCATGCAGTTCTGCACAATGATTTGAGTTAGGTATTTAGGAGCAAAGATACATTGAAAACCTGCAGAACTGTGGTCCTTGTAGCACCGAGTTGAATTTCTCTGCACTGCATGACCAGTCCAGATTGCTTCCATCCAGATGCAGACACCTATTTGTGAAGTGCAGGGCTGACAGACTACAATGTTAATAAATTCCTGCAGCAATCAGGTTCTAAATTACCTGTACTGATGTATGATGTATACATCATACATGCTGTTTCATTAGCTGTAAAACAATTTCCCCCAGGGGATTATAAAGGTTCTTCAGCTTACCCAAAGATTGAACATGCCTAAAACAAATATGTGAATATAGTTTGCACCATATTTCCATGTAGGAGTGTTGCAACAAATATATTTCACTGTCACGGGTAGCCAGAAGTTTTGTTCCTCTATTAATGTCATACAGTAGATCCGTGAACTGTTTTATTTTTATTATTATTATTATTATTGTAAACCTACATAAAGTATTATCATCTGATGTTATTTTATTTTTTTTCTAATGTCATACAAAAAATTAATATCTATACTGACCCTAATCTTAAACATCTTTTGTATAGGTATTCTAATCAATGAAAGCCATTGTAGTTGTTTCCAGGTCTTAATTTCAGCTCATTTCTGTACATTCAAAGATTAGACATGAAACATAAGTAAACAGGAAATGATCCTTTTATGAAGTTTTAACACTTGTGAAAAAAGCTAGTCTGTAAGTTCCCCACGTGGACCAAAACTCCTCCTTGGATATCCAAGAGAAGCAAGCCCACCTTGCAAGATATTTTCTCCATAAAAACATATAGACCAACAGAAGCATCCCATTCCCAATTCATCAATAGAAGTCATCCTGAATGTGCCGCTTCTTCAACAGGTAGAAGACCAGTCATTACTGCTGATGAGATGAAGGAATTTGAGGCACAAGCAAGATGTATGAGCTTGTACAAACCCCAGATATTTAGTTCAGATCACGGTAAGTTGGAAAATATTTTATTTATATTAAATCAGCATTTGTTTTAAAGAAATGACATGAAAACAATGTAGAACAGGGCAGTTAAGTGATTATTATCCTTTCTTATTTATTTTTATTTGTTTACAGTGTTGCAGACACACGTATGCCTCACTTGCCATGAACAAATGAGATTTTTTTTCATCTGATCACATAATTTCTCTTTTTTTCTGTCCTTTGCACAGACTTAGGAACCTGTGGGATGTCTGACTTGGAGTCGTCAGACTTATCACCTATAATTAGAAAACGAGTGGAAAATATGTTCATACAGCTCTTCACTTGCTCAACAGATGCAGTCTTTTATTATCCACAAGCTGCTTTTAAATGGATTCAGGAATCATGGGCCAGTTTTTGGTGAAACATACATGATAACATAGTGCATTAAGGCAACTTGATTTTGTGATGTAATAATAAACATTGATATAATTTAATTGGTGAAAAAGTAACTGATTTGTCTCTGACTTTCTTTCAAAATCTAGTAAACAAACTAGAAGGAAATAATATCATTTAGCTAGCTGATATTTTTCCTTATTGTTTTTTTTCTGAACCCAATGATCCCTTTTATTGTTATATGTATTGTTATTAAATCAGTTCATTTTCTCTATGATATCTGTGCAAAACATGAAAACTCTAAATTAAATATTGTCCAAGTTATCGTGTTAACGCAAAGGATCTGTTGTGGACATGAAATGTATATCTATATCTTAATTTTGTCTTCTTCTGCTTTGTTAAAAAATGTGGTTAGCAAACCTTCTTCTTTTAATTGCCTCCCAGGTGGCATTGGGCGGGGGAGGGGTGGTTGTGGGTAAGTTCGTTTCTTCTTGCCCTATTCTGTTATACGGCATGTCGTCATTATGACGTATTTGCCATGGCAACCGAAGGCACCTTGTCTAGGGGTAAACAACGCGTTAGTTTAACTCAGTTACATGTTTTTGGCTCACTGTAGGTTGGTTTCAATCGCCTAAATATGGATTTCCTTAATCCATGTGAGTTTTCCATATTAACCCTTTAACTTCATTCACTACCATTTGGTGATCATAGATTAGCATTTTCTTTGGAAAAAATATTGTGGAAATAAACCTTCCTAACCCACTTCTACCACTCTGTTTTGGTACGTAAAACCCAAACAAAGCCACTTCTCTCTCCTGACTCCACTTAACGGTGTTAAGTACGGATTGTACTTGGTCTTGAACCGCTTCTTTTTTAAAAAATTAGATGTGTAGCCGACCACAAACATGATTTTACCATGTCTCCTCTGTAGTGTCGCTAAGGTCTGTTTCCACCATGCTAAGATGGCGAGCTACATTGCTATGTAATTACATCAAAATGTCCCGGATGTCCGTCTGAGAGAATGATGGCGGTGGCCTGAGAGTAAAGCGCACTGGAACCATAGACTGAAAGTGCCTTCACAGTGAAGCTAATCAGCCAGTTCCCACCCAAAAAGATGTGTTTTATTTATGCCAATAAGGATTTCAGGCTAATTTAGTCATTTATAATCACT
Source organism: Pseudomugil tenellus (assembly GCA_037177515.1). Taxonomy (NCBI): domain Eukaryota; kingdom Metazoa; phylum Chordata; class Actinopteri; order Atheriniformes; family Pseudomugilidae; genus Pseudomugil; species Pseudomugil tenellus. Next base: position 14,495,165 of record JBAMHX010000004.1, on the reverse strand, counting down.
TTATTTATCCCTAATGCAGCACAAAAGTAGCTTTATAAGCAATATTATTAATAAAAAGAATAATTGTATATAAAACATCCAAATAAATCATGACAAAAGCTACCAGTCATAAAAACAATACATACCCAGTCCACATGAAGATTAAAAATGCATAAATTATTTAGAAATGTATGGGCATAAAATGCAATGTTACACCTTTTATTGGGTCATTAATAACTAATTGGAGCTAAAAAGCGCAGCGGACTAAATTATCTTCCTATCTGTTCTAACTTCTAGGGTCACATACTAAATGAAGCCTACGTCCTGAGGGCACCAAATGAACTAAAATAAAAAATAGGGATGACTCCTGTTATATCTTGTGAGCTGATTTGGGCACACAAGGTACATCCCCTGAGTTTCAGCTTGCGGTTTCTGTTCTTTAGTGATGGAGTGAAACCAGAAAGGGTTTTTTACATTTTCAACAAATGCATAGAATGTAATGAGAATTTAATCAACTTTAATTTAAATCAACTTCTCTGCCCCCACACCACCACACGAAGCCTCCGTTCCACAATCCTCTGCTTAATGCCTTCAAAAACCCAGGGCCAGGCTTTCCACACTGGGAGACGGGGCCTTCCAGGCTGTCGCCCCACGGCTCTGGAACACTGTCCCTGTGACCCTGAGGGCTTCACTAAGTGTGGAAGTATTTAAAAAAGGCCTAAAGACATTTATTTTCCAAAAGGCCTTTTTAAAAAATTGCTGTACTATTTATACTGTAATTGCTTTTAAATGCTCTTTTAAAGGTTTTTAAATTTTGATCATTGTTGGGGATTATTATTATTATTACTATTATTATTATTATTATTATTATTAATAATAATAATAATAATAATAATAATAATAATAATAATAATAATTAGACATACAGGGCAGCAGTGGCACAGTGTGGCCGACTTCTGATCTGAGGGTCACACTTTGTCTGAACTCTGCATGTTGAAGTGCTCTTGGGCAAGGCACTGAACCCCCAGTTGCTCCTGGTGGCCAGGCTTGTACCTGTCTGCAAAAAATCCGTGTGTTGAATGTGTGCACAAATAAGTGATGCGCTTTGGTTATCGAGAGATGAAAATAAAGCGCTATATAAGTGAAAGCCATTTATCTTTTTTTAAATATTGCTAAAAAATATGAGACACTGAATGAAATCAAACATAAATAGACTTTTTATGCCGTAACATTTTTAGCACTTACAGTTAAGAATGGATTGCACCTTTAATAGTGGGAGAAGTTAAGTAATCTTCTAAAATGTTACAAGTTGTAATAATAATAATAATAATCATCATCATAATAAACTTGTCCTATATGAATGGTGTTTCAGATACAACCCAATTTTTTTTGGCTTAGTTGCTTTTCGATACTTATTTAATCTATCTTTAACCACATATTTTTCCAATAAATAGGCTATTTGTGGCAGCTCACTGAAGGTTTACACCAGATGTTCTTCTTTTAATGGTAAAGTGACTGACAGCTCATCCTTAGCTTTTTCTGCCGTTGCCTAGCAACGCCACATCGGAATGAAAGAGATACAGAACCAAGCTGTATTAGAAATAGGTAAACTATAAATAAGGATGCTCCAAGAAATATACCATATATCTTATTATTTAACAAATAACCCGTCAATAATTCCAGGTATTATAGTTTAGGTTTATCTACGTCAAAAAGGCGCTACTCTGGAATCGGCTTTAGGACCCAGGTGCACGGCAACGCAGCGGACACCGGTTGATGAAATGCTCCACTCGACATTACACATCTAGTGAATACCGACAAAGAGTGTCTATTTGCTCCGGAAAGATTGGTAAGTGGTAAACTTAGTTTACGGCGACAGTGGACTCTCACATAAAGAAAGGCGTGGGCATTTTTTCGTTGTTATTGTCCGCACGCGTACCCTCGCACCGTGGCAAGAACACCAGGCGCTTGTCTCACCGGTGACGACCATGAGCCAGAGGTTCACTGTCTCCAAGAGCGACGGCGACCGGCGCCCTTCGGACATACAGGGGGAGGTGAACCAGCTGTTTGAGGGAGACGACCCTCCGACCTGCAGTGGTGCGGAGGGAGAAGCTGCCGCGGAAGACGAAGTGGTGGTGGTGCTGAAAGGTAAGAGTGACACTCACTCCGGCTTCATTCATCTTAACGCCGTGTGTTAGCTGTAAGCTAGCGGTGCTGATGCTTGTCTGCTGCTCGGTGACACAACATTGCCTCTGCGTGTGACTTGAATTTTTATGAAGCTTTGAGGGCATTGTCTGGTCATCAACAAAGGAACAGTAAGGGGATGTGCATTCCCCCCTGTGCTTATTGAATGTGCAATCCTGATGTCTTATTTTCTGAAAAATGCATGAATTATGTTGTTAAACACAAAAGTGTGTTCTGCTTTGTCTTATAGACTTCAGTTTGTATGAGTCAGAAAATAACGCCTCCAATTCTACGACATGCAGACTTGCTTTACTGCACTACAGGTAATCAGAGGGGATTTCCCTTTTTCAGGTGCCAAACTAATGTCCCCCCCCCCACAAACACACACACAGAGACACACTCACACACACTAAATTATAATAAGTTAATTCTCTGCTGTCTCTTTAATTTGATGCACAATATGTAAGCAAAGAAACTTTGTTCCTGTTGTTGTAAAGGGACGGTCAGTGTATAGCCATATTGCTTGAACTGTATTCAGATATAACAGAACATCTATGTTATTAACAATTTCAATGCTTATTTAAATGAATTAAATTAAAATTCACAACAATCCCCAAGTTATTTACAAAGGAAATAACTGAAATGTCAAATAATTTAAACAATAAGAGCCTTTTAAAGTCCTGTATAGTCATCTAAACAGCTTTGCTGTGGCAATTTTCTCCAGTGCCCCTCTGAGTACTTCGAGCCTTCTCTGCTGGGAACCAATGCCACAGTCCTCCCCATACTGAAATAATCAACATCTCCTCAGTCGTTGTGTGGATCGAAAGCAGCAGTGTAAAACAGATGACCGCTGAGACTCCCATTGGTTCCAGAAAGGAAGCTTTTATCGTTAGGAGTAATTAGTTTTGGGAAAGAGTGCAGTCATTCAGGTCCGGTCAAGCACAAATAAGGATTTCATATTCTTTTTGTGAATCAATATGTTTTACACCACGTTTAACCTTTAAAAGCGGCTAAAATATCACATGAACAGGCTCCTAAAATTTATTCTACGTGCATTTTCTCAGGCTCCATATTAGCTGCCACTATGTTCTGCATAATTGATGTGGTATGAGTCATTTACTCTATTTCAGAATTGAATAATTTTTTTGGCCGACAATACTTAATTTTCTATGAACACTCTCTAATGGTCAAACATTTTGCCACAACACTTTGGATTCTTGCACAAAATTGACATTTTGAGACATACATCTGGTTTTTGTTGCACTTTAATTGCACTGGTGGTAGATAAATGACTGTCCTAAAAGCAGGTAATTTCCTCCTGTTCCTTTCTTGTGGTGCTGTGTGAATTCAGAGCCTCCTAGTGTTGGGAATGTAAATGAGTTATGTGATAAAACAGATGAACTAATAAACTACAGTGGAGGAATGATGTCTGGATAATATTATATCTGAAAACAACAAAACAATCATTTAGCTCTCAAACTACCTTATTTTGCTTTTCTTTCACTAAGTGCATGCCAGAATATTTTCAACACTTTTAAGAGGAAAATGAAGAAGAAAAACTGTGTTTTCTCTACGTGAACAGGCTGTGTTTATGTGCCTGTTCTGCATGTGTTCGAATTTCAAATGTTTCTTTTTTTTTAGTTCTCTCTTAAACCGTTTGCACTGACTCTGATGTGTGGATCAAATGAAAGTGTGTTACTCTAAGCATCCGGAGTTTTTTGTGCTTGCTCCAGCTGATCACACAAATGTGGGTAAACAAATTACAAAGCATAAAAGCCTTTCTGTGCTAAAAAAAAAACCCAAGAGTGTTTTCCTTCAATTACAGTATTACAGTAGTTTTAAGTAATGGGTATCGTTGCCCATCCCAATTAACTAGCCATTAATAATGTAGATTTTATATTTTCTGTTATGTAAAAGAAAACAAACATGTTTCTTAGCTTTAGCAGTTAGTGCTCTGATCTACTAAAATGACCATTTGCAATCTGACTTTCTCCTGCTTTCTGAATGATGAGAAGAAATAACTGAATTGGAAAAGGCCTCTGGAAAGACAACACTTCCTAAGGACCCTCGTTTATGTTCTTCACACTTCTCTCCTTTGAATCAATTTGTTGAGTCAATTGCGCTGCATTTCATTCCCCACACTTGCTTTTTATTGTCCCCTCTCACAGCTAGTGAAAGGGAGGGAGAGGAGGCAGGTGGGTTGCAGAAAGGACAGAATAAGTGGGAGTTAGTGCTAAACTATGGAGAACTCATTATGTCCTTGAACAGGCCTGTGGGCCCATCCAGCCTTTCCCGATGAGAGGGTTATAAACTTTGATAAGACAAGATGGCCTCCTTGTTCATTTAATCATGTAACAGCTACACTCCGTCACATTTTCTAATGTCATTATAAACTTATTTACTATAAATTACTAAAAGCTGTGACAAAAACACATGGAGAACAGAAAAAGCCCAATTTCTGAAGTGTTTTACTGACTGAAGTCTAAACCTTCTTAATGTTTACATCTCAGATATTCTGTTGACGTCAGTAAAACCTGAAATTAACAGCGCAATGTCACTAAGGATGCTTGCAGTGATGGTATATTCAACCTGCTCAGCTGCGTCTCCCTGATGGACATGAACTTCTCAGCATAACACAAATGTTTCTATCTTCATCTGCCTGGGAGAGTTTCAAAGATGCCAATTTCTGTCTGATTTCAGCTGGATGAAGCTACATGTTTTCCTAAATATGTTCTAAGTGAGATATCTTACCTTATTTGCTTTAGGAGGCTAATAGTTATTTGTTAATTATATTGAAGGTATTCTTTTTATTTTGTAGAGGTACATTACAAGGATATTCCCTTCCCTTTACCTATTTGCTCTTGCTATAATACAAAAGAAGCAATTAGGGCGACGCCTGTTGCAATAAGCAATAAGTGAATTAATCACGTGATAAGAAAAAATTAGCGCAATAAGTTTTTTCGGTCGCAATAAATGTATTTGTTTTTCTCTTTCTTTACCAAAGACTGGATTGCAATAGATTTCACTACAGTGTATCATAGTGCATAAGGGCAATTCAGAGGCAGCAATGCCTTTGTCTACAAAGTTGCCTACAATATGACATACTGAAGAAGATGAGACAGTCATTCAGTTTTACTCTGCCACCTTAAATATGTGTTCATGTAAAACATGACCCCTTATATGAGCATACACTGTAACTGCTGACTAGGCCCTGAACTGCAAGTGTTTAAAGACCAGATATGGTCCACACTGCTGAAACTGTAAGACCATAAACTAGTCTGCACATCAAGCTAAATGTTCTTCTTCTATTCTTAAAAGAGTGTAGTTTGCACTATTACAGCTTTATTATTATGTTATTTGAAAATTGTCTAAAAATGACAACATAAAGTGCTTAGCGCAATATTATCGTTTATCGCAATAATTTCTGAGATAATTAATTTGCACAGCAAAATTTGTTATCGTGAGAGGCCTAAATAGGACCAACCCTGGTATTTACGGGCTAAATGTAGCAGATACATATTAGACAGCCTTATATGCAGATGATGCCCTGATCGCTCCATCCAAGCCCGAGATCTCCTTATCTTCACTCAATGAGGTCATTAGTCAGTTTGGTGGCTTCAGTAGACACAGAATCAATTGTAATAAATCAGAGTTGATGCCTCTGGGCAGACAGAAAGAAAAACCTCCATATCAATCTCCTTTTCCCTTTTATATGACCCTCTTCGGGATTGTTTACCTGCTAATATTCAGTAAGATGGAAATGCTCTTTACGTCACAGTCATGCTGCTGTGTAGGAAACAAACTTTCTGGCTCTAATGAGAAACCCCATTTGAAAATAGTACATTTCCCTTCCTCAGATTGTGGAATGGACCACATAAATATTAAGATATGTCAACTTAGTGCTCACCTGCAATGTGTGAATGACTAGATGAATAAAGACAAAACAGACAATTATTACATTCACAAACAACTGTTTAGATTAGCAGTGTAGCTCTCACTGTAGTTCCAGAGACCATGTGGGGGTTCAAAACAAGTTCCAAGCTTCAAAACATCTCCTGAACAATTGAATTAATATCAAAATACCTCTTCAGTATTTCCTCTACTTTAATTCTTCGGTGCACCAATCAGTCCTCTGGACAGAAAATTGGCTGGATTGGTCAGTAAAAGCATATTTCACCATCTGCTTTGTTTCCCTTTACAGACGAGGAGCTCTTTGCTGAAAGACCTTACTCATAAAAGCTTTGTTTTGTGGAAAATATAGCTATGCATCCTTTTTTGGGTGGTTACCATAGTGATCTGTTACATTTTTACGAAGGTCCTGTAAGTCAGGTGAAAGCAGTTATGATTACATAAGTGCAATTATGAAATCAATCTTACTCATGCTTTTCTCTGTGTGGAAATGAGCTTTTGTAGAAGAACTGAGAAGCAGTAAGTAATGAGTGGTAGACTTTAAAATACATGGGGACAAAACTTAATTTCCACAGTAAATGAAACTTAAAGGGCTGTATCTAATATATTTTTATAATATTTTTGAGTAAGCCATATTTTTCTGTTAAGTATTTGAATAAACATGTATTCAGATTATTTGTTGTAAAAGAATAGCTTAATCTGTCAATGTGATGTTCCATAATTTTGCCAGGTTATAATTTAATTTCCTACCAGAGTACCCTAGATATTGTTCCTGTTTGCTGGTAGACAAGGGCAGTATCTTTATTCCTTTACCTTGGCATAGATCCATGATCCTGTTTTTATTGATCCAGAGGAAGGTGTGAGCTCAGCCAGTCACTGTGTTGATGATAACTGGCTGCAGCAGAAAGAAATGTCTTACTCTGGCTGCCAAGCACCAGCTCTGTCCTTGACCTTGCAGCCATTGAGAGAGGTATCTTTCATAGATCTGTTGAGCTCAGTGGAATGGGCTGTTGATGGGTGATCTGTTTGTTTTCCCACAGCTGAAACTTGCTTATCAGTTACAAAAACCCACAAATATCCACTTGTAACCCTTCAAAATACTGTAAAATTGTTGTTGTATTTAAAATAATTAGATTTTTAACCCATCATTCATTTGATTTGATCAATTGACCCCTAAAGGTTTTTAGTAAGAAATTTGCAGATAAACTCCTAATCATAATCACTCCTGAGCCGTTATGAGTTGGATTATAATTTTCAGGAATACCTTAGACTTATAGTAAAACAAAGATTTTTGTACTCAGAAATGTTAACCAATGTTTGTGTTCTTTATATAAACATTGATGTTTACCTGCCCTTTGCACCCTCACTCTGAATGATTGCAAACAGAAAGAATATCATGCATTATGAAATATAATTGTTAAAGGTTGATGACCTAATTGTTCGTTTTTTCACTATAGTATGCCCAACTGTTTGGATGAGCCCCGTTTTTTATTTGAAGGACTTTTGCTCATATGAATGACTTGCAAGTTAAAAACACAGATATGTGTTAGTGAGAATAGCAACTCACTTTGCCGTCAGTGTTTTGGAATGTGAGCATAAAGGGCAACTTGGCTGAGGCTGTAGGGTTCTGTATCATTGTATGCTGTGGTAGTCCAGAAAGGAGGACATAGAGTATGCCTAACCATAATCACAAAAACAACACAAACTAATTACCTCATGGCAAAACGACATTTTTTCCTCTATTGCCCTGTGTTGATTGTCATTATGCATCTGCTTTTACCCCTTAATATTTCTTTTTACTTTCTCACATATATTATAAATCTACATGCAGAATCAAACACATGATGTTGTGAAGTTTGAGCTTTGTAGAAATAATGTTTTACAAATTTGCTTTAAGTTTTGACTTGTTTACACAATATGTATGCTGATTTCCATAATGTCTAAAGCAGAGCAGACACATCCATCCATCTTCCATCCATTATTTATACCAGCTTACAGTACTCTGTTGCAGGAAAGAGGGTGGCTGGAGTGTGTCCTCGCTGGCAGAGTACATCCTGAACTGGTTGCCAGTCCCCTCATACGGCTTCAGAGCACTGTTTGCATTGTTAAAATCAAGCTATTTATTTAAATATTTTTATAGGTAACCTGTAATGGACTGGTGACCTGTCCATATATACGCAGCCTCTCACCCCATGATTGCTGGGATAGGCTACTCACGACATTTTATTGGAGCAGTACAGATCATAGATTGAGCATTTTTGGTAAAAAACAAAAAAAAAAAAATC
>JBAMHX010000004.1:14471600-14486708 GCA_037177515.1 Pseudomugil tenellus | reverse complement strand
ATGATGTAACACAAAATGTGTTACATCATATCATAGCTTGAAAGTTGAGGGTGGGTAATTCTATTGCTCTTTAGTTAAATGCACATTTCTTTGTTAAGACAACAGGGGGCAGTTGTGTTCTACTCTAAATTGAGCCGGCCCACATACACCATGTGTGTCTGCTGCTCAGTCTGAATCATGTGGTTAAAAACCTGATACGAGAGTGGGATTAGGAACCCAATGAATTACATAATAATCTGTGTCATCTGTATAAGTGAAGGTGCTTGTTAAAGACATGGCAAAAGAGAGGAAAGCGTAGGTGTGCTTTTATATGTTTGAGGATGAGAACAGAAGTAGGAAGATAAAGAGAAAGAGGATATGAGGAAGAAAAGAGGGGTAAAGCTCCCTTAGCCCAGAAATCCCTGTGCTGTTATGTAACTGCTTCTTCAAACGGGGAAGTATCTATGTGTGCATATTTGTGCGTGTATGTGTGTGGTGGGGTATAATTGATAGAAAGTGACAAAATCCTCCTCACATGCAGGCAGGCTACAGGGTAGACCTTAGTAACACTAACATGGGGAGAACAGGGATAGGATGGAAAATATAAACTGCGAGTAGGCGGAGCGTCCTCGTCTACCACTTGACTTTGACAACAGCTCATCTATCACAGATCTGCTGATCAATTAACTATGAGCCTTTCTGAAAAATACACAAGCAGATCTGCAATCTCTACACTATTCATGTCTGCACTGTCAGTCATTGCCATTAATGTTCCTCAAAAATTTGACAATCCATGGTTTTCCATTTATACATTGCGAGTTATGTCTAAGTGTAACGATATACTCTGGATAAATATAACTAACTATTCATTTTTAAGCTATTAAAACTTTTATTTACCAAAACGCATACCCAGATAATGATCATGATCAGCTGTGAAACCGATGTATCTGAACACTTTTATTTCATAATGGGTATGAGTGGGAGCACATGGTAAGTTTATACCCAATACTGGTATCAGTTTTGTGCATTCCTATTTATTTTAACTGTGAGTTATGGTCTTTTATCTTTGAAAATGCTAATGTAACATTTCACTGTATAAGGTTATAAATTGTGATATTCCTGCGTATGCCTGTTATTTGGTGTCCATTAAACAGATGACTAATAAATCATTGTACATTGAAACAAACAAACTTATATCTTTTGCCTCTCGAAAAGATAATCTGTATTGTGTGTCTGGTTATTATGCTGAACTTGTCAGTGTCTGGGAATGTGAGTGTTACAGCTTGTTTCATCATTTTAAATTTATTTATTAGTCCTGGGCTCGCTCAACAAAGCACCATCAGGATCTGAGAACAGCCAATTCTCCCATGATTCCCCTCCTTACAGTTAACAGCTGAACCCATGCTAGAAAGGTCATTAAATACTTTTGCGTTTGAAAGGTGAGGCACATAAATTCAGTGTAAAAAATATGATTATGTCACCAGCATTTTGGTAGACATTAAGTGAAGCAACAGCTGGGGACAAGATTGTTTTAACTAGGTCAGTATAATGATTTATGTGACGTAGGTTTTCCCAAATAAATTGTTCCTGTAGAATGTGAGCACTACACACACTGGAGTTGTTGTTTGTGTGTGTGTGTGTGCCTGTGTTTGTGATTTGGAGAGCAGCACAGGCTCCATCTACTTACGCAGAGAGTAAAGGCCCAGAGATGCAGGTCACGGATACCCAAGGGGCTGGACTGGTATTCAGGAATTATACCAGGCCTTCCGGTCCCTCAGGACCATGCACACTGTGCACTGTTGGTCTCAGCCTTCATCGCGCTGGGAAAGAGTTCAGCGCTGGGAATTGTACAGGGGCATAATTTATGTTTTGAAAAGGTGAAGTATATAAGAATATATGATTAATTTTGCTACTAGCGAAATGAATTTTAATTATGGTCTTTCAGTTTGAATTTTCTTTTTGTCTTCTTTTTTTATTTGTTGGTTAGCTACCAGTCTGGGTGCCATAATGCTGCTGACAGCAATAGGGAAAAGGTTATGAGAGGCTAACTTGAGTTGCTCCATTATTGGATTTTTCCACAACTTTCCAAAGGTCTTCGAGCAGCTCATTGCACTTGGTTAGAGTTGTACACTCTCCATCACCATTACAGTGCATGCCACTGCTACGTTGCAATGTCATAAGGGTGACTGTGCTGGCTTGAGTTAAACAGGTTTTTTTTTATAGAATATAAAAACAGAAAGCTAATGGAAGAATATGCTTATAAATCAGTTGTATTCTTTCTCTTTTTATGTAATCCCTCACTCATGAGTAGTTATAGTTATTCTTGTCTTTTGCTTTGTTAGAGAGTTCAAATCATGATGTTTAATCACACATTTTATCACAGCACGAGTTACCTATTCTGAAACTTAGATATATATATATATATTTTTTTAAATCATTGACAGCCTTGTTTTTTCTTATAATCTTGCAAGTAGGTCTGGGTGTTGTATTTTAACAATCTCGGTCTAGTCTGTATTTAAAAGAAAAAAATTTGTCATACAGGCATTTATGACTTGAAGACATCTTTTGAAACTGCGTGGTTTAATCAGGTTTCATTGATAACTGCATCACAAGCATAGCAATAATTCAATTCAATTAAACTTTATTTGTATAGCGCCATTTGAGGACAATGTCGTCTCAAGGCGCTTCACAGAGATCGGCCAGTTCATAAAAATAGCCTTATATAGGGAACCAGCAACAATATATGCAACAATGTATTATATCCCTGAACGCTGAACTATAATATCCCCTGAGTGTCGATTATATTATAGTTTTGCTCCGACCGCCCATGGATGTTCTTCGTGTGAGTGTGATAACTCAAACAATTTTTACAATTGGATGTTGATACTCAGTATACCTGTTTAGTTCCCCAAAGGTACAACCAGGCTTGAATTTCACGATTTTGGGATTCATAGTTTCTCCGCCAGGTAGCACTTTATGCACGAAAATCAGATTTTTGACTTTATCTCTAGAACTAATATAATTTCATTTCAATACTCAGTATACCTGTTTACATCTCTAAGGAGACGACATGTATTGGTTTTCACAATATTTGGATTTATGGTTTTCCCACCAGGTGGCGCTTTATGAACAAAAAAAAATCTGATTTTTGGTTATATCTCTGGAACTATTTCTCTCATTGACCTCAAACCAAATGCAAATAAAAAGTTATGACCTCAGGATGCATTCTGTCCTGACGTTATACTGGACTGGTTCAGAGTTTTGACACCAGGTGGAGCTTTGATACTGAACATGTGCAGCTTTATATTGTGTCTATTCGAGGATTGGGTAATAAGAGAATTGGGGCGTTAGAGGATATACCCCTAGCCGTCACATTCCAACTGCCTTGTCTCACAGTGCTTTTACATTCACAATATTTTCATATGAATATTTAGTCTCAGGAGGTTTAATGAAATAAAAGTTAATTTAGCTACATTTTGGACAAACTAAATCTACTCTCTGCTCAAGAGCATCATCAGAAAAACCTTGGTAGCGTGAAGATTAACTTTTCATCTCTATCTTTTTTCATCCTGACCTGTCCAGCAAGTGGCAGCACTCTGTGATTAAACAGTACATGTAAATATACTTTTCTTTGAGTTATCATTTGATTTAACTGAAAATTTAATCAGATGTTTGATGCATGAGATCTTTGATACGTTTAACTTTAAGCTGTAATCAGTTTTGTCTATTGTTTTATATTTGATTTAATAGTAATAAATACTATCACATGAGAGCACAGAGAGTAAGAGAGGAGCATCTATAGCACCAGACTATAAATGTGAAACAAACCAAGATCTCATGGTGGTAAAATGTCCAAAACTATAATGACTCTAATCTCTTTCTTTTGTAGATTTTTTTAAACTAAGGAATAGTGTTCGGACGGAGGTGAACTTAAACCTTCTCAATTTTTAAAAACGCTTTCACTCACTAACATACATCCCTGGAAAGTGAAAACTACACTGAACTGAACGCCGTGGTTTAAAGATTTTGGAATTAAAAAGGCATTCACTGGCTGATAGCTGACCCAATTGCAATTGGTAATAGTAGTTTACATGACTAATGACATATAATTTGAAAAAAAAATCAAACAGATATAATTCATAAACTAACATGAAACACATTTCTAATGGAACATATAAAATATAAATAGGGAAGCACAATGAAGCAGGTGCATAGTTGGTTGCTTAATGATAACTGACTTAATGATGCTTCTACTTATAGTGCTCTGCTTCTGCCTAAATGAATTACTTTAAGTTATTACTGCAATTACTGTTATCCATATAAGAAATAATTACAGTGGGTATGATGCGCTTTTGTTTATTCATGTATTCACTTTTATTCATGTTATGCTACAGGGAAATAACAGGAATATGTACGCAAATATAGCACATACAGAAATGTATGCGTAAGGACAACCTCATGTATAATTGTGCTGTGTATAAACTTTAAAACACATCCTGGTAATAGTAGCATACTTCATGAATAATTTATATAGCTGTATAAAGGTGAAATAAATATTTATTATACAGTTTCAGTTTGTTATTGTTCTGTGTGATAACAATTTGCATGTTCCTGCAAATAGGGTTTGCCAATCAAAAGTTTGGACACTCTCAGAAAACTGACTTCAGATTTTTTTTTCATTTTGAATTTATTATTTTTCAGTGCCCTTTTGACCAATAAGAGTGATTATGTCTGAGGAGCAGCTGTGATTGGCTTAAATTGTTTTTATTGCTTTAGTGTCACACACAAAATCTAAATGGAGAGGGTAAACTATTAAGGAACTGTATAGCCTCTGGACACTGGACTTGGGGTGGAACCCTCCATGGTTACGGTTCCATGATGTTTTTAATACTAAATTAATAATTCCGAATTAGAGTATTTTTCTCTGAGTTTATGTGAAAATATTATAAGTCCGGCATGACATATATAATACATTTACTTCCTTAGACATTTTGCATCACTTTGTGGTATAAACTTTGCTCAAAATTCTGTGGAACTGAGTCAGATTTTTGTTTTTGGCCTCTTAATGGACATCAGAAAGCAGAGGATTTCCAAATAAGAATTTTGACATATCACAAGGAAATAAATGGTAAATATCCCTATTGTGGTGCATTTTATTTTAAATATTTTATTAAAATGACAAATAATGATCTCATTAAAAAATGACTTTTCTTACTTATGTGGTTGTGCGGTGAACAGCTGTGGTTTGAACCTTTTCCCTTGGCCAACTTATCATCTCAGCAGGGCATCTGATCACTGGTAGGGCATAGCTGCCAATCGTCCAGGCCTTGTTCTTGCAATTGAGCTGAGTTTTCTTTTCTTGTGGCCTTTTCGTGGTTTCCATTTGCATGTGGTATCCCAAGGTACTTGTTGTTTTGATTACATAACAAAAAGAATCATTTTTGAAGAGCTCCTGTTTGTGTTTTGTCTTGTTTGCTTCCAATCAAATTTGTTTGCAATAAAGTGCCCTTTTTCCCAAATTATATTTTCTTGTATTATAACCCTAAAGACAATAGCCATTATTGCCACTACATAATCATGCTTCACAGCTTCTACCAAATCTTTTTTTTTTTTTTTTTTGTCGCATGTTTACAAAAGACCCCTATCGGGTTCTCTGCCAGTAAATGGAAACCTGACTGGTGTCTTTGTTTTCATAAAAAAACATCTCTTATTAGACATGCAGTGATTGATTCTGTTTTTTACTACTCTGTAAAATATAAATCTCAGTTAAAGGGTTTGTACAGGTTTATAACTTGATTTTGTTTGAACATATCACAATATATCACATCACACTCTGCAGTTCTGAACCAAAACATCTGTCAGCTTGGGCTACGATATTTAAAGCATTTAGACAGACAAACAAATAATAAACATCACAACGGTAGCATCTCATCATTATTCATTTATCAATATCAAATCTTTACTTCATACATGCCATGTCTCAGATTTGACAGCTATCATTGTTGTTCTTTGTGAATGCACTTATGTGAGCAAGCATCTCTAGTTTTATTGTGAAAGACTATCAGATATAGATTAAAACTCTAAGTATGAGATGATATACTGTATTGTTAACCATTTATACTTCAGAACAGATTTGAGATACTGAAACGTGCATGCATGACATAAAAACTGCTTCACAAAGTAACAGCAATTCCAAAGCTCCCAAAGTAAGCTTTAGTGCTTCTTGTGTGAAGTCAAGCTGACATATCTAGATTCTGTATCTGCCTCATTTCGAGTCCTAATGCACAACAAGTTTTAGTGGTTTCATTTTTAATGGAATCTGAAAAGCTACTCTCTCATTTAACAAGTTGAAAAAAAATTCTTTACTGTTTTTATTGAATCTTGAAATACAGTGTGATGTTTTATAATAAATAAGCCTGATTCAAGCATGATCCGACTTATAAAGTTCATTCTGTATATCCCAGCAAACCATGATAAATCATTTCCATCCATTTAATCACCTTCTGCAATAGACAACATTTATTTATACACTATTTTTGTGAGCCTCGAAGATGCCCTATAAAATGGCTTGAATCATGACAACTCATTCACCCCCTCCCCCTGTCCCTATTTCTTACTCTTTCTTTTTGTCCACCCCTCTTTTTTTCATGTCTCTATGACCTTCGCTTCATCTCCCTGCCAAAAGCCAATTGCCTCCGGAGTTGCTGTAATGATGAGTATTTGAGAACGGCACATTAAGATCCCCTCTCTCCGCAGTCATTTGTTTTCTCCCCGTGTGCGGTTTTGTCACACAGGTAAACTGCAGACATTACATCTCTGGCGTTAAAGCGATCTATCTTTATCACAGGTGCATCTGATGGGTAATGTCTGCTCTCTGTCATTTTAAAACAGGATTTTCACATGTGTTTCTTTTTTCCCTTTTTTTTGCAATCCTCTCTCTCTCTCTCTCTCTCTCTCTCTCTCTCTCTCTCTCTCTGGTTATTTCTGTTTTGCTGAGAGCAACTTTGCCTGTCTGGCCTGCTGAATGAATAGCAAAAAATCACTAGTGTATGAATGGATGTTTGGCTGGCTTGCTTTGTTAATGGTGTGTGGAGGGAATGATAGGTACACTGGGTTGTCTGCATTTTGTCTGCTCAGCCAAACAGTGGACAGATGTATGTTGGCTGTAGCGGCAGGGATCAGGACCATCTCTGTGAAAAACGAGGGAAAAAATAAAATACTGATATCTTGGATTTTAAACTCACACTGTATCCATTTGTGAGAAGTGTGCACTAACATAGCCTATTTTGACTTTTTCCTCTCTCTTATTCTCTGTCTCTCACACACACACACACACACACAATATAGTACTCAAGTTCTCCTGTGTTCTCATTTTTGTCTGATCATTCTTGTTTTCTTTCCCACTCCTTCATTATGTCTTCTTTGCTTCTGTCATTACCCCGTTTGTATTTTTGACTCCCTCTCTTTCCTTTCTTCTATCTGTCTTTCTGTCTCTACCCACCCCCTCACTCTTACACCCTCTCTCCCCTTGGTTTTGGTGCATTGCAGTGCCTCCACCACCACATTGGAGATACTACAGCCTTGGCAAACGAGGTCTCCCTTTCTCCCTCTCACTCACAGTTGCGTGCATGTGCACACACATACATACAATAGACACACTTTCCTTTCTCTTAATTTTAGTTTTCCATCTCTTTTACTCTCTCATACTCTCTTAAGGCTTACAGAGAGTGAGAGACAAAGCTTTGAGAATAAGCCGTGCAGCATTCTCAACCATTTCCATTTCTAAAAGCTGCATGTCATTTTAAATAAAATTTCCCCTCATTCTTGCTCCAAAGACATTTTTATATGGACAGATCAGTCTTCAGGAGCCTTGTGCTACTAAAACGGTTCCAAGGCAGCCACCTTTTCTGTTTTCATCATGAATTGATCTTTGATTTCTTCATAGATCTTTGGACTCTGGAGGCTTGTTGAGATCTCCCGTTTGTGCTGTTTATCACACCTGGATTGAATACTAGAAGACACAATGTGGGAGGCGCTTGGCATTGTGCTGCAGCAACAGTCTAATAATGGCTGTAGATGTGAGGAGAGATTCCCGAAGCAACAGAGTCCGGCAGTGTAATGTGTTATTCTCGTCACGTTTTCCTACTGTTTCATTAAGTTAATGTTTTAAAAAATTGCAATAAATGCATTCATTTGCTATTGCGTGAACTACAACAAATAGGCAACACATGAAACAAAGTCAGGGACCCAATTTCCCTCATCGCTGATTTAATGCAAGCTTAGCAAATAAATAATGGCCTAATTATACTCCCAATTATCTTAAGTTATTAACATTTCATGCATTATGTGCATGTATCTCCCTTTTAAACCTGCTCTAACGTTTGCATTCTTTATTATCTCTCAAGCTTCAATCCTAATTTTACTTTTAAACACATGCAATCAATGATTTTTTTTTTTTTTTTTTTTTTTTTTTGCGGTTTGGGTCTTTTTTACAGTATCGATGAACATTTGGCAAAAGACATTAAAAAATAGTATTTGAGGTCTAAAATAGATTTAATTCATGACATTGTTATATTTTTGTCAGAGAAGGAGAAATAACAGTTTTAGTGGACACTGATGACTCTGAGGATTTTTAAGAACAGTAAGATAAGTTTAGATATGTTTTGTTTTCATTGCACACTCATTCAAATTTTAACAGAAAAAATGCCAAATGTATGTGCTGAGGCAAAAAAATTTAAGAAACTGTTAAATATTCCTGTAGACAAGACCTACAACTAAAAGGATATATTATTAACAATATTTAAGATTTATAAATATTTTTATAAATTTATAAATTTATAAAATTTCTTTAAGAGGAGCTTAATTGATATATGTCTTCCATAGATTGTTTGTTTAGTAGCTCATTAACACAGTGTTTTCCTTTTTTCTTATTTACCTCTTTGTTTAAAACTGCTGTTAGTAAAATTGTATTTGATGTAATGATGTACCAGTAATTATAATTTGTTAAAATGCATCACAATGCTTTTCTCTTGTTTAATTGACTTTAATTCTATTCAGCTTTATTTGTAAGATGCCACTTCACAATGTCATGTTACAGACATATCAGTTTGAGTAACTTAATAATAAATGGCCTATTTAAGGAAAACTAACAGATTGCATCATATCTTGACTCCCGTGCAATCTCCCATCGTGAGCAGGCTTGAGGCAACAGTGGAAAGGAAACTTCCCTTTTAACAGGAAGGCAAAACCTCCAGAAGAACTCGGTTCAGTTTTTTTGTAAAAAAAAAAAAGGTAATAGTAAAAAAAAAAATTAATACTGGAAAAGGAGTCATTAGCTTGCCGTGCAACCATTCTATAACTTTTGTTTTTGGTAGTTACATGATGAAATATTTTAATATTTATGATTTGATTCAGACTGGACCATCCTGCTTCAAGATAACCAGTAAATAGAAAAGGCTGATTCACCCTGCAATTATTTGCTTATATGTGAGTCATATTGGATTTTTAATAGCGATATGAGCATCACAAATTCAATGTTTTTCTTGTTTTTTTTAAAGCTGGCCCACTTTCATATGTTGCAGTATTTCATCCGCATTTCCTCTGTTGTAATTACTGACTCCACTAAAGTATCAGCAGTTGAAACTAAATATAGTTGTTAGAGTTTTTCTGTGTTTTAATTTAAATGATAAAGGTGGAGCTAAATGATTTGTATTAACACACAAGCACAATGGGCAAGTGGAGTCAAAACTAACAAAATAGCAACAGTGACATATTACAATTTATACTTTAAGCTTGTGTGTTAGATAAAGGTGATATGAAAAGGTAAATTAAAAAAAATAAAAACATTTTAAAAAATTCAGCTACAGCAGCTGAACATGAACCCATTGCTAAGTACAAGTTATTAGTTATCTGATGCTCACAGCTAAATGTAGTTGGAAGAATATTGCTTGCTTTAAAAATCATTTATTTGTTTAGATTTTCTTTGTGTAACATAAACATCAGCTTTGTTATTTATAAAATAAATAAAAAAATGACACACAGCTTTTATTAAAGAGACTGGCCTGTTTGTTCCTTACATTGCCTGGACAGACAGTTGGCAGCACATTAGCCCACCCCTGCCACAGAGGCACACAGGACCAGATGAAGCAAACCCAATGAAACATTCCTCATTATAATCCAAGCTATTTGACTCTAACATTCCCACTTGTTAAAATTCCCAGCCAAGATGGTGATTTACAATTCCATGCTAGCATTACATAATGCTTTTGTCTTTCATGCTTGAACTCATTTCCAGGCACAGGCATCATTTATTCATGACAATGATAGCATGGTTTGGAGGAGGTTGTCTGCATGTGCATATATTTATTTAGATGATAGTTTATCAGTGCACATGCTGTTTGTGTGTATGCGTATGGCATTTTGTGTAAAAATGGGAGAAGACTATGGGGATTCCTTAACACCTGACATAAGATGCTTGGACCAACACGCTCACTGACACTACGATGGAGTATTAGGGCCATACTGAAAAAAAAGGAGGATTTTTTTCCCTCCCTTCCTCACTTCGAGAATAAAGTCGAAATGACGAGAATAAAGTCGAAATAGTCTCTTTAAAGTACAATATTTATTATAATGCTGTGTTTATGTGCTAAAAGGGAAAGAATTTCCTTGTTGATGAAGCCCACACTAAAGTACAAGGTCACTAACTCATCCACACTAGGCATTGTGTTTATAGAGAAGGATAATGCTAGTTCACATTAATCTGAAACAATCGAAGTCAACTTTTTTTTTAACTTTATTCTGAAAACTGTACTTTAACTTTATTCTCATCATTTCGATTTTTTACTTGTAAATGCACATCAGCTGATGTCTTTTGGAAAGTGAATGTTCAGTGAATAAAATCTAAAGAGCAGTCTATGTGACGGAGTGACCGTCACTATAGTGGTATCTGGCTTATGTGCACACAGACACTCACAAACACACACACTTGCACACACACATGAGTATGATGATGCCTTTGTTTACCTGTGTGAAGAGGGAGGTTAAATGTTTTTGTTTTCTGTACTATCAATTACCTGGCTGATTAGTTTTCTGATCGAAACATGGATCGCAGCTGAATGTAATGATTGGTTGTCCTGCCAGACACACCCATTCTGAGCAGCTGGAAGGCACCTTTATAAAAAAAAAGCGACAGAATGTTTAGGTGGTTGGTTAGTGTGATGGGAAGAGTAAGAAGGAGCGGATTAAATAGAAGTGGAAATATTAAGTGTGACAATTATAGCAGTGTACTGGAGTAGAGCTGAGAGGAGATAAACTAAGTAAAATGAGGAATGCACTTCTCTCAAAGAGTGGGTGTAGATGGACCCAAATATGTACATATTGTATATATTGTAAATACCACCAGCGTTGGTTAAAATCACTAAATCATTGGAGCAACACGTAACAATAAAGCTCCTGAAAATGAAAAAATCGCCTTTGACCCCCGTCATTGAGTCTGATCACCTGATTAGGCTCGGCACATTACCAGCTGTGTCTAAGAGAACTGACACAGGACAGGACAGGAACCCGGGACCCAGTTCCGTCACAGTCTAGCATCACTTGTCTTTCTAATCAGTTTATCAAGGGTTAGCGGAGTAAAATTCTGTTTATGGTGTGTACAAGAGATTTGCAGGGTTAAAAGATGTTCATTTTCTATTAAATTAAACTTAGTTTTTAATGTTCAGCCAGAGTTTTAGGCATTAAATAATTAAATGAGTGGAAATGTTGATTTTTAAGAAGTATTGTTTTGGGAATTATAGCCATATTTTGTCCATATTTACTACTAAATAAAACATTGAATTATGTGAATTCAAATTGGTTTCACAACTTATATTTATTAAAGCAAAGTATACATGTGCTCTTATGCAGTAATATGGAGATGACATTTAGTGTTTGTATTCCTCAGCCCAGCCTCAACATGACATAAGGACTCTTTGTGGGGAAAACAAGAAATAGAAACTATGTACTGAAAGTCAAACCTTGCTGTTACCCCTTACTCTAAGCAAATATTTTATTTGGTAACCTTAAGCAGGTATTTAATTATGTAAATCTCATCATATGCCTTTATGTCACCAGAGAAGAGTTTAAAAGTGGAGGAAAAATATCATAAAACAATACTGGAAACCGTTTCTTGCAAGACTCAAGTTTTGTTGTCTGGTGTCAGTGGCATTGCCTGGTCAAAAAACAAGTCATTTTAGCTTAATCAATTTCTTTGTTTCTTTGTTTTACTTTCAAAACCAAGCCAGGAAGTGATTAATGTGTTTTTCTTTTCAACCACGCTTCTTGCAAACATCTCTGATTAGACATACTGAGTTTAGTTGCTTCATCAAACCACCTCTCATTCCTCCCAATTATTAGCTTTTTCAAAAGTAATGTCTATGAAGATTCAAGTAGCTTGGTGGGTGATAGTTTTATGGAGTAAGCATCTTCTGATGCAAATACACAATATTTTTGGCAAAGTGGCTGTTACAAGCTGCTAATTTTTGATCTTGTAGCAGTGACTTCGGTTCTTTTTTTCCTCTGGTAAAAGACCTACAGTCATTATTCTGATTGGAAATACAGTAGAAATCATTCTGAACAATATTTAAAGAGAGAAAAATGTGACGCTTGTGTAATGCTATTAATTATTTTCATAAAATTGTGAAGATGTAAAGGGAAAACAGGAACTATGCGTAGCAGGTTGCCATGGAAGTGACCTTTAGCTGAAGGATTCATGGCAGAGTATGCAAAATAGTTGAATACATTTTGGGACAGAAGATGACAACAGGTTACCTGATACCATCTGTTTATTTGCAATATGCTTAAAGTCATGTGCTTAAGTCAAAAATGATACATTGACAACACTGAGAAGAAAAAACTCAGATGTAGTAAGTACACTTAGAATTATACTACCTGGTCCAGCTTGTTACCAAAATAGATTGTGTGTACTTTTCAAGAAAGATAAATGAAAATAAATTAATTAATAAAAAAAAGACAGAACTCAAAAGATTTCTTAAGGGAAAATAAATTACAAAAGCTTTGAACAATGGTATGGGATGCTAAAGCTTTTGTCCGCACTGAGCATGTCTGAGAGCTCATTTGCTTCAACTTGTTGGTTAAATTAAAACATGTCCCTTGTGCTTGTCGACAACTTTCGCTAAAGCTGTCATTCTCTATCGCTGTCCATCTCTCAAGGTAGAAGTGGAGGCCCGTCTTAGCCTGAGTTGATTTGATTGAAATTGATTTAGTCTCTTACAACGGAAACCTTTATAATAGATGGGTAATGTTGCATAGCTGCTGATGCCTAATGGTTTTGGAAGCCTACAGTCTACATTAATGCAAAACAATGTGTGTTGTTAACTTCTTTTGATGGAAGAGAAGTCTGAATAATAAACATTAATGCATTTTATGTTAATTTCCCACTCATTTATTATTTCACTTGCTCTGCATGCCTCTAATGAAGCCATTATCGTGGATTTAGTACCTTCCTCACTCATCTCATTTCATTACCTTCATATTACTCACTCCATCTTTAAAGTGGGACTATTCACTTTTCTGTGTAGGTGTATATCAGTGGAAAAGAAAAAAATCTCTCCTTTAAGTGGCAAAGCAGTGACGAGGCGTTGAATTATGTGGAGGCTTGTCCTTCGGTGTGAGTCTCAGATTGACTGAGTGTAATTGTTCAGGCTGTTTTTTGACACCTCTAATTGAATTGAACCAGACCAGTTGAACCTCCAAACAGTTTTCTATTGAGTTAGATGTGGAGCTGAGTGCATTTATCACTTTTTTCTGCTTTCCTGAAAGAGAAGCACTTGTTCTTCCTCATGCCCTTTATTACACTATACTAGAGGCAAGCTAACACTAAAAATATCAATACCATGGATGCCACTGCTCCAACTGTGTAGCCTGATGTTTAGTTTCTTTCTGTCTAATCAAGCTTGACACAAAGTCGTTCATTCTTCATGGATGAAGATTGCGTCAGCCTCAATCTCCTACATGACACTCCTACCATGGATCAGACTGCTAAATCCCAATGCAGTGTTCAAACCTTTTGTTTTATCATTCCAATCCTCTCTATCTTGTATAGAGTGGTTCACATTTTCCTTCTTTATGCTTTTCTTTCCTCTTATTCATGGACAAAATCCAGCATCAACATTACTGTGTGCTATAAATGGATGTGCCTAGGATACTGGGTAGTCAAGGAAACAATTCAAAACAGAGGTGAATTTCTTATGGTGAGAGTTTTATTCTCTCAAAGTGGGACTGAGTTAAGTGACATATTTGGAAAAATGAATATTCATAGCTAAAAATCTGAAGGAAAGGCTGACATGAAGATTTTATTAGAGCTTCACGGGGTTCAGTGAATTTCTTCTGCTGACTGCTGACTTCCGGTGTGATCCTTTACTTCTTGGCAGTATATAGGATGTGGGTGAATTTTACAGTGATTCATCTCACTACTGTGGTATCTGGCTCAGTTTTAAAGCAGAATCACACAAACTTGCCCACTCTTACCATGTGTAGGATTCAAGTTTTAATGACACACTCTCGACCTAATGAGAGGGTCCAGGGGTGCTGGGAAACGTTTAACCCTTAATGCCTAAAATAAGAACAGAAATTTTAAGTCTTTTTCTGGCTCCTTAAAAAAACATTGAAATCTTTTTTTGGCTATTTCTACCATGTCAAAATATTATAATGTATAGTCCTCTGCTTCCTGGTGTTCACCAAGGGGCAGGAGACCAGTATCGTATAGTGTACAACTGGGTTTTGTATAAAGTTTTTCCCATAAAGCGATGCAAAACGTCTCAGAAAGATATGTATTACATTTGTGACATTAGGCATTAAGGGGTTAATTCCTTGTCAAGAATTGCTTGTTTATTTCAAATTTACTCAAAGGTAAATCAGGTTATATTGTTATAGTCCATTTTATGTCAGCTGTAACATCAGTGTGAATAATATGTAGAATTTATCCAGGGAAGCAGCTAATGTAGTCATTTAATTGTTCTGTTCCAAACACGTGAGGCTGCATGTAAAAAAGATAAAGTACTGTAGGAGACCGTTTTTCCTGTCAAGGACGAGGACACTGGTTTCTTTAGATTGAGAAGAATATAAATTTAA
>JBAMHX010000004.1:14385620-14400504 GCA_037177515.1 Pseudomugil tenellus | reverse complement strand
AAATATACACAAAAAATAAAACGTCTTTTGACAAAGCAAATTTGCTCAGCAACAACACAGAAAGCAGAAAATCTTTCTGCCTGCTGGACAAGACAGGTAAAAAAAAAGAGAAATATTCTAATGTTGCATAGTCTCAGTTTCTGAATTGTAGACCCAGATTTGCAGAACATTGTGAATGTAGGTTAAAAAAACACCACTGTTACCCCTCTCTTGCTGCAAGTCACGCTTTCACCATGCACATTTCCATTTTGATCATGGAAGTTAAGGAATGTTTTTTGCATCTCTTCTCGGTCAGTCTTCACCCAGTTTTCAGAAATGTCTTTGTGTGCTGATGAAACCGAGAAAACTATAAATAATGTGTCATCATCCCAGCATCTTTCATTACCTCAGTCAGAGACTACAATCCAGGACAAGGCCCAGACAAAAATTCTAGAGTCAGGTCTATTAGATTTTTCTCTTGGGTGTCTTTTAGTCATTTTTGCAAGCTATGCTGCATGCATGAGGGCATGTTCATGAGTCCCAAAGTTATAACATTCGGCAACATGCTTGGTTTTATCTCCCTTCATAAAACCAGCATGTTTTCTGTTTGATGACTTAGTATTACGTGTGGGGTTAATGCTTTTGGGTTCCTCCAGTAGGTTGACTTTTAAACGGTTACAGACAGTAAACCGTCAGCAAAAGCAAACTGGCGCAATTATTCTTTTGCCATGATTGATGACACAGCGAGTGTTGAATCCCACAGTCCTACACGCCTTGTTGCAGTGCAGTAAACACACATGCACACAGACACATACCTATACACGTTTTGTCAAGAGCAATGAAAACACATTTTGCTGTAACTTGTTGGAGCTGTGCTTTCGTAGATGATACATCAACATCCCCCTCAAATGCATATACTTGCAAAGCCGACACCTTGCATAAATCACCTGTGGGGACAAAGTTAATGCATGTGTGTGTGCGCGTGTGTGTTCATGTACACAGCAGATTCCTTTGGTGTTTCTCTCCTACTGGAAGTGACCTCTATTTACATGTCATACTTTGTTCCCTCCCCACCAACGTACACAGTTCTGTACTGCAGTGCAGTGCACCATCAAGTCATTGCCATTCACTCCAGCTGTACATATACCAGCAGCTCAGACCCAAGAAACTGATCCAGCAACTATGGCAAAGCTACGCCGAAAGAACGATGAGAGAACGAGAAAACATTTTGCAAGTAAAGGATTGGACAAGGTGTTGCGCTCTAAAGGACATCACATACAGACAGGCAGTGATAGAGACTTGGTGCAAGTTTGAAATGTGCACCATCATGGAGACTGAAGTATCTTCCAGAGCTTGGCTGCTGAGTACAAGACTCTCTCATTTTACTATGCTTACCAAAACATATGCTCACAGGGGCCCCTTCAATAACACATACAGTCAGTCAAACTCACATTCTGTTGATGTGTAATGCCTTTAATAAACGGGGTAGAGAATTTGTCTCAGCTGAGGCATCGGCCTTCGGTAGCTTGGGAGCCTCGGAGCGGAACAGATTCAGCCTAACAGCTTTGAGGTTCGGCTGCACCCGGCACAGCCTTTGAACTGTGCACGTGTGCAGCCTCGTGGCCCAGGGTAATTAGCATTTCACCGGCATCCATCTTCAAAGGCAGAAAGGAAAGCAAGGAGCATCACACACACACACACTCATGCATGCTCATATCAAAGGGACCATTGTCCTCATCTGCAAGGTCTAATGTCAGTTTAAAAAGCTGCTGCAGTTAAATGTTCATTGTGGTTGGGTCGTGTTACAGGACCCTGAAAACAAAACCTCAAGGACAACGTGACCCAGGGTGAGGATAATGTACGTGGGTGTGATATTGTTATGGCAGAGCCCGATCCATGAATTGCTTTATTGATGAGCTTAAATAACCAACTACTCTGAAAGTAATTTCTGATATTTTCAAGATGAAGATCTGTTAATTAATCAAACTGTCAGCAAATTTATTAACAGTGATTCACAGTTGGTGTTTTCTTTGTGGGACATGCTGCATTTTTTAATTTTTGAAAAATGATTTTTGAGCACAAGTCTGTTTTTCTTATTTCTTTTTTTTTTTTGGAAACTTGCTTGAGAGTAAAGTGGGCAAATGGAGGAGGGGTGCGGGGGTGGGGGAGGGAGGGCTGCAAAGGTGGCCAACTCAACTTTTCTCATAATAGGCAGAAAAGCAAGTACAGACACCCTTTACTGGCATTGTTGATAATAAGACAAACAGAAGAACGTCACTTTATAACTGCAGCCTAATTAGGCTGAAGTGAAACTGGATGAAATATTCCCACTCTGCAGTCTTAAAACAATCTGATAATTCATTTAATTCTGCTGATTGCCTTTTTGATTCAAGTTGGATAAAAGCTTGATTGCTTGATTAAAGATTGGTGTCAGTGTCCCGGCAGTAATCAGTTGGCCCGGTCAACCTACACTTTGAAAGCGTCTGTCAGATGTGTGCTTAACTTAAGCTCAAGAGTACTTAGGAAGAGTGTACTTAACACCAGCAGCACATCTGCCTCAGCGCAGAGCCAGCATGTCATCAGTGGGAATCTGCCAATCCAGAAGCAAACAGAAGACCCCCAGCTGCTTATGAAAGACAGGAGCAGGCGGGGGGCGGATCATAGGAAAGACGTGAGAATTATGAAAATTGGTGAACAGAAAAAAATAGGCTGTGGGTAAGGGCACAGAGAGGCCACATGAGACTTAAAAAAGAAGATCAGAGCAGAGGAAACAGAGATTAGACTCAGAAAACATATTGGAGGGACGATGTTGTCTTGTGGATGAAACGAGTATAAGCCGAGACAGAACATTGCGTTCCATCAACTTCTCAAAGATGACTAAGCTGCATATGATGTTTACCTCTGCCACAAGAAAAAGGCTCTACATGTCAGTTTTCAAGTGTGTTTAGCAAATGAGTTTGGATGTTTCTACTCCTAACTGACCTGAGGCCATGTACATGTGGACATTTTAATTAAGTGAATTAAGAGTTTAGAGTGTTTACATATATATTGCAGATATTGTGCAAAAGTCTAAATTGTGTACCTTATTACATTTATATTTATTTTTACCTTGAGAACATTTTTGTTTTGAGGTCTATATAAAGGGTTTGCAAATAACCATTTATTTGACAATATGATTGCTTTTTTTTTCTAGTATAGTTTCAGAATGGCAATATGAACTTATTAACAAAGTAATGTAAAAAAAAAATATATATATATTTTGGTACTAATCAATACTAAAATTGTAAGGGAAGGATTCTGAGGTGCTGGTTTATCACTAGGTTCACAGCGGTGTGCCACTAGAGCACTTCTTATAGCCAGTAAGAGTATGTCTGAAATGCAAAACTGGAGGCTGGACCTGTCTTCCTCTTTCCTTTATTTTGAACTTGACATGAGTAGTGGGTCTACGGTTGGCGTTTGTGCTTTCCTGCAAGAAAGGCCAAACACAAGCTTTACAAAACAGCGGTTTTGGCATTAAATGTCACTTAAAACTAATTACAATGCTGTTAGCATGCAGATAGCTTGTAAAACTAAAATCCAACCTTACTGAGAACATAAACAACACAAACACTGACCTGTAACTCATGCACAGGTCACCCAAACCGAACTCAGGTCCCACATAAACTTAGGTTGACTGACTCTCAACTCCATGTGTGTCTGCATGTGACTGACCAGACAACGTCACGTGAGCCAGCCCAGCGAAATTACCTCTTAAAGGGGCAACTACTTCTTAAAATGAGCGACAATAAAAAACAGTTTAACAATCTATAACAATTAAATGATGACTTTGGGGCCTTTTCTACAAAAATTTAGTATCTGGTTGATTAACACATGTATTGATCCTTAAATGGTACTTTTGCATCCATCCATGTAGTTAACAGATCTGCTTGTGGTCCTGCATCTATCAATGACATCACACCATATGATGGGCTGGACGTTGGATAAACTTTTATAGTTGGTTTACACAGTTTATGACAGTGGCGCCCAGGTTTGGTCGTAGAGAGCTACTATGCTATAACTTTTAAATGCAACACTTCTCCAACACAGCTAAATCAGATGAGTGGCTTGTTACCAGGCTTCTGCAGAGCTGGATTACATGTGGATGTGGGAATTCAGCTATTTGATTCAGGTGTGTTGGAGAAAGAATGCATCTAAATGTTTTAGGATGGTAAATATCCAGGACCAAATTTGGGCACCTCTGGTTTATGGGTTGGTCTGGACAAATTTATGGAAGTAGTTTTTCACCAAAATGGGATTGTAGTTCTTTTCATATAGATAACTTTTGGAAATAACTCCATCGTTACCTAAGAGGCTCACCACATCCTGACATCACCTCTAACCTTCCCGAGAGCAGAAAGGTCACCGTTCAGAAGGTATTAAAAAATTAGGCAATTAAAAATAAGTTACTGTGTGACTAAATGTAACAGCTCATATTCAATTCATGTTTGCAACATTTGTTCACAGTTTAACCACTTATACATACTAAATTAGGGTTGTTTTCCTTTCTGTATTAGAAATTATTATTATTATTATTATTATTATTATTATTAACTTGACGTTTTAAGCACAAATTTGCAACTTATTGACAAGTTGACAATAAATGACTAGCAACCATAGTTACAGTAATGTAGCCATTATGCCAGGCATAAGCAATGCAGTCATTCATATCTGACAATTATTATTTGTGTCCTATCATTACCAGGCTGAGAATGAGTTTAGTGGCCCAACACTCAGTCCAAAACAAACACAAGCACAACCAAATGAGTCAAACACCAAATCACCAGACGCACTAAAGCTTAACAGGACTGTCACTGATGAACCAGATTCCTGTCTGGTTTCTTGGAACGTTGTTCTCAGGCTTCTTTAAAATATCAATTGATAACACAGTTTTAATAAGATGTTAATCATCTTAACTAGTTTGATTTTTCTATTTTCTAGATCTGATTCTCAAGTATCAAGACACTTTTGTTTACAACACTAAGTAATGGAAGTTTTTTTTTAGTTTTTTGGTCTTTTAAACTACAATATGCAGTTTGAGAGGAATATAGTTGCACGAGCTAATAGAGCTTTGGAATTTCTTTCCTTATATTAAGTTATTTTTAGTATAAGTTGTAATTTTATTTTTGTGGCGTTCTGGCTTTGATTTATCTTAACAAGTGTTTTTTTTACTCTCTAATATGGAAAAAAGTATCAATATATTAAAAGGCTACCTTACACTTCATCTGGGATAATATGGATTCGAGCTTTGAAATCATCGTAACATACCGATTTAAGACAAAAATTATAAAGCTGTTGGTCAAAAGTTTATAACAACATCAATTATAAAATTTTACAGCTTAATTTGAAGCTACTTTAACTTTAAACTTACAAAAGAAGCTGTTACTCTCACAAACACAGGGACATCTGTCATGTCATCCTGCGGCTTTTGTCTGCTGACAGCAAATCTGAATTCATGTTTTATTCAGCACCAGTGTGTGTCCTGTCACACAGACAGTCCTGTAGATGGGCAAACATGGACATGCCATTAGTCACCACCCAACTTAATCAGCACGTAGAATCAGACTCAAGGACTCACACAGGCAGATGTTTAATACATAAAGACGTTACCAATACAGTGTTTATCATTCAGCATTCACAATGTAACATGCACACGTACCCAGTGGGATGCTTGGTATTCATTGGGCACGTAGCTGAGGGGCAGGGGGAAGAGGGTGGGGGGCAACGACAAGTCATTGACAGGCTAAATTCATCACACAGTCCCACTACTTTACACACAAGGGGGAATGTGGGAAAACAAGAAGATCACTGACATAGCAAATACAATCATCACACTCCATGAAAGCTCATCAGCAATCCAAACATTGAAACAGCTTGAAACTTCACAACATGGTCACAAAAGGATATTGGTTTCATAGTTTTTCTTTGGACTCTTCATCAGAAACCATTGTAACAATCATAATAAAAACCCACTTAGAGTGGCAATAACAAGTCATTAAGAAATCAGGAGAAATATTTGAAAGACTTCCCAGGTCATATATATTAAATTAGCATGCAGTCTTCAACAGACAAATGCATATTCTGGCCAAAAAAAGTTTTTATGCCATTAAGAGCAATCCAAGATAAACCTGATAAGACTGTAGAACAAGCTTATTTAACACTCGCATTAAGTCTTTTATCTGGTATTGACTGTAAACAAGTTGTTTCTTCATTGTTCATTTAGAGAAAAACCCCAAAAAAGTGAATTAATGGAAGAGACATTGGCAAATAAGCAATTCCCACAGACATGACTGCCAAGATGGCGGCCCGGTTAACCACCTCTTGGTGAGAGCCCATTATATCCCTCTGAAAGACACTCACAGGGCTCTGTAGCAGGAAGCTGGCAGAGGTGGCTTGTCGACAATACACACAACCAGGGACAACAGAGGGAGATGAGCAGCCTGCTGACTGGTTCGTGTTGAATGGGACTGCAGCAGCTGCAGAGGGAACATCAGTCACATCAGCAGCCAAAAGGAAGGAGAAGGCTTTGATGATCACTTTGTCTCCTCTTTGTGAAGCTTTTTTCTTTCTAATGAATCGATCACAGTTAAAAGGTTAAAAACTTTTACCACACTGTTAGATGTGCAAAAAATTAGCACTTAACTGCAAATGCACTGCATTCATTAGAAACTGATCTTAAATAGTTCTATTTAACATTTCACACTAAAGATAAAATGCATTGACATTTACATGATGTGTTCAGTAATGCTGTTATCAATAATCATTTGAAGTCAGGATCTGACTAAACAAACTATTCATTCTAACTTTGATTTATACTTGTAAGCTTGTGTTCACCATCATGTGTTCATGTAGCCAGAGCAGTTCTGATCTGACGCGTAGGGGACAGTTAGTACTCCCATTGGGTCCTGGGGTGCTATCCAGATGCTGTTACTGATTGGTGCATATTCCCCTCCAGGGATGCTTTTAACATTACAGAGGACACATTACATCATTCCACAGAGGACTGGTTCCCATGGAAGTTGTATGTGAACAGCCAAAGCAGAGTTAACAAGTTAATCGGATGAGAAAAAGTCTAAGTAAAAATCTTTGCGGTAATATCTGACATAAACCTAAATAAAAAGACATATACAGAAAATACAAAGAAAATTTTAGTTTTCATTGAGCTCTAAGTCTTTATCAGACTCAGTACTAATGTTAATCATATTTTTGATGCAGCCCACATTCCATTTATTTCAGATACACTACAAAAATTGGCTTTAAAAAACTAGAAAAAAACTACAAAAATGTGGTAAATTTTCCTTGAAATAAGATAAAATTTCTTGTTTTAAAACTTGTTAAAAAAAACTACTAAGTAAGAATAATGATCTTACATTTAAAAAAATAAGCATATGTGATTATTATTATTATTTGAGATGTTTAATCTAGATTTTAGTTTTTGCAGTGGATCTTTTTACCGTGAAATACTACTCCTTTTGTGTATTATTATGTTACTATTCCCAGCAAAGCATATATTCTAATTCATTGACAGTAGACGATTTGCGAAATGCTTTCCACGTTAGAAACCATGGGAAGTGGAAGTAAGGGACAGGTGTGAGGCTAGGTGTAAGCCCACCATTACTTGTGCCGTCCACTTGCTTAGTTGTTGGGAGATTTCACAGCTCTGTATCTCAAAGATAAAATCTTTTATTCACTGTAAATGTGAATAGGCTGAAGAGACTGGTGCATTGTGTCTGAGACGGATGGATCTCGATAGCAGCACGTCAGCGCTGAATGGATTCCCTTTGTTGATCTCTTCCTCAGTTTCTGTCTATTCTGGCTTCTCCCCCGAGCTTGTTTCCTATGCTCCATTTTTTCCTCTGCTGCAGCCATTTTTCCTTCCACGACTACAAGAACACTGCAGTT
Source organism: Pseudomugil tenellus (assembly GCA_037177515.1). Lineage (NCBI taxonomy): Eukaryota > Metazoa > Chordata > Actinopteri > Atheriniformes > Pseudomugilidae > Pseudomugil > Pseudomugil tenellus. The sequence goes on along the minus strand of JBAMHX010000004.1, from coordinate 14,392,587 downwards.
ACTCTTCCCCTTTCTCTTTCCATGTCTTTTTGTCCTTCCTGCTGAAAATTTTGCCCTGGGCATAGAGGTACTTTAATGAAATAAGGCAGTCGAGTTGCAACAGAATGGAAAAGGAGAGCGGGCAAAACAGTATTTTGATGTATCACCTGTTGCCTTGTCAGGAAGAACTATGACGATGCTGCAGTCCAAGCAGCTACACTGCATATTTTAAAACATCCTGTCTAACTCTTTCGCCTTTGTGCACGGCAGGAGGTGTCTTGAGGGATTTCCTTGGCCGTGAATGAGGTGCAGTTCCTGTTCAGCAGAGCAGGCTTCCCCTGGGCCTTAGATGGCAGATAAGAGACAAAAAAGATGGATGGATGAGGTGATATAATGGTGTCAGTAGAAGGTCGTTCAATAAAAACTTATGACCAGCAGAGTAATGTGCTCAAATGCAACATTCAGTCTGTGTGAAGCTCCAAGCATGCACCTGGTTTGTTGTGTTTTTAGTATAGTTTATCCAGAAGGAACCCAGGAGTGTCAGAAACCGAATCCACTGGCATTTTCTTTCTTCTTACTCTGTGTCTGACCGTTGTGTACACGTAGAGAATGGCAGCATGAAAATCCAAGCAGTAGTGATCATCTCCAAATGAGGACACCGGTGACACTGGATTAATGCAGGATATGAGAAGAAAAATGATCTGTTCTTTTTATCCCTCTTTTACTTTTATTTGCTCAGGTACAAAAATGTAATTTGTTGGGAGAAGACTTTTATAAATAGAGTATTAAACATATATGTATGCATGTATGTATACCCAATGACTGCTGGGATAGGCTCAAGCCATGACCCTGAATTGGATAAAGCTGTTCAGAAAATGGATGGGTGAATATAAATAAATATATAAAGTCATTAATTCAATAGAATTGCTATTTAATATGTCATCCACTACATGTATTTAATGACTCCAGTAAACAGGTGCGTTAAGTGTGCCACATTGTGCCACAGATGTGTTGTCATTCGCATTGTGCAGTATTAAGTGACTGTTTGCTGTCAGACAAGCTGGCAGCTCATTGGGATTATCTCTGGTCCCAGAATCTGTGAACTAAACTAATTCTGCCTGTACATTCATATCCCATCTGGACTAATTTTACCTCGTGTTAGAACTGCTGCTGATGCAATTTAATCTATTAGGCTTTAGACAGAAAATTGGTTTATGAGACTCAAGTGAAAAATATGCCTCTTCTGAACCACTGAAATTGTGTTGGGGTTTCATTTTTTGTATCAGTATTATGTTTTAAGTATTTTACAGATTGTTTTTTAGCTTTTATGGGGAATCAAGAGATGAACCTTAAAAGAAGTCTCCCACTGACTCACACCATCACTCTGTTGCTTGCTCTTAATTAACGCAATGCATCTGTTTTATTGCCGCATATAGTTTTTGACCTTGATAGGAGCGCAGAATCACATATCTGAGGCCTGATGACAGAATAAAGAACAAACAAGGACACATATCAGCTTCTGTGTGGGCTACTGACTGTTCTGTGTGAATATGCATGATTTTGTGTGTGTGTGTGTGTAAGAAAGAGAGTGTTTAGAAGGGCAAAGCAGTATCAGTCACTGTCACTAACCACTGCAGTCCCTGGCTCAGTTCCATACACACACACACACACACACACACACCCTAAGATACACACTGACACACTAAAAGAGAGGTGCGGGATGCATAATTCATATGTGTAATCAAAGGCAGACAAAAGCTTTGGTCTTTTGAGTCTATGGGCCCACCAGGACACCATTTTATATACACACAAAACCACTGTCTCAGTTTAAGAGAAGAGGAACTCCTACCAGCCAAGCAAAAGTCTACCGAGGGAAACAAGGAAAGAAAGGAGGTGAATAAAAAGGAAAACTGGTGACAGAAAGAGGGCAGTTTTTCTACATAGGATCTTTACTTTCTTTCTTTGCCTAGAGGCCCTCCCATACAACATCATTTTTCTTTTTATTCTTTACAATATTTAAAAACAAGCATTTTCTCCAGAGCAATAGAGGTAATAGGGTAGAAAAAATTTGGAGTTTGATAGTTCAAACTTATTGTTTCATCTGCTCTTCTATTTCCTTCATGTTTCTCACAAGTTATTCTCCAGAGGCCAGGGATTTTTGTGGGAGCCTGTGTAAAGGATCTACAACAAAAAATGTTTTTGTGCTCATATTAATATTGCATGAAATGCAGACTAGCATCCATAAGAATTTCATAAGCCATGTTTAGCATTGATATTATACTGTACAAGGATTTAAGGTGTGCTATCAGCATGCTTTGGGATGTGGACTCACTCACTTCTGAGGTCATGGGACCTGATGGTGGAAATATGCACGGAGCCACTTCTGCATTGTTTGCCTCTGAGTCCGTCTCCCAAGGCGAGGCTGTGAAAAGCTCAGCTTTTAGAGCTTCCATCTCTGTCTAAATCCAAACCTGTGTTCCATCATTTATTTATCTCCCAGAGACTAGAAATACCCACTAAGATCTTCCATCTTCAACAAGATTAGCCTCGGCCTTGTGGTGGGTCTCTGGGCAGAGCGGTCATAAAGGGCAAGAAAAGCACATGGGTGTTATGGTTTACACACACACACACACTGGTTCACATACTGTATAGTGTAAGTGACTGGGGCTGCGCTCAGGCATTCAGGTAATGCACCTGTACCAGTGGCTCCTGATAAATCTCAGAATGTTGTAGTCTTATCTGCTGGGGCCAGATCCCAGAAAAAGACTCTATTTGTGTGTGTGTGTGCGTGTGTGTGTGTGTGGCTCCATCTGTCTGTCTGTCTGTCTGTCTGCCCCTCTGTTTTTGTCTGTCTGCCTCCTGCAACGCTTCAGTCTGCAGTCTCCTCTCCATTAATTCTGCTGTTGAAGCTGAAAGGCTGTAAACTTGGCTCATTATGGATGATCTCTTGCTCCTTCCCTGTTTCTGGCTTTTTATTTCTTTTAAAATGTCATACACCTTCCGCTGAGGCAGAACCACGAGGCTCACGTGGTACAGTTAAAGTGAAAGCTTTTTACATCAGCTACACTTACAATGACTGTATAACAAAGTGGAACAATCCCTCTCAGAAAAAAAAACGTTCACCTGAAAAAAGGATCCTGAATTTCAGTATAGTGTAAGATTTATTGTTCCCTATTTAAATATTTGGTATTAGACTGCATACTCTACATACATTTCCCTCGGTGGGGTCTGTCTCTCTCTGATCTAAGTTCACACACAGATATTTCTAAAACCTTTCAAAGGAAATGAAATTTCATCCATATCGCACAATTACAGAAATTACTTCAAAAATCTATTTTCACACAGGAATATAGACTAAATCAAAGCATAAGTCACACAGTGACATGTTTGCATCATCCATACCTTTGAAGTCTTCAAATTAATTGTCTTGACAATCCAAAGGTGTCACTGTCATGTGTGACCTCCCCTTCCCAACCTAAAAACTACAGCATACAGTCACACAACCATGATGACAGCACCAGACGTTGATTTCATTACAGCATTCATCCCCACAATGTGTGGGCAACGCAGCTCATTTACAAACAAAAGAAAGTTGTCCTACTGAGTAGAGGTTTGATAGACTCATTGAAAATGCAGCAACATTGACAGCTGGTTTTTCTGTTGGATCAAGCATTAATCATTTCTGTAGATGCACTTCAATCCCACAATGTAATTTTCTAATAGCAGTAGGGTGGCTAAATCCAGTCCTGGTCTACTATCCTAAAACTTTTAGATGCATGTTTTCTCCTACACACCTGAATCAAATAAATTCCCTCATCCGCATGTCATCCAGCTCTGCAGGTCGGGTAAAGAGCCATTTATCTGATTCAGGTGTGATGAGAAAGGGTTGCATCGAAAAGCTGCAGGATGGTAGATCTTGAAGATCAAAGATCACACCGTTTTGTCTCTGTGTGGTTGATTTCAGAACCCCTCAACAACCAAGTGATCCTGTTTCATCTTATATCACATACAGTGTACATGGGATTTTTAAAAGTATGAATTCATCATATTTTGTATTAAACGAGTTTGTCAGGTTAAATTTAGCCCAGCTATTGCCCCTCCTACCTGATTAACCGGTACGGTGAATGTAATGAAATTGGAAATTAACATTCAAGGTTGATAAGAAGAATGGAAGTAACATGTCTTAAAACTAACAAATCCACTTGCGAATGCTGCAAAAAAAAAAAAATAATAAAGTGGCAGTTCTGGCCGGGGTGAATTGCTGCGGCATGCCTGAACAGGGATTTGATGGAGGGTCCTACATTTGCTTTACGACTAGCGCTCCTTATGATGTTGTGCCTGCTGTTTATGCTGTTAGTATCTCACAAATGAGTTTGATGTAGATTTATCCCCACCGTGCTAGTCAGGCTCTTTATTTTCAGATGGGATGGCAGAGTGCCTCACTGAAGTCATATGTGGTGGCGTTACATAATCAGTCTCTTTCTGTCGCGTCTCATTATAAAGCGTTTAATAGTTGGCAGGCATATCAGCACTAAGGCATTAACTTTGGTTTGCTGGGGATGTTTTTGCTTCAAGAACACCCCCCTCCCACCCCCCAGTTGGTCATTTTAATTATTAGAAAATCTTTTCAGCTATGAAAACCCTATGACGGACTGTTTCGTCACTTTGAGTGTTGATGAGTATTAGAGTTCATCAGAGGCAGACGCCATCTGGGGTTGTGGAAGTTTTTCCAGAGGATTTAGCCAAAGTTTTCCTCTCGTTGGTTGTTTGCAATATTAACCATAAGGTTTACACTCTGTATAGCAAAGAAATTCTAACCTCATTGTCATATGCTCTTTAAGAGGAATGAAAATGATAAACTACTTTTTGGAACCAATTCTTTATTATTCGGTGAAGCTTATGAAATGTGACTTATGCATTTATTTGTTTTTTGTTATGTTATTTAAGTAAAGGTTGTTTATATGATCTGCATCATAGACACATATAACATCCTTCTAATTAAGAATAAATTAATTTAAAGTGTTAAAGCCACATCTCTGTGACAGATTCATGTAAAAAAATAAATAAAACACTTTATGTTATTATTTCTTATAAAATAGGTCAATATCTGTCATTTATGTTGTAATTTTGTCTGTATTCAACAGTATTTTATAACATAAAAACAAAAGAAAAGCTGCTCTTTATAAAAAACTGAATCTAATCTTATTTCTTTCTCTCTCAAACATGGAAGATGATCATAAACTGAATTACATTTATTCCATCTGTTTCCTTTTCTGTTTTTCACTTTTCACTATTTTTTATATGATTCTGATTTGCTGTGTTTCTTTCTCCAGTGATATAGATTGTTTGTTTGTTTTTTTTTTTTGTACGTCTACAGTCTTTTAACTTTTTTTTTCTTTAGAAGATAGGAAAAGTTTTGCGGCAGTGATATAAGAGGTGAGAGAAACTGACCAAAAACTAGATGAGGGAATGGAAGTCGAAGAGAACTGTGGGAGTGAAAGACAGCGGGGATGTGGTATCACACCTGAAGGGTGAAGAACAGAGAGTGAAATAAATGAGAGAAGGTGCTGAAAGATGTGCCGTCTCGCTGTTGTCCTTTGGGCTTTTGGATAGATTATTTCCTCTCTGACTTGTAAGTCTGGGAGTGGAAGAAAACAGAATATGTCCACTGCCTAGAGAGGTGAGGGGGTCAGCCGGTGAGACAATCAAATGTTAATTCGCACCTCAATTCACACCTGCAGCATTCAAGCAGCAAATCTGCAGACCTGGTTATCCTCTCCAGCAGCTCTGCCACCCTCCACTGGTCCTAGCCATGGTGCGAGACAACCTTGCCATCTACAAGGCCTTGCAGCAAGCTATTTGCATTCCTGACCAACTCTCTCTGCTGTTCCTTCTTTCTCCTATTTTTTGTCTCTGTCAAGATACCTCCCTCATCCTGTCACAGGCTGCTGAATACTCTTACAGGGGCTCCTTGTCCAAAAAAAGGTGCCAAATGTAATAAAAGTGTGATAGCGCTTGGCTACACGTCGAGACCTGGCACCAGACACACAGGAGGAAATTATGTTTCTGAGGTAAATTGCTTTCCTGGCATGTGATAAGTTGGGGTGAATTTTTAATCCATGACCTCATGAAAATATGTCAATCTGTGAGCTGCCATCAACCATCCCCTCCTTGGATCTTGCTCCTGTCTGTTTCCTGCGTTCTTAAAAATGTTAAAGATAGCAGGTGTGCGGCACCTTTTCTTTTCAACCAATTACCTTAGCAGTGTATAATCCTACCCAACCTCGACTTCTTTCCATCCCTGCTGCTCTCACTCCCTCTCCTCCACCCACACGGTTCTTCTTTTTTTTCATCTCTTCTCTTTATCCCTGCAGCTCTGTGGCTCACCAATTACAACAGCAATAGGCAGCTAGCTGAAGTCACTCCCACAGGCAGTCTCATGCAGGTGGGAGGCATGCGTCTGACTGACATGACATAGAGTGTTCTCCCGAAGCCAGCACAAGACCTGGGGAGGTCTGATAGCCAGGCTCCACCGGGGCTCAGTGGGGCTGGCTTTACATGGCTAACCATTTTCTGCACCTCATACCAGGCTGCTTGCCGCCTGCCTGACACTTTTCTTTTCAAGTGAACATCCACGGACGAGCGAACAAGCCAGAAACGTTTATGGTTTTGGTTTAAAAGTTTAAACACTCGTGCACTACAGCACAGAGTGTCAGGAAATTGATGGGGAATACAGGAAGGTGTTTTTTTTTTCTAAGTGGGAAAAAAGCTTAACATTTGTCTGTTGGAGCTTATCCAGTGTGAGGGTTTTCCTAGCACTGAAAACATACCCGGGAATTATCTGCTAGCGGAGTTTACATCTGTGGTTAACATCATATCATAATCCACAATAATTTTACAGTCTAGCACTGACTGTACACTCACCGGCCACTTTATTAGGTACACCATGCTAGTAACGGGTTGGACCCCCTTTTGCCTTCAGAACTGC
>JBAMHX010000004.1:14370435-14384078 GCA_037177515.1 Pseudomugil tenellus | reverse complement strand
TTTTGATGGGAGTCATTTTTGACCCATGTTGTGCATTTAAAGGGGTGTGCATATGTTGTGCATCAAAGGGTTAAATGTATCATAGTTAAACAGGAGTGCCTGAAAAGAAATTTTTTTCTTTTAAAGTGTTATTTGATTTTTAGCATTAATGTATCAAAAATTGTCTTTTACTTAATTAAATATGTAGACAAAGAGCATAAAAAGTAAATTACTTAATTAGTTAACAATATGCAATCATAGTTGTTTTTTTTTTTTTTTATTGGGTTATGTACGTTGTGCCACTCACTGTATGAAAATAAGTTTAATTTGATTTTTTTATTGTTGGTAGAAATTATCCTTAAATTATGGATGTAATTTTTTGTAGCAGTTTATAATTTGGCAACATTTATTTTAACATTGTATATCCCATACTAGCTATGGTTTGCTTCCACAGTCAGCCTCTGTCGTCCTACTCCATCATTCTAAAACTGTGCAGCTTTGCATGTAGGTCAGCTTTATACAAACTTGTTTTTTTTCCTCCAGAATGACACATGGATCTTTTTGGATGCATGTTAAATCACTGTCAATCCTGATTTGTCTGGAATTTAGATTAAAATGACCTTAATCCCTCACCTGACACCATGCCTCATCATCTTTCCACAACAGCATGCTCTCAGACATGATAGAGACCTACAGTACTGATTGCTTGACAGATATACCTGCCACAACAGAAAATAGAATCACAGAGTTGAACTCATGACCTGCTTGGATTTAGTGAGACACTAAGTAAGAATAAAGAGGAACACAGGCAGAAAATCCAACTTATTTTTCAATTGTTTGTTTCCATCCCACTAATTCCATTTAAACTGAAGTGTTCGCCCCAACTCCAAATTAAATGTTTGCGTGAGCACATGTACTCCATGTTTACTCCACTGTGAATCAGACTGACAGCCAAAAGGATCTTCAATGTTTGCTTTCATACATGAATAACCTGTGAAAACATTTTGGATGCATGTAAAATGCCTAATTTTGTCATTAGCACAATAGTATTGAGTGTCTTTATTTTTACACAAAATGGCTGAATTCCAGCTGCCTGTTCCCAAACTGGGATGAATTGGCTGCTTCTCTACTGCTATACAGCGAGTTAGTCAGGCCTGAGCCAAGCACATGCACTGCCACATAAAGAAACGCGTGTTCATCCACACATACCAAACCAACAAGTGTTGAGCCAGCTCCTTAAAAATCGCTTTCTGGGTATTCCTCGCGAATGTAGTCCTCGAAGACAACAAGCTGTATGGCAGTGTGACACAGCACAGGTGTAAAAAAAAAACGGAGCTGTCAGTGACCACCTCGCTACCAATTGAGAAAGATCGATAAAGCAAAGTCAAATATCTTCCAACAAGTAATCCATGGTGGCTCTGTTCAAAGATCTGTTGGAAAGCAGAGGTGAGAGCAGTGGACTGAGTCTCCACTCATTTCCACTGAATTATCTATTTATTCTCAAACAATGGAAGTGTCTCCTGGCATTTTTAGTCGTGAAAAGTAAACTCACATTGCACACAAACGCCAACGGGACTCTCAAATCATACATACAGTCAAGCCGCAGAAACATTTAGTGCACTGCTTTTAGGTGACTCTGAAGGAACCTCTTTTCTCACCTAAAAGCTTTCATTAGAACTGATGACCTGTAAACTTGGAACTAACAAATATCTATCTATTATCTGTAAATAACCACTATTTCCACTTCAGGGTCATGGGAGCCTTTCCCAGTAATTATTGGGTGAAAGGTGGGGTACACCATGGACAGGTTGGCAGTACATCAAAGGGTCAACACATAAAGGCAAACAATCAGACACCCGCACATTCACTCCTAAGGACAATTTGAAATGACCAATAAATCTAACAGGGACATCCTTGGACAGTGGGATGGACCCCTGAGTACTGAGAAAGACCCCACGCTAACTCTGGGAGCGCATGCATCTTCATAGAAAGGTCACAGTTCCAGTCGAGGCTCAAACCAGCGACCGTCTCTTGATGAGGCAGCAGTGCTAACCACCACACTACCCTGCAGGCCACTGGCAATTATGTTTCTTTATATTGTATCCATTCCTATTGACTGCTGGGTGTAAATCATGTCGCTTTTTGGTGCAACCATGTTCCAAAATTCAGACACATATTTTACATGATGAGATGAGAACGGAAACAGAATTGTAAGGAAAGGGGACAGAAAAGAACGGAGATGAAGGGAAATAAAGGGTTTTGTAGAGGAGATGGAGGAGATGATGCAAACTCAGAACAAAGGTCGTTTCCAGGCGCCTCCAGCTGAGGAGAATAGAGGATAAGAGCGATCAGGAGAAATGATCAAAGATGGAATGAAAGGAAACCACAAACTATTGTTTCTTTATTTTATGTTTCAAAACCAATTTTTAGCATCCAACGTAACTTTTCCAACATGTTAAGCTCCCTTGTGATCTATGCCAGTAATTAATTATTCCTTTTAGTAATAACCTGATCATTTAACCCGATGATTTCCTTGGGTCATGAAGGGTGAATGTGAGCTTCAGCTAGCAGTCTCAGAGGCGAGCATTATGGGTAAGCACATAGGAGACAAAATACTGGGCATGACATTCAAACTCTTTATTGGTAACTCCTATTTAGGTAGGAGAGTGTCCTATCCAGGACACTCTCCTACCAATCCACCAGAATGAATAAAACAGACTGCTTATATAGAAAGAAGTATCTGGATCGTACCATTCCCACAGGTTCCCCAAAAACATCCATACACAGAGAAATCATTAAAATGTCTACAACAAAGTTTTACAATAACCATAAAGATATTTACAAACCCAATTTACTCAAATAATCATATTAAAATCATTAAACAAAATAATTAAGTCAAATATGAAAAGTATTTTGCCACAAACTTCCCCTTTTCACTCTCCGACCTTCTTGTCTCTTTAAAAGGTGCCTGAACACCTGGGAGCTTCTGTTGCTACACATTCCCACTCCAATAAAACCAATTGCTCAATTAACCTCTGTTTCATCATTTCTACTTTATTTAACTATAAAATATAATGATCAATTCCCCACAATAAAGTCACAACAGCTCATTGTGACAATTTAAGTGAGTACTTGAGCGAAGTAGCATATGAGACTTATCAAATAGGTTTACTTTTAGCCTCCAGTTTAACATAACTAGCTGCAAAACAAGAGAAGATGCTCCTGAGGTAAATATGATTAATTATTAAATACTAATATTTCACATTAATATGACCATATGACGCTAACTGCTGACCAGTTTTGATACAACATCATTCGGGCTGATGAAATTACATTAGATTAAATTTATTAAAGTTAGGATCAGGGAGTAAAAAGTATGGAAAAGGTTCAGGATTTAAGCATCGTTGTTACAACAGGTGGCGACCGCATAGTAACATGGACTTGACAGATGTCCTATGACTCTGGGTCAGTAATGTTTGTTAATAAGAGACAGAATCTATTTGATTAATTGCAGTGTAAACTATCAGCTCAGTTTTAGCTGCCTGCGATAACGCTTACTACATGATGTTTCACTGTACAGATGGACAGATCACAGTTTGGGAACCCAGTAGTTTTTCATGGTAAAATGTTCTTAACATGATTTCAGACTGGAAGTTAATGGAGACAAAACTAATCTTTACTATACAATAACTGCAGTTCCAAAAAAGCATCAGAAAAAAAAACCCATTCTTTGTTGATGACTGTGGGTTTTAAGATTCAATCAGCTGTTTCCTGGATCCCTGTTGCAATACCAGAAACAGTATTTGTGATCCTTTGCAGTTGTTTCCTATTTTAGTCTAAAAAAGGATTGTTTTAATATCCAAATCATACAATTTGTTATGCGCCTTTAATTAATGCTTTATATGTGCTTTAGGTTTCCCAGCATGAATTCTGTCAGTGTTCACAGATTACTGAATACCCAGATCGAAATCTGTTTTCATCCTTTCATGATTTATTTATTTAATTCAGCATTAGTATTGGTATTTATTTAAATTCAGAGGATTGGTTGTGTTTATGTTTTTAACAGTAAAATAAGGTTTTGGAGCTGCACAGTTTTTATTTTTTTACTTTTCAGTCAGCTTTTTTATGAAATAGTATATTGGAAATAAATTAGAATCACATAGAGAAATTTTTTCACATTTCTTTGCTGGGATGACAAATAAGCACTGTGTAAGCCAAAATGCACCACTGGGGATATTCTATCGACTGTCACCAACGAGAAACTGATAGCAAAGTGGTTTCAGTGTTTCAGTGAGTTTGTGGAAGACAGTCACATGCTCTCTGAGTAGTGGAACTGTGGATGTCGACCACAGATAGGGAGAGGCTCTGATATCAAGTGCATTGTTGGACAGATCCCATCAGATTGAGGAAGGATAAGCTGCTTTGGGGAAGCGGTCAGACCAAACTTTTCTGGGCACTTTTTTTCCAAAAAGGAATGAATCCATCATTCATTTAATAATAATAATTAGATGTTGAGGAGAAATGTTGAGATGACTATGATGGAAAAGTGGTCTATGGACCTTCATCACAGATATTCAACTGTGTAAGTCTGTGTGTTTGTTTGATCCTTTAAGAAGTGCTTTACTCATGTACATGTACTTTGAACTTTAAACTGAGCTTTTTTCAAAGAGTCTTTTCATATTAGCGAGTCCTTGAGATTTCAATAAAAAGACTAAACATGCTTTTAAACATTGACAGGTGTTGTAGAATAATAAATACCATTTTTCAGAAAGCAAAAACTCTGCTCTGATTGATATATATCAGAAAAGGTGTGGCACAGGCTTAGAGGTTTACACAAGATTGCATAATCCGTTGCTAATAATATATTTCTTTCATGATTCACCAGTAGCGTCTAATTCATCTGCTGCTTGGCAGTTAATCAGTCGAGTCTGATCACGTTGATGTAGTTACACCTCAGATTCATTTAAATGCTTTTTACCTAATGTGGAAATGTTTATTGAAATCCATCCATCCGTCCATCCATCCATCCGTCCATCCATCCATCCATCCTTGCAGCCATATCTTCCAGTCTTTCTTGGGGGAATACTGAAAGATTCTCTAGCAGGGAGACATAATTTCTCCCATGTTTCCAGTCCTGCTTTGGGTTCCACCTCCAGTTAGATATTCCTGAGGCATCCTGGAGGCAACTTAGACAGATGCCAGAATCAACTCAATTGCCTCTTTTCAATGAGGAAAGGCATCTCTATTCGCAGACAGATCACGCTGCTGCAGACTGATCACTGTATCTTGTTGTATGTCGTGACACTTCTATATTACAGTAGACTATTTATTCGTTACACGTGGTTAATTGGAGTTGCTTGTGAGGATGTAATAGGATGTGTTACTTATTTTATATGGTAATTTTGAGATGCAGAAAGTGTTCTTGTGAGGAGATCTAGTTTTAGTGGGGGTAAAGATGAATGCAGTTTTTTCATAGATGTAAACAATAGTGCACAAATACCAATGATTGAGAAGTTGTTCAATTTAAAAATGTATTTTTAGTTTTTTATCAATTCTTCTCAGAATAAGTAGATTTTTGCACCCTTTACAAATTATTAGTGGTGTGTTTCGATCAATTTTTTATTTTTGATAAATATTTGTTGTTCAGGAGTGAAAATGAAATAAGTAAATAATCTACATGTTCTGGAAATGTTCTGTACGGCAATCAGGCTTTCTTTGTGACAGCTATGTTCATACTAAGATGCAGGTCAAGGTGAGCTGAACCTTAAGTGCTACAGAGGCTTTTACATTTGCCAGATATGTGCATAGCTTTTCCCTCTCACTCCATTTACAGATCTGACTGCCTCATCTTTCTCTGTCAGAGGCCACATCTCTCACCCTGTCTTTTCTAACCCTCACACTATCTATCTGCGTCTGCCTCCATATTCCCATCTGCATCTTTACTCTCCTACTTTCTATCTCATTGCTTCCTTGCTGGTTTATTCTTTTCTTTTCTCATGCTCCCCTTTTCTTAGTGACCCGTCTGAGCAGCCCTATTAGTATGTCTCTGAAGAACAGCGTGCCGTCTGTTAGCGGTGCCCCAACGTCATGGCACATGGCTGCAGCTTTCTGGCTATAAATAACTTGGTCTCGCAGTGTTCAGTCCAAGACAGGACCGAGAGCCAGAGGGAGAGCAATCTGCTGTCTCCCTCCAGAGATGCTACGAGGTGCAAATGAGACAGCTTACTCTGTGCAACCTTCACCACAGAGACCTTTGTTGCACTTGTGAATATAGTGATTCTGAAAATAATCACACACATATGTATATATATATAGCTGTGCCTTTTTATTTAGTTTCACTCCTGCAGTTTCAGTAAATCCTACAATACAGAAGATCAAATGAGTCCAAATGTTATGTATCACATGTCCATACCATTAAATACAATCTAAGTTAATTACTTCAAAGTTTTGTTTAGTCGATACCATGAAGATACCAAACTTTTTTTAAACTCCCTGCTTGAATGTATGTAGTAACCATCATCACAGATGCAGTTTGTACTGTTTACATGCAGTTGCTTTTACTTTCACCAAAGTTTGCATATTAATCCATTCATTATCTATACTACATAAAAATAATAGTTAATTTTAACCTGCTAAAATAAATTTAGCATAGAGATATATTTAGGGGAGGACTATTTGTTTAGAGAAATAGTTTGTTTTGATCTACCCTTAGTCTGGAGCTGAGAGCTTTCAGACATGTGCTTCTTAACAGAACAGTGGTGCCTTCAGCATGTTGCCACCTTAATAACATCACAATGCTTCTATATCTGTCTTATTAGAGGCTAAAATATCGGCAGAGGCTCTGAGCATCACGTATGTAGCATTTAGCGTCATAAATTAATATGAATATGAAATATTAATGTTAATAGTTAATAAATATTTACCTCAGGAACATCATCTCTTATTTTCTAGCTTACTGTGTTAAGCTGTAGGTGTAAAAGGGAAACTATTATGTCATATATGGAGCTAATAACTCCATGAATAATTCAGTTCAATCAATCATTCTCAGACGTTTTGGTTTTTTTTTTTTCTCTCTAAGTTATTGTATGAATGTACCTAAATTATGACGCAGGGAATCACAGACAACAACGATTTATAAATGTAAACATGTATTTATCCATCCATTATCTGCCACTTATACCCGAACGGGGTCGCAGGGGGGGTGGAGCCAAATCCAGCTGACATTGGGCGAGGGGCGGGGTTCACCCTGGACAGGAAATATTTATATATCTAATCTAAAATCTATGCATGTGATGGATTCTAAGATAAAAGAAAAATGTGTAAATATAATGATCAGCTTGAATTTCCATGAAAAAGAAATGTGAACTGTGTAAAGAATTAAACATACATCAAATAAAGTGTAATGTTTATCAATTTGTTTCTAAAGAAAATGAAAAACCAGACTTAGGCCTGAAAGAAAAAAAAGAGTCATAACTCACCAAACTATCATCATGAGAGGGAATTCATCCTGGACAACAAAGAGATTCAGAACCGCATGACTTTATAGCCTGTGGACTGGACGGGTCCTGGATCCATTGTAGCCGTTCAAATGGTGGGAATGGTGGATAAATCATTTCCCGTGCCGTAGGGTCCAGGAAGGAATGATCCATCATTAAGGTTTGTTAGCCTGAATCAGAACCTCTCTGCTGGATCGATGGGGTCATCTGATTGGCGATTAGGTGAGGCAGGCCAAAGATGGCAAGTGATCAAAGTCCATGAATTTCTGTGTTGTTCATTAATTCTTTCTTGTTCAGAGTTTCATCTCAAAGCAGCAAATAAAAACTTCTGTCTGTGTCTCTCTCCTTGAAGACACAAGTCAGATGACCCAACCCCTGGGAGCAGGCCTGTTTGTTTCAGCTCAAATTTCCATTTGCATACCTGACTCTCTCTGCCTCATCTTCACAGATTTGAACTTACTTCTAAACATACATGATAGTTATACAGAGGTAAAAGTCTTTAAAGTAACTCAAGAAATACATGAAACACATTTATATGGGCACAATTATAAAAAGATTCAAACAAATTAATCATTGAAATGTAACACCGTGTGATCTGAAGATCAAACAGCAAATGTAATTTATAGGTAAATTCAGCTGTACTCTGCCGAACAAAGTTCTATTTGTGAGCAAAAAAAAACCTCAGGTTGTGAACAATACGTCTTTGTTTTTAATGTTGGATATTTGTCTGTGAAGTCTGGGAAATCTCCGCTTTAGAGATAAGATCAACTTTTAGAATGGAGATTTCCTCTCATCCATGGCATCACCTTGAAAACCTAACTCTAACCCTCTAAATTGAATATTGTTCGAGTAATTGCATTAACACGAAGGATTGCGGCAGACCCTGGTGGCGGTTGGGCGAAACCATAATATCGATAGTCCATTCAGAGACATATCATTCCATATGTCTGCAGTGAAAGCTTCAGGACTCAGATAATATCCAGTGTTTCACTGTGAAAATGAGTTTATGTCATGAAAATCCCAAATATAATGGAATAGTTATCCAAAAATGTGAGAAACAACCTACAGCTATGACTTGTGAACAGTGGCTTTTGTGCTTGTGATGTTTTTTCAGTGTAGCAAAAGTTAGATTAAGATATTCTTGTTTGTGTTCTTTTCATGGACATATGGAATATATTACGTACAAAAACTAAAATTAAGTAAGATTAAACATTTCAAATCAAGGACACATGCTTATTTTCTTAAAAGTAAGATAATTATTCTTAGTAGGCTTTTTTTAAAGATTTTTTTAACTTGTTTTAGGAATTCTTGACAGGTTAATGTTCCTTGAAATAAGATAAATTATCTGCCAACAGAAAAAAATCAAGAACAACAACAACAAATTTTATCTTATTTCAAGGAAAATTAACCTATTTTTTGTAGTTTTTTTTCTTGTTTTTTAAAGCCAGTTTTTGTAGTATACATATTGTGAATGCACAGCCCATCAGGTATGAGTTTATATATGATTTCTCTGCATTTCTGTCAGTAGGTGGTTGCTGGAAAAAGTGACTTCATTACATGTACATGTACAGTACCTTGTTTCAGACGTGGTTGTCTTAGAGAGCTTTATGATTGAATTTGAGTTGTTTCCTATCATGGCGGACTTTCTCCACTTGGAGCCTTCTGTGTGTCTTGAGTTAAAAAAAATAAATAAAACATCATTCATTTTAAAATTCTGCCCCCTCTTCAAGGTGATTTTAAGTCCTCAAAAAGGTTTTTTCAAGAGAAAAACTCTTGTGTGTCCTGCTTTCTGCTGGTTTGCTCGTTTCTGTCTGCTTTACTTCAATCTGATCTAAATGTATTGTGCGTTTGTCTTATATCTTCCAGGTGACAGCAACCCCAAGGAGAACAGTCCCTTCATCAACAGCAGTGATGCTGCTGCAGAGAAAAGCCAGCAGTATGACGGCAAGAACATGGCCTTGTTTGAGGTACAATCTCATTTTCGTCGTAGACTCACACTCCTACACACAGATTCATTAATACACATATCCAGGAACAAATATACGAAATGGGATGCTCTCGTTTTCATGATTCAGTGATTGAATAAGGGCTCTGACATCGATTAATGAGGGTAATTATTGTGTGAAGGGCATGAGGGAGCCTCAGGTTAGTACAAGCGAATCTTGTGCTGCTACAGGTAAGAACTCTAACAAAGCAATTTTCCTCAGCTCTGCAGAAATGTATTTACATAGTGTTCTCAGTGGGATTTAGACACTGAACAAAACAAAAACGGGGAAAACATTTTGTTTAGCAAGTTCTTTTTTTCTCTTTCTTGTAATTAGCCTAACAATGGAAAAACACAGATTCCAAAATGGTCACTTACACAAGTGTTCTTTGGAATCTATTAATCAAGAAAAAGAGTGGGATTACTTTGCTGGCTCAGAGAGTTAATACAGCAACCGACTGCAGCCTCTCTGTCGTCTGTGTCTCTGCAGGAGGAAATGGACACCAGCCCCATGGTGTCGTCTCTTCTCAGCAGCCTGGCCAACTACTCCAACCTGCCACAAGGTAGCAAGGAACATGAGGAGGCCGAGAACAACGAGGCTGAGTCGGCACGCAAGAAACCTGTCAAGGTATTTATCAAAATGCATACATACTCGCATAGATATGGTATGAAGAGCATTTTAACTCACTCAGCAAGAAAAAGAGCTGAAACAGACACACTGTATGTATAAAACGATACAAATATCAAGAAGTTAGATTAATCAGATTTTTGCATTGTGAGCTGTGCTTATTTAAAACAGCTGTAATCTTTGCATCCTAAAGCAGCAAATCCAACAATGTCTACAGAGAAATGATACAACCAAGCTGAACATCAGTGCAAACGTATTGCTGCAGAGACTGAGAGTGTTTGCTGTTTGTTGCAACGAATGTAATAAGCTTTACAAATAAATACGTAAGAGGCTATCATTTTCTGGGAAGCGTGTCTGGGGCGTTCATTGGTTTATTAAAGTACTCGAATATATGAAATGTGTTTTAAAGGCAGCGTACTGTCGATCCACCGTCTAAGTGTGACACAGTAATGTTGATGCAGTGCTGCTGAGAAGAAGCACTGACTAATGATGTTACTGGCAGCTGTATAGATGATAATATTGTAATGATAGTTTGAGCTGTCTGCACAAAAATACCAGGTTTTGGTGATGAAAAATGATCCGACCTAAAGTAAATGTCTAAAATCTACTTATGCCATTCTGCCGTCCTGCTTGGTGGCATAAATTTCCAGAGTATCTGAATTTGCAGCTGGAATATTATTTAATTCAGACTCTGATCGAGTGGAAAGCACTCGTACCATGTTTTTGTCTTGTAATAGTCATTAAGTGTTCCAAAATATAGATTTTTGCTCTACCTAAGGCTGATTTGTATACATTTTCCTTGATTATCTCATAAAAGTTAATGGGTTAAAAACTTGTTGATATTATAAATTCCCTGTTCATGTTACTGGATTGCTCGTAAATGCCAGTGACTAATAAGCTCCCTGCACACCGTCTCGTGGTATTTTCTGCCTCTGGGTGTTGAGATGGCAGCAGGAATAAGTTTACTTTGCAGTTTTCTTCTCAGCTGTTGATGGACAGAAAACATCATGAACCGCTCAGCGAGATGTTACAGCTGAAATGATAATAGATTTGAATAATGAAGGATTTTATGTAAAATCAGTGCAAGATACCGTTAGAAAACTGACAATCCAGACACGTCATGTGGACTTTCAGAAGTCTGTGACTTCTGTATCAGCCCATTTCTAAAACACGCTGAAACTGAAAAACCACAGAAGTGACAGGTTGAAAGATTTCTTTGACCTTTGATTCTTGTGTCTTTCCTGGTCTCCAATCAGTGTGACTTTATCCTTCTCCTGTTGTTTTTTTATTATAAATGTCTGTCACTTTTCCACTCCAACTCTCTCTCCTGCTTCACTTTCACTCAGGTGTTTTTTCCCCTTGAAATGAAACACTGATCCTGACCGCAGTCAGTCCACTACCGATATCACACTTTTATTCTGTGGCTCCAGATTAAAAAAAACAAGCAAAACTACAAAAATTAGGTTAATTTTCCTTAAAATAAGATAAAATTTCTTGTTCTATTGGCAAATAATTTATCTTATTTCAAGGAACATTAACCTGTCAAGAATTCCTAAAACAAGTAAAGAATTTTTTTAAAAACCTACTAAATAAGAATAATTATCTTACGCTAAAAATAAGCATATGTGTCCTTGATTTGAAATGTTTAATCTTACTTAGATTTTAGTTTTTGCAGTGTTCCTGTATTATTTAACAAGTGTAATGATGGAAATGGCATGAAAACATGAAAACTGCTAAACATGTTTTTATTCAACAAGTTGTTTTCATTGTTTTATTACAGCTGATGCTTTCTTTTTTTTTACACCAGTATTTGTTACATAAAACATAACAGTAGCTTTCCATCCATTCGCCGCTTATCCGAGGTCGGGTCTCAGGGGCAGCAGCCTAAGGAAGGGAATCCCAGACTTCCTTTTCCCCAGCCACATTTGCCAGCTCACCAGGGAGATCCTAAGGCGTTCTCAGACCAGCCGAGAGATATAATCCCCTCCAGCAATTCCTGGGTCCTCCCTGGGGTCTCCCCCAGCAGCTACTGTTGCTATGGTGATACAATATTAAATTACATTTTCATCGTTATCACATCTGAACACTGATGTCCACAAATGCAGAGAAATGCAACAACAAATATTTATATTGGGCATTAGGACATGGCTGCAGGCGGTGGTTTTGGTTAAATCAAAAGGTTTTTATTGTTTGTTTCAGATGGCCCAACATACCTGAAGGAACGACTTCACACCCATTTGAATGTTTAGAATGAAGCCATTCACATTTTTGTCAGTTTTGATCACTGTTAGATAGCATATCATTATAGAAAAATACACTTGCACTTTTTTTGACAGAAAGAAAGAAATCCTACGAGAAAAAGTAAAATAAAAAAGAAAAAAAAAAAACAAAATAACTATGGAAGCACCGCTCCTACCGGGTGACAAACCACCAAAAAGAGCTGAGTTTTAAAAAGGACTTTAAAATTGGATAATAAATACACCTGTCCCACCTGCAGTGGCAGCGAATTCCACAGGTTTTGTCCCACCACAAAGAAGCTCTGTCCCTTTTAAGCTTCTGCTGTGTCCTCTGCTGTTTAGCTGACGTGAGGGACGGGAAGAGAAACAAGGTGGCGCAAGGCTGTTTGAAGACCTAAAAACTAATGAAAAGATTTCCAATGAGCCCTAAAAACAGAAGGCACCCAGTGTAGTCAGGCTAAAACAGGAGAAATGACTGGTTCGCTTCCGTGTACGAGGTAAATGAAAAAGCTCTAACCTAAATTATTTGTTTATTTATGTACTTACTCACCCAGCAATAACTTGGAGTATCTGACAGTATGAACCTTTTGCTATCATGACCCTGAGGAGACTGTTTCTGAAAACAGATCTGTTCTATGTGAACTACCTTCATATTGTACAAATAATGAAGCGCACACACAGAAAACCCAGCATGTTGTTACTATGGAATCCAACATTATACAACCCCCGTCATTTCAGATGAAAGCGGTGCTCGTCCAGCTCTTCTTAGCTCAGGTAACGCTGCGAGCGTGCCTCATCTTCTCCCGTCACCCCAACCCCTTCAGTTCCTTAATTAGTCTGCACCGAGTTGCTGCATCTCCAATCAGCGGTCTATTGCAAAGGCAATCTCTCCATCACCACAAGAGGCTTTTCATTACGGCAGCCTGTGGCGCTGTATCGCTCACGCAGCGACCCTTCTCTTTCTCCCCATCACCTTTCCTTTCCATTCCTCGCTCCACCTGCTTCTCCTCCCTCTCCATCTTTCATCATTGCTCCCTAGAGTGAGGGAGGGTGGGAGTGAGTAGTGACAGAGGGACACCGAGGCAGCAGGCTTTATTTTGCGCAGTGTGAAAGCAGAGATTAGAGACATAGTCAGTGTGTGACATGAGCGAACAGGCTGAAAGTCTCACAGGTTAAGATGGAAACCGTTCACTGCTGATCTGTTGGCAATTTTCCCTTCCCCGATATATTCTGTGTAACCGAGTATATCTATCTATCTATCTATCTATCTATCTATCTATCTATCTATCTATCTATCTATCTATCTATCTATCTATCTA
>JBAMHX010000004.1:14348329-14363577 GCA_037177515.1 Pseudomugil tenellus | reverse complement strand
AAGTAACAAACCATTTAAGCTTATCTCGGGAGCACATTATTATTCTGTCTTACACTTTGGAACCAGCACTGATTTAAACAACTAACTTTTTATTTAAGTGAAAACAAAACACGTAAATATTTGAATAAAATATATCAGACTGGCCCTCCGTGGACACATTTTGGAATAGACATAAGGTTACGTTTGCTAAAACACAATAAATATTCATTTAGGAGAAGTTTTTTTTCCCATTTTGCTAAAAGTCACTTTTGATTCATTCACTGTGAAACTTTAAGATATTTTAGTCACCTGTTTGTGTCAAATATGGAAACATATTGCCTGAAGCTCAACAGTATTCTGAGGTTAAAAAATGCAGTGTTTTGGCTCAGTAAAGCCTCTTACCTTTAACAGAGTCAAATTGAAAACGCCTGTGTTAATAAAGTTACTCTTTACACTGAAAACTGCAAGAGAGATCTGAATTTACTGGAAATTGCTCTTGTGAAACTAATTTAATCTGTGATTTGAACCTTTTTTGGGACAAATCTTCATTTATATAACCATCTTTACTCAAATAAATCACAGCTAATGGGCCTAGTTCCTGTTTTTGTATGGAACAAGAGCAGAGAGAGGTCTGTGCATTTGTTCTGGCCTGTGATGATGTGTTAAGGTCGGGCTCTCACTTTGTAAAATGGGTCACAGCTGAATATGAGCATAATTACCTGTCTTTGACAAAACTGTCCTTGAGCAGGAAATGAATATTCCTCTGTTATATACAGGGTCATTGGATTTGTCCTTCAGATTTAATTCATGCTGTCACTGCGGTGCAGACAAACACAGACAGTGTAACACATGGGAACACTGTACACAAACAAGTATATCATTAACAAAAATCTTCAGGAAGGAAAACAAAGCTTCCAATCAACAAAGACATCACGACACCATGTGCGTGTATCAGTATTTTTCTTCACTAGAACGGCCTTGATACTGTAGTTGATGCTGTAAAAAGCAGCTCTTTCTGGATCCACAGCAGTAAAGCTGCAGCAAAACTGACCATAACAAATCCATCTTAAAACAGACCCACTGCTAAAGAAATTCAATACCATTCAGCTATTGAGCAGATTGGTCCCAGGGATGCTCTCTATTCTCAAAGCGCTTTTCATTTTCTAGACTTGAAGGGACTCTTCTAGATATCAGCTTACAGACCTCAAAGACTGAACGACTAAAGTACAACATGTTGGGTGCTTTGGAGTAGCATTGACTCAATAACATACACAGTTTCAAATGTATTTTCAACAGCAGTGAGATGAAATAAGGTAGATATGCAAGTGGATCTAATTAAACAGACAAAAAATGCATCAACAACAGTCAGTACAACCCAAAGCAACATATTACAAAATTAATCTGTGAAAAACTACAAGCAAATTTCCGGTCTGTTTGAAAATTTTGTCAGGTTGTCTGGGTTCTTGGCCTTCAGTTTAATTATTTTGTGTCCTTTACTTTACTCTGCTCTCGTTTCAGGTGCCTTTGCTTCCTCCCTCTGCTGATTACCCGCTTCTCCTCCTTTTCACCTGTGTCTGATTGTCTCCCAGCCTTTATCTGGAGCTTGCTCACTGTCTTTCTTTGCCAGATGGTCTTGTTGTCTATCCCAAGCGTTCCAGCAGTTTTTTTCCTAGTGATCAGATCTACTTGTGTATGACCCCATAGTTTGTCTTCCTGGTTCCTGAGTTTTACCTGACCCTTTTTTGGTACCTTCGCACTGTTATGGACTGATCACCTGTTGCCGACCTTCGCATTAAAGACCTGTTTAATCTTCATTCTGTGTCCTGCGTTTGAGTCCATTACCTGAGCCGTTCCTGACACATTTGTGTTTTGTTACCATATTTTGTTTTTGTTCTTTTCACTTGTACGATAAAGAGAAGACCACCAAACCGCAGAAGATCTGCAAATGATGTTTTTAAAAATGTGTAGCTGTTGTGTTCGATTTCATTTCTGCCAGAATGTAGCAGGAGTCACTCGGTCACTGCTGCTGTCTAAGCTAACTCAAAAGACATGCCAGGCAATAAATAAATAAATATTTGGAGTGGTAACAGTGTCTAATGGAACATTATAGTGCAGTTATCAGATAACTACTCATCAGTTTTAAAGAGTATTGCTTAATCACACAAATCTTTTAATTTCGCGGTTTGAATGCTCACGTATTTTCTTTACTACAATAATTCCTACGTTTTCCCCTCAGGCCCCCCAGCTCGGCACTCTGATGGGCGTCTATATGCCATGCATTCAGAACATCTTCGGCGTGATCCTCTTCCTCAGGATGACCTGGCTGGTGGGAATTGGAGGTGTCATTGGGACCTTTATCATCGTCTTCATGTGCTGTGCCACTGTAAGTAATGCACCTGCTTCTCTGTTAACCACGGTCTGCTATTAAAATTAGACTTTCACTCACCGTAGAGTGAGTGAGTGGATATTTCACAGCATATACAGCAGCAGTAAAAGATAGTGTTTGATAAGTCGTCTAAAAAGCAGTAAAGATCAAGGCGCTGTTTTGCAGTTTACACCGTATGACATTTCACAGTATAAATATACATATTGAAGCAGTTATAACTTTCATTTATGTTTTTTACATTTGGCAGGGACATAGATTAATGGTAATTTGATTTACAGCCATATTTATTCTATTACTGAAGTTATATTTAAGTAAAGTGGAAACTCCAAGCTGTTTATTTCATCCATAAATAAGCCCTTTGCTGTCGTTGACAGTCAAATTGGCACTAGCTTTCCTCAGTCAGGCACTTTTTTACTCTTATGTTGTTACATCTGTTTACAGCACAGAAATGTCAAAACAAACTGTAGAAACATTAATACATTGATAGGCTTGAAAGACAGTATGAAATTTGCTTTGTTTTGTCTGTCATGCATTGCCCTAATAAACTGATCAGACTATGTTGCATTAAAAAAACTCCTCCCTCACCGACTCTAGTAGGTGGTTGTTCCACTCAAGCTTGGGTACTCTACCAGAGTCCTGGGAGCTTGAGAGTCCTACGCAGTATCTCAGCTGTTCCTAGGACTGTGTTTTTCTGGACGGAGATGTCTGATGTTTCCTAGGTATCTGTTGGAGCCATTTCTCCAGTGTGGGGTTCAGGGCCCCCCAGTACTCCGATGACTACGGGTACTACTGTTGCTTTCACCCTCCAGGCCTTCTCCAGTTCTTCATTGAGACCTTGGTAATTTTTCAGTTTCTCATGTTCCTTTTTCCTGATATTTCATCATTGGGGATGGATATATCGATCAACACGGCTTTCCTTTGCTGCTTATCTATGATCACTATGTCACATGTTGGTTGGTCACCACCATCTTATCTGTCTGGATATGGAAGTCCCAGAAGATCTTCGCCCGCTCATTCTCTAGCACCTTGGGCAGAGTTTCCCACTGAACGCCATACTTGGTTACGGCGTGCCATGTATTCTTTACCTGCCAGTATCTTGCACCCTGCTTTGAGGTGCTGGATTGTTTCAGGGGCTTCTTTGCATAATCAGCACCTGGGATCTTGCCTGGTATGGTAGATCTGGGCCTTGATCGCTTTGGTGCTCAGGGCTTGCTCCTGTGCTGCCATGATTAGTGCCTCTGTGCTGTTCTTCAGTCCAGCCTTCTCCAGCCATTAGACTTGTTTATCTTGGCCACTTCGGTGATCTGTCGGTGGTACATCCCATGCAGGGGCTTGTCCTCCCATGATGATTCTTCTTCCATCTCATGTTTCTCCGGACTCCATTGTCTGAGACATTCACTAAATGCTTCATTCCTTGGTGCCCTCTTCCGGATGTATTTGTGGAGCTTTGATGTTTCATCTTAGATAGTGGTCTTGATGCCCACAAATCCGTGCATGGTGAGCAGCTTCCATGTTTGGCCTGTGTGGCCTGAGCTTCCTCCTTTGGCCAGGTTATTATGCCAGCAGCAGCGTGTAGCTGTTGATTGCTCGGATCTTGTTCTTGCCATTGAGCTGACTTCTCAGTACTTGCCTCACTCGTTGCAGGTATTTAGCTGTGGCAGCTTTCTTTGTGGCTTCTTTATGGTCCCATTGACATGTGGTATGCCTAGCTACTTGTAAGTCTCCTCCACATCTGTTATCCTGCCCTCTGGGAGTGCAATGCCCTCTGTATGGAATGCATTCCCTCGTTTTGTCATCACCTGTCCACATTTTTTCAGTCTGAATGTCATTCTGATGTCCCTGCTGTAGATCCTGGTGGTGTGGATCGGTTAGTCGATGTCCCGCTCACACTTAGTGCACAGCTTGATGTCATCCATGTACAGGAGGTGGCTAATGCTAACCCCATTCCTGAATCGATATCCATAGTCAGTCTTGTTGATTAGTTGAGGGGGTTCGGCTTATACAGAACAGCAGCGTGGGCAACGTGTCCTCCTACTACTTCTGAACTCTATCCAGACATATTTTCATAATATTTCTAGAAGTGGGAACTTGGTTGTAGTAGAGTATCTATGATGTGCACATGTGAGTAGTGACAAGAGAAAGGTCCAGATGGAATCATCAGTTCATCCTGCAGACAGCCTTTTGTATTTGTGTGCGACAACAGGTTAAAAAGATTAAAGAAGGTTTCACAGAAATCCAAACAGGAAACATCAAACTGTGTTATGCATTCACAGCAATGTATTATTCAAACCTGCATCAGCTAATTTCAATGCCTAGCCAGACCTATGTGCTAACATTCCACATTTAGTTTTAGGTGAGGTGTTAATATCTTTTTATGTGCACTGATAGTTATGTTTAAAGTTTATACAGTTGTTAGAGCGACATGATTTTTTTATGTTACTGTACAAACATGACATTTATTATGCAGACCATCTTTTAAGATTCTGCACCAAACCAGGCTGCAGAAAAAGGAACCATCACAGGTGCCAGATGTTCTGTATGTATGTCAAGAGAACCGAATGAACAGGCTACGATCTTTGACGGTTTCCATTACTGCCGGTGCAACATAGCTTTAGTCATGTGTCTGGGTGACTTTGGTCTGACACAGTGAAGAGACTGGAATTGCAACCAACACTGTCCCACTAGATCGACAGTCCTGCTGTCAGTTATCAATGTGACTGAAACAGAATGATTGTGTTTGACTTGTATGAGCCATCTCATTGTCAGGGAGCATAAATCTGTGCCTCTTTGCTGGAAGTGCTACATCTTTTACTCTGTATTTAGAAGATGCTGATTTATTTTACCAAGTGTTTTTTGACTGAATACGTGACAACAGGGTTACAGCTTGATCCTGTACATTAGAACATATTATAGCTTCTTTTATCACATGTTGATTTTTAATTCAGACTATGAGGCCAATCAGCTCTTAGAACTTTGTATTTCCTTCTGATTTGCAGCTTGCATAGTGGCAGGTCTTTATGTTGCTATGTTTGAGTTTTTGCGCAACCTAGATTCTCCTCTAGCATCAAGTGTATTTATAGAACAACCCCATCAAATCCCAGCCATGGCAAAGTTGCATGCACATCCCTTCCAAATCAGGTTATGACTGAAGGAAGAGCATTTTAAGATGGCAAATAGAGAAAATCCTGTATGTTTTGCACCAGTTTTGTATGTTTTGTGCAGATCTGTGCATTTATATCATATGCAATAACATGTTTGAGAAAAAAATATTCACCATTATCTCTAAAATCTAGATTATATTTAAAAAATGGTCTAAAATGTACAATTGCCATAACTCAGATTTGTTGGCTTATCCATTTTATTTCCCAAAAGATAATAGATTTGATGAAGCTGCTGGAAAAAAACCCACACAGCTCTTGTTTAATGCTAAAAATAAAGTGAAAAGAAGAAAAAAGAAAGAAAGATCAAAGCCAGTTCAGACTCAGTTTGACAGGAAGCCAGCAAACACACTTCTATGCTCCATTTCCTCTGCTCATACACACATTAACACTAAAATATCCTCCCGTGCACTAAACAGAGGATGTGAAACACATATTCCTTCTCCTCAGTCTCCAATGCACATGTTTCTTATCAGTCACACAAGGCTCATAGCGGAGGCCCGGGGCCATAAGCCGGAGCATGAACGGTGTGTGTGAAACCCCCACCTCTCTCCTCCTGAGCTTCTTACATAACACATAACCACCCAGACCTCCAGGGGAAGCCAGCAACCCGACAGAGTGATGATGTGTGCATGCGTGTGTGTGCATCTATGTATGCACCCATCCCCACCTGAGTGGAAGCAGCAGGACGTATGTAGAGGAATTACAGATGCAGTACAGCCTGATGATATACACCATGATCCCATGTTTTATTCACATGATGATCTCTGACAGCGTGCTTTTCATCAGATGCCTAATCAAAGCTTCACATATATCTACTGTGGACCACTTGTCTCATTGTTTTACCTTATTTTACTGTCATACAAATCAAAGTAGAGTATTCACACGGCGCAGGGCAGTAGAAGATTATGGGAATCTCTATTTTGTGAAGGATGTGCTTCTATGTAAACTATGCTGCCACTTAAGCTGTTAACCATTAAATTATACACGCAACCAACCCTTTTTAGACAGCTGGCGCATTGCCAACATCGTTCTTCAAGACGGTGTATTCAAACATCTGCTGCCTGTAGTATTTTTAGCTCACATAATAAATGCTGTCCTGTCAGGAAGATAAAATGAGGTTTAATATTCTCGATGGAAACTCATCTGTTGTTTGGCCTTCCTCGTTACTCGCAGGTCTTGAATCCAAATGCTGCGAGGGGAAGCGAGGTGTGCCCTCTATCGTGACTCATTTAAATGCTAAGGATGCTTTTCTTCCTTCATCTCTTTCATTTCTTCCCCTCAGCTCTTTTGCTTCTTCAATTTCTCGAAGTCTTTTTTCTTATTTCGCTGTCTCATTATTTCCCCTCTCATCTTCCTTCCTTTCTGTTTCCTACATTTATCTCTCCTGTATTTTTCCCCACCAACCTTTTCCCACCAACGATTCACTACCTTCACATGGCTGCAGTCTGTCCACTTGTGATCAGTTTCGATTTTCCAATGGCCCTATGAAAGTGAAGATCACTTCGTCTCCTCTATCTGACACTTTTGCCTTCATTGGTGTAACCATCCACAGGGGTTTCAAGTGATAAACAGCATGCCGAAAATAGTCTTCCACTGTACAGCTGTATGTGGATTGATGAAGTTGTGCTTGACAAAGCTATTCTGCACTTGTGTAATGAAGCATTATAATGAACTGCGGTCTCAGGGCAACATAAAATCCCCTTTCCTGTCTAAACTCATTTCTGCTCAGCTCTGAGGTCAACTAAAGGGCACATCGAAGTTTGGTTTGTAGCTTTGGGACCAAAACAGAAAGAAAATGTCTTTTTCCTCGGAATCAGGCAATGTATTACCCTGCAGACATCTGTTAAAAATGCTAAGTTAAAAAAAAGAAGTCTGTAACCATGGTGACTTAGCAATAATTTAAGCTTTGCTCCCATTCAAACTGTTTTTGAAGGAAAAGGCCCCTTTTGTCTGTAAGCTGTGTACTGTTGTACCTCATGTGGATGAGACAGATGGCAGGGTAGCATAATCTGACGTTGTCTGCTGGCATGCTCAGAGGCCAGAGGCCCTGCGGGTACATGCTAGTTTAGAGGCACTGACTCCAGATTCATGAGAAGTACTACATTACCAAACCAAGATCTAGCATGCACTTCATCACACAGACTCTCAAACCATCACAGTTTTAACATCCCCATGTTGCCTTAAAGTAGGACAGCAAAATAGCCCACAGGTTCTCGATCCGACGGGGAAAAAGATGCTGTACACCGAGGCTGTTACAGCAGAAAAAAACTGCTACTTTTAGTGCCAGTCGACCAAATGACTGCTGACTCAGATGTGAAGTTGTCAGGAGAGGTAAAGGGGCCCTTTGGCCATCAACTAACAGAACTTTATTAAAATCAGTAAGTGACCCAAATGCAGAAGTGGAAGGATTTAGGTGCTTGCCCGTGAAAAGGACTTAAACATTTGTTTAATTATTGCATAAATCATATAAAACTAAAAATCTTCAACTGAAGCTGAAGTGTCAGGAAAACAGTAACATCAACAGCTGCAAACAAAATAACAGCTTTTGTTCCGCAAGCAAGAACTAATTAGAGTGAGTAACATTAAGTGTGAGGAAAAAGTAAGATCCAAATATTTTTTTGTCCCAAAAGAAGCCTAATTATACAAAAGCAAGAAACAGTGTAGGTGTGTGATAATTCACCGATGCATCACAACATCATCAACACTGACAGGCGCTATGCAGTGTCCTAGTGTTGGGTTGGGGGTTAGGACAGGGCTGTGTGTTACACCTGTGTGTTGAAGAAATGTTTGGAAAGAAAAACTGAGCTATTGTACACATAACTGGGTATTTGGCAAATATATGTTTAAATGCAAATGTAAATATCTAGAAATTATACACACAAAATAACGTATACCATCACAATTTACAAAAATACACAAAAATCAATATAATCCACACAAATATTTACTTTGAAGTCCAATGAAGACACAACTGGATATCCAAAGCCATGCTGGAAACTGCTTTTACAGTTTATTGTTCGTGTTTTATACATACAAGTAGCCAAAGTGACACACAGACGTTAGTTTATACACTTTACAAATCATATACTACACACACACACAAACACACACACTGTCAATAATATTGAACCCATTTTCTCTCCATAGTAGAACTACTTTACTGGAGTGGTAAAGCAAAACTGCTCCGGAACAATTGGGAAACACAACAAAGACCCCGAGGCTTCTTGAAATGATCTCTAAACTCACCACATTCAGTTGAATATCTGGGTTGTGTACTGTATCGTTCTCAGTCAAAACTGGTCCCACAGTAAAACCCAAAAGATAAATGCGGCTGTAGACACGTTTGTTTTAGTATTATATACACAGTTTGAACATTTATTTATACTATTTGTTTGATTGTTTGTTTATCTAATGTGATTATTCTTAAATTTTCAGATACATTTTACATGACTAGCATCATGAAAAATCACTGTAAATGTACTAATAGGGTTAAATAAGGTTAATAGTTTACTGTAAAGCAGGTAAACAGAATTGGGAAATAACAATGTGTAAAGAGTCAAGAGAATTATAAACCTTTTTGGTTTGAAAAGGAGAAAAGAGAGCATTAATTATGTCTGCATCACAGGGTTGAAGGCAATATAAAATATACAGGGAGTAAAATTTATTAACCGTCATCTTGGCGTTTTACTTTAGCATTACTGAAACATATGGAATTCAATAATCCTGTTAGACTGTTCTGCTAGCATAAATCATTCAGTCCGTTGTTGGCTTTTCTGTTCAGTTACATAGTGATTCAGTGATTGGGTATGCAGCTGGCTACCTCTGCATGGCTGCTGCCCACATCTGATAAAACACTTAAACAATTACTGTCTTATCTACTGTGGTGGGAGAAGAGCTTGTGGCCTCATTATGACCAGATTAGACAGAGAAACAGATACTCCCTCACTCTTCGGTCCTGATCATCAGCCCACCGGGCCCTTAGGTGACACTAACCACATTATAGTCTTCACAGAGACAGACACAATGACAAATCTAGCCAGTGGTGGATAGAAATTGACCAACTTCATTTTATTTTAGTTAATAGCTAAACAACAATAATGAAATCAAATGTACAAAATATTAATGTAAACTTTCTGCTTCCCTTGAAATGATGTAAATAATTATTATAACATGTAGAAATATAGTGCACCTTTGATACTGGATCGGTCATGCAGCAGATGGTTTCTATCACTGTGGTATTGCAAAAATTCTCCAAAAACTTAAATTAACTATCCAGAAGCTGAATGGATAACAATTAAAAAGGAAAATGTAATCATATTTATACATTAAAACAAAGACTTAAAACCAATTGCATTACCAGAAAATGGAATAATAAAAACAGAAAAACAGAATAATTACCTTGGTGATGTGGAATTAATAGAAAAGTAACAAAACAAAACATGAGATTTTCTCATAGCTTATGCTTCTTAATTGTCTGTTGCTTCCTTACATTTGCAGGCTGTAAAAGGAAACTCAGATACTGAACAGTGACATTTGAAGGATTAATAAAATCTTAAAGCAGGCTTTGCACTGTCAAACACACCATGTCTCTCTCTTTCTCAGTCACTCTCGCAGCCTCTCACTTTATCATTTGTTTACATTCTTCGACGCGGTTCTTAAACTTACTGCACGCATCCTTTTCTCTTGTTTCTGCAGGACCGTGAGAGCCTACTGTCAGTGTTGCAGGCAGCTGCACTCAAGCATGCGCTTACATTTCTTATGGTGCCTCATCCCCCACTTTGTAACATACTTATATTAGAGTCATGATTAGTTGTCTGAATGCGCTCTGACAGCTGTTGAAATCCCCGTGGCGTTGTTGTTTAGCCAATCAAAAAGCAGGAAGTGCTAGCTTTTAGCACAGATGCAATCTTCCATTCCCAAATTCTCTATGAAATCACTCGTGTACCTTGGTTGTGAACGTGTAAATGTGGCAATGTGATTCCATAAAGCGAGGTGATTGCTAAGAAAAGAATATTTAGTGGCAAACGATTCTTTCCTATGGGACTGGGTGCAGAAAATATGCTAGTCCTATCAGATAGATGGTAATAATATTTTTACATTAATGACGACAGAGGGTTAAACGTGATGATTTTAGTAATCCAGTGGCTAAAATCAATCGATAAATCCTCGTGTTTCTCTTTCCTGAATGTTTTTAATGGTGGGTTGCTAGTAATAAAATTTGGATGGCGTGTTATGCTATCTTTTTAATTATTCCATGTCATCAAGTCAAATATTTAATGTGTCCTTTACTTTGGTTTATGAGCAAACACGTTTAGGGTTGATTCACTTCCCATCAGCCTCAGCTGCATCCTGAATTTCATGATAATAATTAAATGTTAAAGTAAGAGTCATGCTTGCTGTTTCCAATCTTTGGGCTGATGTGATTAAAAACTGTACCTGCTGGCATGTCAGCATTCATTTTCATCACCAGTGTGCTAGCTTGCTGACGTTACCATTTGGCTCACAGCACTGCTGTACCTACACACTGAGTCACAAAGCTGCTAGCAGAGGTGCAAACTCCCAGTCCACTTTATTTGTTACATCTATTTTATGAACTTTTTGAACATATGCTCATGGGAAGCGATACTTTTTCAAGTTACACCAAACACAAGGCTTTAGTTGAGAGTTCATGGGAGAAAAACTCTGAATGACACTTTTAACCTTTTAGAGGCAGAGAAGATGAAAAGTCAGCAATCAACACTTCTTAGTCAGAATACACAGAATCTGATAAATAAGATCTAATTTTTCTTCCCTCCTTCTCCCTGTAGACCATGCTGACTGCCATCTCAATGAGTGCCATCGCTACCAATGGAGTGGTGCCAGGTGAGTGAGCAGACGCTGGCGCCGCACAGTCATCTCTGTTTGAAGCTGTCCGCTTCTAAATTTCTCTTTTCACTGACTGCTTTTGGCACATAACTCCCAGCACAGCTTGATCTCTGCGCAAACATTAAGAGCTTTAGTGTGCAGCCTTGTGCATTTTAACTTTGTCGTCAGACATTATTTACACAGAAATAAAGCGTCAGCCAAATGGCGGCCCTTAAAATCTGAATCTGCATGTCTGTATCTGTAAGAAGACATCAATGTACACATGCAGCGTAGCCACATTTTGTAATGTGGGGGTTGTGCTGTAATGACGGCCTGTGTCTTACAAGTTGCTGTTCATGCCGCAGGGGTCACCGCAAATTACAGGCTTGCAGAGGGGCCCAGATCTGTATGCCAATTATATCTGTCTGCCTTATAAATGGTAGAAGCCTTTATGCTGCTGCAAAGTCCTGATTAAGGTCTTTTAATTTATGCCTAATTAATTAGTGTGCACATGGTTCCATGCAAACACTAAAGCTTTGTGTTGAGATGGCATGATGTCCATCATAAACCCAGTAATCAAAATTACAACTACTGGAAAGTATTTTGACACTGTCGAAGAAAATTTTGCGACTAAAACAGTCATGGCTCATTAGGATCACAATTAAATGTCATCCTTTGGCTGCAACCTTCTTAAAGAGGAAGGTAAAAGTATTGAATTGAACGGTTTGATACATTTGTTTTTGTATTTACAACAATGACTCATGCAAGTCAATGACGTTTAAATATTTGCTTTGTTGTCTGTGTTGTTGTAGCATTGTGAGTTAATCTGACATTTTTTTAGGGTGAAAAGTGGAAGCATGAATTATTTCGTGCTCATCCACACAGGTGGCACATAAAAGTGAAACCTCGCTAATGAGCAGAAAGGCTTCATGTAGTTGCTTTGCGCAGAAGAAATGAGATTAAAACAACATAAAGATGATAGAAATACCTCACGACATTTGACTTTGTGTTTGTGTGCAGCCGGGGGCTCCTACTACATGATATCCCGTTCGCTGGGCCCTGAGTTTGGGGGAGCAGTGGGGATCTGTTTCTACCTGGGAACCACCTATGCTGGAGCCATGTACATCCTGGGAGCCATTGAGCTGCTTTTGGTACGGAAAATCCTCAGTCTGTGTTTTTGTCAATCTCACTGTCAATGTTTTAGATTTTGTGCCACTAATAAAGTTAAGATCACATTGACCCTCCGATGCATGAGTTAGGCCTAATAAGTACATTATTTTAAAATACAATATTTTACTTTTGCAGACAATATTATTTATAGCATTATCATAATATATCAAATATACCATCCTCACCATGAATATGGTAGAAAACAACTTTTATAGCCACTGTAGTGAACTCTATGCATCTGAGAGTTCATATCATGAAAGTGTTGTATGGAATAGCATCACATTCTCAGATAAATTATCAAACCAAATTTGAATGTGAACTAATCAGAAAATGTTTAAATGACCCCATGAATCTGTATAAAAAACGCTTCCATGTTTTTAACATACATATTTCTGAACATTGTTTTAGTCTGCTTCTGGTTGAAAGGATGAACAGCGACCATGTTTTCATTTGTGTATATTATTGTGTGGAAGGGAGAAATCTAGTCATCTTTCTTGTACTATTCAAATCAAATCCAACTTTATTTATAAAGCAGTTTTTTGCAACAGCAATACAAAGTGCTATACTTAATAAAAGCCATTTCTACATATTAAAAGAAAGCCTTTGCACACTAAACCTTTGATTTAAAAACACACATCACATAATAATCTCCTTCACACATGCACGTATGCACACAAACGCACACACAAGCATTTACCACCCCCATTTTATTCCAAACAAGCAAGATTTCCCATCATTAGTTTCTGTCGCTGAACTGAAGGTAGATATAAAATCATTCATATAAATAAACATCTGGCTTGACACTGCTGTGAGGAAACTATATTTTAGGGATCCATTAAGGAAGGATCTTTAAGGCATTTACAAACAACTAAAGGAACTTTAAAATCGATTCTGAAATGCACAGGGAGACTAATTCATTCATGTTTAAGTGTAACATATTGACGGTAAAATGATGGAAGATGCCAGATTGAAAGACAATTTACCACTAAACTCATAGTTTCTCCTTCCCTAACTGCACTGATAAAGCATCCTTCTGTAAGTATTATTAAACAGCTGTTGCAGTGTCGCTCCAATGGAATATAAAACTGTACATCAAATTATACAGGATATGCATGAAAGACTGCATAATGCTCATCTGTTCCAAAAAAATCTGAAGCCAGTTATTTAAAGACACTGAGGTGTCTACAGATCAGTCACTGACACCTACTGAGATCAACTCTAATTGTTCTTTTCATCTTTTTTTCTTAATATTTATATCAGGTTTTACAGTTTTGGAATTCGTGTTTATATATTTATCATTTTTGTACTCCAACTCCAGCAGGAGCAGAAATTGGTCGAGATATTTGTGTTGCAGTGTTCCTATAGCAACCTCTGTTGCTTGTTAATCTCATCCATGCTTGTCTCTATTTTTGTTGCTCAGCAGCAGGAGGATGATCCCCTGATTTCTAATCCCTCTTACAAAACATCTGATTGGCTCATATTTTCTAATCATGCAAACAGCTGTCCACGAGCGTAAGAGGTCTGCACCCAGTGTTGACCTGGCCAGAAACACCCCCACATAAACCCCTCTTCATGTGCATCAGTTCAAACATGTTATTTTGGACTGATTTTAATCCTGGTGGACTTTCCGATATGCATGTAATCCTTGCTGTTTGTGTAAAGAGGACGGGAAAAAACTAATATCAACTTAGCCTTGCGTGATGCAGCTATCCTCTACCTTTAGTTATGTTTTTTCTTTGCTGCACTTTCAGACCATTTAACCTCATTTTTTAAATTTTTTTAGATTAACTGAATAAATACCTAAACGTTTTTTTACTTAGTCTTCATCCTCTTTCTTCTGCTTTTTATTCCAGATTTCTTCCACTGCAATTCCACCATTCTGTCTTTAATAATCACAAATTAAACACGTAAAAAATGCTTCAACAAGGAGTGAACTCCCTGCTGATGAAACAAGTCGATTCCTTGAAACAGCTCTCAACACTTCGGTCCACTGCATTTTTTTTTAACTCCTTCTGGTTGCCTCTGACAGTTATCCAGAGTTTGATCATGCCTGGAGGTTAATTCTCTCTTCTGGGTCATAGCTGGCTTAGTTTCCATTGTAAAATAACAATCCCTGCAGAATTGTGAGGAGTGGATCCGGAGAAGGTTGATTTGAATACGTTTCATCCTCCCAAGCAAGCCGAGAACATAAACCGAAGGTGCTATTTTTAAACATGAACAGTTTACGGTGAGGCAGGGGAATTGTTCGCATATCCATTCGCAGTCATTAGCATCAGATCAGCCGAATGTCAGAACTGGGCCATGACTCTCTATGTGTTCTTGCTCTCTTGTGGTCCTTTGTGGAAATTACAGTGTGTGGAGGAAACCTAATGATAGCTTAAAAAAGAGACAGAAATTCCCATGCTTATGTAACTACACTGCATGACTCATTTGAGGGTGATGACAGATACTGATGGACTAATTATGGGTTTACTTTTTACTAGAGTATGTTGGGACTATTCTAAGATTAAGTAATAGTAACTGCTTAATATTGGTAGTTAATTTCCAATGATAATACCATGGTTGAGTTCTTTAATTAATCTGTATTTAAATAGAAGTCTCTGAGCTTTTTAAAGCTTCTGTAGAGGGCGATTAATGTGAGCATCACATTTTCACACTTAGCAGTATAGTCCTCACTCATCTCATTCTTCCTTCCCATATCACTTCTT
>JBAMHX010000004.1:14336229-14348229 GCA_037177515.1 Pseudomugil tenellus | reverse complement strand
TTAATGTGAGCATCACATTTTCACACTTAGCAGTATAGTCCTCACTCATCTCATTCTTCCTTCCCATATCACTTCTTTTATTGCATTTCTCTTCCCTTTTTGTTCTTTTCTTTTACCCAGGATGAAATTTATTCAATTCTGCAGTGAACAGAAAGCTAAAGAAGCAGGTTTTTTTGACCTGAAGTCTGCCAGTTTAAATCCCCAGACAGGCCAGGGAGAGTGAGAAGTGAAGGTGAATGAGGAACAAAGGCGCTCCCCAAACAACTACCTCTAGGAAGCTCAGGAGCAATTATGAATTACTAGGGAATCCATATGAAAAAAATTAGAGCTGTATGTTCCCTGGATAATTATTTCATTTTTTCTTCAGATCTACATAGCACCCAAAGCTGCCATCTTTCCCCTGGAGGGTCTGGAGGGAGCTGAGGCAGAGGCTGCCCTGCTGAACAACATGCGTGTTTATGGCACCATCCTGCTGACCTCTATGGCCACAGTTGTTTTTGTTGGGGTGAAGTATGTCAATAAGCTGGCCCTAGTGTTTCTGGCCTGTGTCATACTCTCCATTCTGGCCGTCTACGCTGGAGTCATCAAGACCGGTGTTGATCCTCCTGAATTTCCGTAAGCGGACCCTAACTTAACCTGTAGTGCATCACTGTACTCATGACATCACAGTTAATGAATAAGAAGACACTAACAAGGTTTCCAGTTCAGGTTGTGCTATATCAGTTTATTTAGTGTGAACTTGTGAGATATTGACCTTAAATGTAGCTTAAAATGCTTTATTAAAGATTACTGTTCAAGCTTTTGTTTTACTTTCTGGGGAGTAACTTCTGCTTGAGGACCAAATTTAAAAGTTAACCCTTTTACTACCTAAATCATATTAAGGCTGCCTGGATATATTTTGATTTAAGGGCTATAGAATTGTCAGAAAATGTGCTATGAGTGCTTCTTCCCCTTTTTCAAAGATAACCCCAACTTTCAGTATCTGGGAGCTACTCAACAATATAATGTGTTTTTAACTTATACTTAATTCTCCCGTTGCTGGCTCTCAGTGCCTTCTCCTCTCCTTTACTCCTTCTCCCTCAACCTCAAGCAGCAAACCAATTTCCTTCACTTAGCACATATTTGCCGTAATATGATATATATCATACTGTACACAGTTGGAAAGCTCTGATTCTTTACTTTTCGAAATTGTTTGAATCTTTTCATTTGCACAAACTATTCAAGTGTTACGCTACTGAGAAGCTTATTTTACAAGCATGTGACAGACTTCAAATACTTGTCTGTGATTGGACGACTATAGTGCCAAATTGCCGCGGTGTACCATAAGAACAGATATATGGGCCCAGAGGCCTATTTCTCTGCTTTCTTGTGTTTTTTGGATTTTTAAGATATCTTTTACAGTTTAGGAGTTACAGTAATGGCAGGTTGGTAGTTGGCTAACTAGCTTAGCATGTTTCTGTAACTCATCATTGGTACAGTTAGACTAAGTTATAGTTAAACCATAGCCATGCACCATTTGGTACAAATAAATCGGGCATTCAAAACAAAGAGTAGGATTTTTTGTGTTTTATTAATCCAAAGCTTTAATGAAGATTTTATTGTCTTCCTGCCAGTGTGTGTCTCTTGGGGAACCGCACTTTGGTGTGGAAGTCTTTTGACATCTGTGCCAAGACCATTGAGACAGCCAATGGGACGGCCACCACCGAGCTGTGGCGGATGTTCTGCGATTCACCTTTCCTCAACGCCACCTGTGACTCTTACTTTGCCGCCAACAATGTGACTCAGATCCAGGGCATTCCCGGGGTCACCAGTGGAATCTTGTCTGGTTAGTCCATTTCAGCAACATTTGATCAAAGGCAAAAGATTTTACTTGATCATAAACTATGATCGAACATGTTTTTCTGCTGCCAAATTAGTATGACCCTTATATTTTTACAGTTACTGTCAAGAAACCATGATATCTCATAATGCCTGGGAATTGTCACTGTACTGAAAACGATGTCATCTTTTGTCAAACTATTTCTCAGACATCAACATGTCTTGCTCCACCAACTGTTCATCTGGTGCTGCAAAACAATTCCTGTCATTTCCCACAAGCCTTTCCAGGAAATGTAAAATAAGCATCACGGAGAAAATACATCAAAAAGTAATTTCTTATCCCTGGATGTACTGAAACCATCAGCTACAGAAAGCCTGAAGCTAGCTTGACCTTATTTGACTTCAGTATTTAACAGCATACCCTGTGTTAAGATGTTGTCCTTTAAGAATTATTCTTCCCTCTTGAGCGTGCTCATATTTCACTGTGTTAAAGCTTTGAATCAAAGAAGATTTATGTCACCTTTTTATTTTTTTACAAATAACAAATATCAGCTCTGGCTGTCCCACTGAGGTTCTGGTCTGGTAAAATGATTGGGGTGGGGGGGTTTACAAGTATGTATAATAAATTTTAAATAATACTGATTATAATTCATATATGTTTACTCTTGAGGTTAAATGTAACTGCCCTCCATTAGCATGTGATATAAGTTGCATTGGTCATTTTGTTTCCTCCAAGATGAGTGCAAGCTAACTATTCTCATTTTTTGGCTAAGCTAAGCTAACTGGTTACTTTGGGAAGATTTAATTTTGATGTAACCTTCTTTACTTCACCACTGTGGTACCAATACAATATTTAAACCCTGAGGACTCACAGTTTAATCATTGGTTTTTAATGTGAGATGTCATTAAATGTGAGCTTAATCCACCATTTCAACAATGTTCAACCATTTCAATCATCACTGAGCTAACAAAGCTCAAGGCAAAGTTCTAAAAGTTACCTGAGAGCTTTTCTTTTCTTTCTTAAAAAGAAAGACACAAGAAAAGCATATATGATTATATCTGTCAAATGACTAAGTGTGAATTTGGAAAGTAGGGCATCTAATCGAACTCCTCATCCCCCTGATTCAACGTTTTACTGGTGTTGCAGAGAACCTCTTTGGGACCTACTATGAGAAGGGGGACCTCATTGACAGGAGAAACATGGAATCTGTGGAAAACCCGGATGATCCTCTGACCAACTCTAACCGCTATGTGCTGGCCGACATTACCAGCTTCTTCACATTGCTAGTTGGCATCTACTTCCCTTCAGTAACAGGTGAACTCATCATATTTTTGTCTATATCTCTGGAACTTTTTGTCTCAGTGACCTCAAATCAAGTGCAAATAGAAGGTCATGACCTCAGGATGCATCCTGTCCTGACGTCATACGGGCTGGTTTAAAGTTTCAACACCAGGTGGAGCTTTGTGACGGAACGTGTGCGTCTTTATATTATTGTGTTGTGTCTATTCGAGGATTGTGGAATTGGAGGATTGGGGGCGTTCGGGGATATACCCCGAGCCAACGTAGTGATTTTCTTATAAATCTCTTACTGTTCATTTTCAACTTTTACCTTAGGTATCATGGCTGGATCCAACCGCTCCGGAGATCTGCGTGATGCCCAGAAGTCAATCCCCATTGGAACCATTGCAGCTATCACCACCACCT
Organism: Pseudomugil tenellus; assembly: GCA_037177515.1. NCBI lineage: Eukaryota > Metazoa > Chordata > Actinopteri > Atheriniformes > Pseudomugilidae > Pseudomugil > Pseudomugil tenellus. The sequence goes on along the minus strand of JBAMHX010000004.1, from coordinate 14,344,706 downwards.
CCACTGTCTGTATCCTTTCAATATGACCCTCTGCAGGATAAGATGTTTTTCTCTGCAGCAGCAAAAATCCTGCAATTGGCCCGCAGGGAGCCTCATTATTAAAGGTCAACATTTTAGATTTGGAAAGGTCATAATTGCAGTGACGCCGTTTAAATTTGGCAACTGGAACAAGCGATGCATGTCGCACTAATGGTGGATGATATCTGACAGGGCTTATGAATCAGCTTGAGACTGTTTCACAAAGAGCTGATATCTCTCTTTTTTTTGCTACGTTAAGGATACACTCGCATTTTGTTGTACATCTTTTCATTTAGTTTTTTCTTGCTGTAACTTTTCTAAAACAAGAAAACTTTTATAAATGCTTGAAGATAAAAAACTGAGTTGAATATTCTCCGGTTTGCCTCTATACAAAGCTGATGATGACTTCTATTAATGTCCCCTGGCTGCTTATCCAACTGCAATGTCACTGATCTCTGCGATATCACCTGAAACTAAATCAATTACGTATATATTACTTATCTAATTTATCATATCACTACTGGATGAAGGTTTTCTTAGTTTTCAGAGTCCTGTCACCTACAACACACATTTTTATCAAAGAGTATAACAAATTGCCCTGAAAAACATGATTTCTGTGTGATTTTTTTCTGATCAACACCACTCAGATATGTCCAGTGTGGTCTTGTTTGGTGCTTGCATCGAGGGGGTGGTCCTCAGAGACAAGTAAGTCCATCCTTGCTTTATCTAGGATTTGTTATAGGACCTGTTTGAAAATAAGTAATTGTTAAATGTTCTTTTCATCCTCAGTGAATCTAAGATTTTACGGTCTTACTGTTGACCCTTTTCAGGTTTGGTGAAGGTGTCCATGGTAACTTGGTGATAGGCACATTGGCTTGGCCATCACCGTGGGTTATTGTGATCGGGTCTTTCTTTTCCACTTGCGGCGCGGGGCTTCAGAGTCTGACAGGAGCTCCCCGTCTCCTTCAGGCCATCGCCAAGGACGGCATTGTGCCAGCCCTTCGGGTCAGCTTGTTTTCTTGTTTTGCATACCCTGAACAGTCATTATGTAGTAATTAACATACTGAGATGATGTCAAATGTAAGTAGCAATAGTGGGAATATTTGTTTTTGTGTTGACCCTCTAGATATTTGGCCATGGGAAGGCCAACGGAGAACCCACCTGGTCCCTCCTGCTGACAGCTTGTATCTGTGAGAGTGGCATCCTCATTGCCTCCCTGGATGCAGTGGCTCCCATTCTCTCCATGTAAGAACTGAAACTTGATTTAATTCCAATATTTAAACCAACTGTGGGAAAATTCAGAGCAGTCAGTCCTGTGACATTTGCTTAAACGAAAATGTCAGATTTTATAGTTGCAAGAAAATCACACAAAAAATAAGTTGGTAGGAACTCCTTGGCTTGCATTTGGTGGCTCACATCATGTAACTTTACATAGAAACAGTTGCTTTGCTTACGGAGTCGATGATGTTTCCTGCAGGTTCTTCTTGATGTGCTACATGTTCGTGAATCTGGCCTGTGCTCTCCAGACGCTGCTGAGGACTCCAAACTGGAGGCCGCGCTTCAAGTTCTATCACTGGTTAGTTCAGAATCTACACAAAAAGGAAGAAATTATAACTTTAGATATTTATAAGTCTCTGTTCCACTCTATAGGACTCTGTCCTTCCTGGGAATGAGCTTGTGTCTTACTCTTATGTTCCTCTGCTCCTGGTACTATGCCATCGTTGCCATGGTGATTGCAGGCTCCATCTACAAGTATATCGAATTTGCAGGGTGAGTTTAACGCAACCCCAGAAGAGATCGGCTGCATTTGTGGAAAGTGTGTTTGTGTGCTGAATTTTAAAGTGTGATGCTTTCATGTTAGAACTAATGGTTTGGGATTAATGGAAAACTGTTGTTTTCATTTTAGTTCCAGACCAGCTTTTATCACCTCCTTTGATGTGAAAGTGTTACTTGGCGCTTTAAACTTTTCTTAAAGCACAACGGCTGGACGGATTAAAAGTTTGTAAAGACTGTGGTCAGCAGAGCTGAATGAGTTCTGTGACTTTCCAGAGACCCGCATTATATTTCAAACAGAGCTTGAACCTCAGCAGCTTCTAATCACTTGATCCTGCTGTCTGTGCCTCGGAGGCGCATTCAGTAATCAATCCACACTTCTAATAGTCTGGTAAAAAAGCTGTGCGTACTGGGTGTGTAAGTTTTCTGATTCCCTATGCTAGAGACCTTTACCAAAGACGCTTAGTCTTTAATCACTCTGTGTTGTATCAGACTGTCTTTTCAAAGTGGATTTGACAAATATTAATCGGTTCTTGTGTTGGTCACAGTGCGGAGAAAGAATGGGGAGATGGTATACGAGGTCTGTCTCTGAGCGCTGCACGCTACGCTCTCATGCGGCTAGAGGAAGGACCCCCTCACACCAAAAACTGGAGGTATGACACACAAAACACTCACCGTGTTTTCTTATTAACATAGACCATGTATGTACATGTGCAGTCAGTCAGACATCACTGCTGTCAAACAAATATTTGTGATTATGAATTAATACATTACGGTTTAATGTTTTTTTTCTTCTGTTTCTATTTCCCAACAATAACTTTTAACATGGCCAACTCAGCCCTTTCTGCATTACTTTATTTAAACCTTTCTCCTTCTCGCTGATCTTTTCTTCCTTATTCGCCTTCCTCTTCTTTTGATTTCTCTGCTCTTCAGACCTCAGCTGCTGGTGCTGGTTAGTACAGATGCAGAGCAGAATGTGGAGCAGCCTCGTCTGCTGTCTCTGACCAACCAGCTGAAAGCAGGCAAAGGTCTAACTATTGTTGGAACAGCTCTGGAGGGCACATTCCTGGAGAACTCTGACCAGGCCCAGCGTGCAGACCAGGCAAGGAGCTTTAACCTCATAAAGTCAATGCATCTCATTTGATACAGTTTCTGATACAGTTTCTAAAACGTTGCTCAAAACCATGTTGTAAACAATCTGATGCTTGTCTCACTAATGGATACCTGAAAGCAGAAGACTAGACTGCAATAATTTTGATCTGTCATGCAGTAGTACTGATAACAAATATATATATAAAAAATAGTTTAAAGGCCAATAAAAGGGACCTCAGATTAAAAAAAAACTCACTAGGTTATCTTAGGTTTCGCTTTAAATGATCAAGCTCACACTCAGTACATGACTATTATTTATGTCATGTTATAATATTTAGTGTAATTGGAAATATATCATGACTTGTACTTTTTTACATACAAAATGCCTGAAATGTTGTCATAAATGTCATAAATTCAGTCATTGATATAGAAAATATATATGATATAGAAAAACATTCAAAACATGGAGAATATAATCTTTAAAAATCCCTCTTGTTCACAAGATTTATTTGGTTATTTTTTATTTTCAAAGGGTTTTTAAAAACTTATTTTTCATTCTGTTACTGTTATATTCTCTGTCTTACCTTTCTAGGCTTTGCGTAAACTGATGGAGACAGAGAAGGTGAAGGGCTTCTGTCAGGTGACCGTGTCCTCAAACCTTCGTGATGCTACATCACATCTGCTCCAAGCCAGCGGACTGGGGGGCCTGAAACATAACGCGGTACTGGTTGGCTGGCCACGTAACTGGAAGCAAGGAGACGAACACCAGCACTGGAGGAACTTTATTGGTCAGTTGGCTGAAAATAAAAGATAAAAAAACACTTTTGATTCAGTTTAAAACCGGCATATTGTTCAGCTAACTTATTTGGATGGTGTTCAAACACCCGGATTTTCTAATGAATGCGATATATTGCTATATTATAGTACTACATATTATAGTGCACCTGCATTAAGATGGTAGAATAGCAGAAAAAATATTCAAGCGCAACAAAAACTATCTAGTATAAATGCTACCAACTTATTAATACCAAATTCAAAACCGCTCACCATGACAACCATTCCAAGGAAAACTAAACATTTAGCAACCGATTTCCGCTTCTGCATATCTGACATGTTTGCTCTACATCTGCTTCTTCATGGCGCAGAACTGGTCAGAGAAACCACTGCAGCTCACCTTGCCCTGCTCGTACCGAAGAATATCTCAGCCTTCCCATCCAACGGTGAGCGCTTTACTGAGGGTCACATTGATGTGTGGTGGATCGTCCATGATGGCGGCATGCTGATGCTGCTGCCCTTCCTGCTCCGCCAGCACAAGGTACTGTGCAACAGTTTCCAGTACAAAAGATTTTAACAAACAATCAAGAGTTTTGGTCTTAAAGACACAAGCAGACATGCAAGTACTGACCTTAAATATGTTTAATTAAAATATCAAAGAAATATCAATCTTTGTCTTCAGGTCTGGAGGAAGTGCAAGATGCGCATCTTCACCGTAGCCCAGCTGGACGACAACAGCATCCAAATGAAGAAAGACCTGACCACATTCCTTTATCATCTACGTATCGACGCTATGGTGGAAGTCGTGGAAATGGTGAGTTCTCTGACAGCTATAAACACTATTGGACAAGTAGAACAACACATCTCATTAAAGTGCATTTATATGCACTTCAAAGTCAGAAGCAGTCAGCTGTGGACATAATTAGAAAATCCAGCCTCAGGTTTGAGCTGTTGCTTCAGTAAACACAACTCACTCGGTTTTTCTTTTTTTTTTACATGTAAAGAGGAAATGACTGCTGGGATCGCTGCATGACATAGGCTTATTAAAAGATGTAATGGACACCATAAAATGCAGCTAGTTACAAGAGGTTGTTATGCAACAGGCTTGTCAGATGGTAAAGGAAGCTGACACCTTCCTAAAGCTGGAAATCAGGGGGTTGCATCTGACTATTGCATAGATTAAAACCACAGACTGTAAATTAAAAGCTTAAAACACACAATTAGGCTGATGATGTCCATTGTTTGAAGTAGCTGCTCAGGCAAGCAGTCACAGGAATTTAATTAACTCGCTTCAAATGAATTTAGAGACCCTGTTCATCAACCTCTTTAGTTTAAACTTCCTATTTGCAGAGAAGCAGCAGCTGATCCAGAGATGGGTCTGCACAGCATGTGCACGCTTACACTGAAGACCTGTTGGTTTGTATTATGGTCTGATTGTTTTGTTCATTATGACAGCATGACAGCGACATCTCGGCCTACACGTATGAGAAGACCCTGGTGATGGAGCAGCGTTCCCAGATGCTTAAACAGATCAACCTGACCAAGAATGAGCGAGAGAGGGAGGTACGGAAGTTTGTTGGAGTAAAAGTTTTCTTGTAAAATTCACACAAACATGCACTCGTAAACTTGACATGACTTGACAGGCCAACTTGGTTTTTGCTTGGCTTGACTTGACTTAACGTGACACTGAATCCCCTCCAGACAAAAGCATATCAGAGGTCGTGTCAGAGCAGTAGGACACCATATTTATACCCTCTATCAGTCGTCAGCCGACACAATAGCAACTATGCGACAGCACGATGATGTTTTTGTCAGATCACATTTCAGGGCTAAACTGTTAGCAGTTGATTTTTCTGGTCCGTGCATCTAAAAAAGCTGCAGCTGAATTCATTTTGTTGGTAAGACATCTGATGTTCTAGTAAGACCAGCATTTATCACATCTCTCCTTTCCTCTTCATCTGTGTCACCGTAGATCCAGAGCATCACGGACTCTTCCCGCGGTTCTATCCGCCGTAAGAACCCGGCCGCTGTCACCACCCAGTTGAGTGTCACCGAGGACCCGCCCGCAACCAGCAAGGAGGAGAAACCCGAAGAAGAGGTAGGTTCAAGCCTTTTCCAGGAGAGCACAGCTGATCTTGGTTCAGTGTGTCATGTTTATTTGTATGCTCACACGATGAAGAAAAATGATCCAATGTGGGGAAAAAAACAAGCACTCAGTAGGTTATGATTTATTAAACCTTAAAGCAAACAGAAGCATTAAACCACATGAACTATTTATGATATAAAGGAATTGGTTTATAGTAATGCTTGTTATGTGAAGCAGCAGTAAGCGTAGCTTTAATGCTGTCAATATTTTAAATGGCTGCTGGATTCTGTTTTAATAAGCTATTGGTAGCTTATAAACTAATACATATGAGAGATAATGGTTTCATCATGTAAGACATGGTAGCAAAAGCAAACAAAGAGATTTCCCAAGTTAGCTGAAGGTAACGTGACACTTCTACTTTTGATTTAGGTGTTAATGTATTAAACCCAAATTCAAAACTCAATATTGATCTTTAAGTGAACATCTAATCAAACAAATCAGACAATGTAAAGTAAAAAAACAACAAAAAGAGCATAAAACTTTTTAACCACACTTGTTCTTCCTCTCCCCCCTCAAACACTGTGGCTGTGACTTTACCTACATTTCCACCTCAACCGTGGCTCTTTCAACCTTCCATGTGATGCATACGTAAATCCACATCCGTCCTTTTTTCCTCTCGTCTCATAGTCAAAGTCGGCCTCTCCCCCTGTGTCCCCCCCTGCCCAGGTCCAGCTCATCCATGACAACACCACCCCGGCCAGCCCCGCAACCCCAGCCACCCCACTGACCCCAGGAGAGGGGGCTCAGAGCCCTGGTGAGCAGGTCCAGATGACTTGGACTGAGACGTGTGATGGTGAGCCGGCCAAGCCTCCTGGAGCAGCCACACCAGAGGGCATCAAAGACATCTTCAACATGAAGCCGTGAGTGCTTTGCAAAGCTCACTGAACCGTTACCTTGTGTAACACCGGCTTGGTTCTGTTCCTGATAAATAGTCTCCAAGCAGGATTTTTTTTTAACTCATTTTAAGCACCAAATGATTATAACGGAGTACAAGTTTACTAAAATCCCTAACAACACCTGTAATGACTGCTTCTCTTTCTACCATGCTGCAGTGAGTGGGAGAACCTGTAAGTACTGAACCACATGAACTCCATCCACATCTTACACTTTATCTGTCAGCACGAAGAGAATCAAGTTAAAATGTTGTAATGAGCTCTGAGAATGATGAATTTACGACTTCATGCTCTGAAATATAAGACATCCCGGTTGTAAACTGTGTGGATTAATCTGACCTCTTCTTCATCTTCACCCAGGAACCAGTTCAATGTACGTCGTATGCACACAGCACTCCGGCTGAATGAAGTCATTCTTAAAAAGTCCTCAGAGGCCAAATTAGTTCTCCTCAACATGCCGGGGCCTCCCAAGAACCGGACAGGTGATGAGAATTGTATCCTTCACTGGGACAGAAGTAGATTTACTCTGAAGAGTCTTATCAAAACACATTCATTCATTTTTTACCACTTAGTCTCAGTAGTTAATGCAGTTTCCTGTATTGGAGACTTTTGTTAGACTGTTTGCTAGTTTTACAATAATAACTGTTTTTGTTTTACTTTCATTAGGACAGGGATGTTAAGCTAATTAAAAAATGCAAACGCTTACGTATTAACCAAAGTTTGTGATCATTTAGGTGATTTTGGAACTGTTCATTTTTCAGTGGATCCTTTCAGATGAATTCAGCCTTCAGGTTTGTTCTCAGTTTTAGCTGAGATTTTGTGGTCAAGAGAAAAAGTGAAGTTCATTGAACTCATTTAGTCTCAGGATAAAAATATTTGTCTTCATGAAGTTTGTTTTGAACAGTCAAAGAGGTAAAGAGCTGAAAAGTATTTAAAAAAGAAAAGCATTTAAGCTAATTTATTAGTTTTTTTCTTGTTGTCATCTTGCTGAATTTAAATTAGAGAAATACTTTATGTATAAGTTATTTTAATTCAAAGAATTAAGGCGGCTTCTCAATCTGATAATGTAAATGTAAAACAGTAGTGGGTGTGATCTGCGTCACGTTCTTGTCAGGGAAAATAAACCCTACCACCCTATACACACCAAAATATGTCATAGGCTTTTTTACTTTGTGTGTGTGTGTTTGCGCGTGCTTTCTGGTATAAGTTACCATTTTAATAAGAAGCAAGCAGCCGTCATAAAAGTGAAAAGTCAGTTTAATCATGAGCTCTTAGTTTTGTCTTGTTCTTTGCAAACTAACCTGCACCAAACTGTTGGAAAGGTCATCAACTAATAATTCAAAAACTAGAAGAGTAAGTCTGGGAAGAGAGAGATAAAACATCTCCACATTAGTACTAATGCTCCTTTATATCTGCTGAGTGTGTGAAATGACTTCCTTACACGTTGAGCAAATCTTTTTTCCTGCTGTTTTGCTGTGGCATTCTGGGATTTTTCTAAGACTTCAGGATTTACGCTGCACGTGAGGAGAAAAAACAAAGACACAAAGTTCTGTGTGAACCTCTGTGATAATATCGTGAAGATGTAAAATAGTTTCTAAAGCCTCAAGTGATCCCAGAAGCCCAGTAATTGTGAAATGAATGAGATATGACACCAGCAGGAGTCTTCAGCATAATAAAAAAGGATGATTCAGTTTGCTTTTTGTTTTAAAAGAGGATGGATGGATGGATGGATGGATGGATGGATGGATGGATGGATGGATGGATGGATGGATGGATGGATG
>JBAMHX010000004.1:14273733-14284455 GCA_037177515.1 Pseudomugil tenellus | reverse complement strand
ATATATATATATATATATATTTATATAATGCATATCTAATGCATTAAAAACATTAATGTCCATCATTTCTTGTTCTTACTTCTCGGTTATCTTCTATCTGAATCTGCAAGAAAAGAGGAGGCAGGATGCCACATATCTGAGCTGAAATGGAACTTCATGAATCAGATTTTACTGTCTGGAGACACAATTACATCATTCTTTCAGTCACATATCCGACGGCATAAATATTTATCGAGCAGAGGGAGTCGTGCTGGAGTATAAACAGCAGACAGGAGACGTACGTTTGGAAACACGGGGATTAATTCCACTTTTCTAAACAAATACATCAAATAAATTAAACAGCGTGAAAAGTTTTAAGCCGGCCTCTTTACTTTTCAGCCTGAGACATTAATGGATCTGGACCCGTGTCTGATCCCCCCCCCATACCTGCTTCATCTTTGCTAGCTCTCGCCGTGTGTGCTCATCATTCCTCAGGTCCTTCTTATTTCCCACCAGGATAATGGGAACATTGGGACAAAAGTGTTTCACCTCGGGCGTCCACTTCTCAGGAATATTTTCTGTCCCAGGAGAGAAAACAAATGGAGCTGAAATACTTTAGAGGGAGAAAGAGATGGGGAGGAGGGAGGGAGGGGTGAGGCATGCAGTGCAGAGTCATGGTGCAGAACACTTCTCATGATGGATTGCTCTGCAGACTGCTTGGAGCAAAGATGTTTTTAGCTGCACTGATCCTTGTTCCCACCAAGTCCGTTTAAGTATTAAAGCTAAAATGACCAAATATGCTTCAGTTAAACTTATGGATTTTACAGTTTGTCACCATCTACTGATATTTCTGTCCGTTCTGTTGTCGTGCCAGTCAGGTTTTTCCCCAATCCAGACTTATTAAAGAACGGCATGTAAAGTTTCAGCAGAATGAATCACCTAAGCTGTCGGGGCTGTCGATGGAGAAGCACATGAGAATGACATCTGTGTCGGGGTAGGAGAGAGGCCTCAATCTGTCGTAGTCCTCCTGGCCCGCAGTATCCCACAATGCCAACTCCACCTGCGGAATAAAGAGGCATGAAAGAAGAAGTACATGAAACAATACATTCAAATTAATTCATTGCAAAGGCTAAAAAGAAACAGTGTTTCCCAATTAATGGTCCCGTTATGAAAATGAATTATTTGTTTGTGTTCTATGATTTTTAAAATTTAATGTATTGTTTGGAGGTGTGGAGTAACTCCTATAGTACTAATTTAAGGCCCTTTTTTTAAAAAAAATGGGGGGGGGGCAATAAGAATAATAAAGAGTACACAACAGTGCTGTTTCTGGAGGCTGGACTGTTAAAACTGCAGGACTTGGTTATGTGAAAAACATTGTTAGTTATGCACAGAGCTAAACATTTTATGTTGCCATCTGGAATAAAAAGTTTTTTTTACTGTAAAACTATGATTTTAAACACTATTTCACAAGAACTACAGTCAAACAAATGAGTGTTTCAGTTGTTGGGAGTAAAAACATAATTTTCTTAAATCCTGTTCAAATTTTCTGCAGGTCAAACATAAATATAAATATAAAGAGTAAACACTCAAAATGTATAAAGAGAATTGTATGAATGCAATTGTGCCTTTTTTAAACTAATCTGCTGGGTGTATCTGTGCTCTGCATTCGACCATCAGGTTGGTTTATTTTGAAATAAGGATGGGCTATGAGTTCATAACATTAATTCTTTCTTATGATGTCTTATGAAACTGTTGTAACATAATTACTGTAATTATGGAGCTTTTGTTTCCCTAGTGTTGAATTTAATGCATTACCATGGTGTAAAGAAAAGAATGAAGAATAGAAACAGAATAATTCTGAAGTCCTTTCCCATGACTTGTTTTTGCAAGGACTGAATGACGTATAAATGCTGATGCATGTGGAGCCGAGTTCATTCCCCAAAGGCCAGCGCATTAAATATGAGGAAATAAATCACTTTAACGTTACATGACTTGGAACTACGGTGTCCTCTGACCATCACTACCTTCCATCTTGATCCGAACTTGTGCTTTAAAAGTTTTTTATGAATCTACGAAACATTCCTTGTTAGTAGGAATATGGTGTGCAGACGTTTTCTCATCATTCCCACAGCGGCTCTGACCTACAGAGCTTCACAAGCCTGTTTTCTTGCAAGTGGGATGGAAATTAACTTGGGTACCGGCTTCGTCCCATCACACCGTTGATTAATTAAATTAGGAAGATTAGCACGCATCAAACCAGAAACCTTCGGCCCCTTCAGAGCCATTCTTCTGCTTTTCAGCTCACTCACCCATTTCAGGGGAGGGAGGGAAAACTTTCACAAAGTTTTAAATATCAAAACTTGACCGAATGAGGATACATTTTTGTATACCCACCGAGGGCTCGAGAATCAGTCAACAGTCCTAAAATAGAGTATTGCTGAGGCAGAGGGGGGGCGGAGGCACAGCAACTAGATCATTATGTTCCCACTGGACTTGCTGTAAGCTGCAGACTTTGGGGAGTAAAGAAAAAAACAGCTTTTTATAGAATCTGTTCAGTCCACTGAAGGTGTGAGAAAGAAAATGTTCTTTGCCTGGGGGGTGGGGGGGGTCTACATCTACAGGCTGAACACAAATACAATCCAGCTGGCTGCATAAGAGACTAGTTCCTATAGGACAGCAATCCTCTAGAGAGGAACACAAGGACAACACACACTTGTCCTTCCAAACTAACCCCCTCCATGGACAGATGCTCATTATGAATTCCTAACTTTATATTTCCTACAAAGTTAACGCTCCCTGCCTTCCTTCCATGTAAGAGATGCCAGAACAAGGACGGGAAATGAAAGACTTATCAGGAAAGTGCAGGAGGAGGGTCCAGGGGGAGGCAGGGGGATTGCCAGGAGATATTCCCGTTCCCTGTCTGTACAGGAAGTCAGGAAGTAGAGTCATTTCCTGTTTTGCAGAGCTGTGATCCTGAAGCAGTGGTCAGATCAAGAGAACAAAAGCCTTTGACACCACAAGCCATCTGCAGCTCAGAGTCAACCCAACCAACTCCCAAAGAGTCGAATATAAGACATCGCATACACTCCGGAGGGGAGGACTGGAAAAAAAAAAACACAGTTTCATAACTCTACTCCGCCAAAAACTAAACCCGCCTTATCCAAACAGCGATTATCCAATTCTGACTGAGCAACCATGATTCAGCGGGCTAAAATACACAAACGCTGGTACACTGGTGTTAACGTACATAAATAACCAAAGAAAAAAAAACGAATTATTTTGGCAAACATATTTTTGTGTATTTATATATATTTAGAACAGATGCATGTTAAATTTTCACCTGAACCTTTTTTTCCCTCCATTTTTTTCATTTTCTACCCTGTTTCATTTAATTTAGGGTCATGGCGTAGCTGGAGCCTGTCCCAGCAACTAGCAGGAGAGAGGCAGGGTACACCTGGACAGGTCGCCAGTTCAATACAAACAACCAGTCATGTTTATATACATGAACATTAACTATAACAAGGTGAGAACATGCAAACACCTTGCATGAACCTCCCCCAAGCCTCAAACCAGTAACCTTTTTGCAGACCTTAAGCTAATTCACTATCTAAGCAAATTCACCTGCACGACATGGACTGTAAGCCAGCCCGCTCTAGTTGGAGGGTAGTAATGACGCTCTTTATTAATTATATTAAATATTCATAGCCAATCCAACATGGGCTGCATTTGGATTTGAACCACTCCCCCCCAAATGAAATCTGTGAAACTACAGCTACATTATCCATCCCATTATAACCTGCTCAGTCATGAATTGATGTAAATATTACCAACGTTGACAATGTCAATATTAAATGTGAAGATATTTTATTACACAGAAGGAAAAGTATGACCAACACAACGCCAGTTTGGTAAATATGGACCAATACGAGTCGCATTTTTAAACATGTGGATGTTTCTGGTTAGATCAGGAGGGCAGAATGTGGAGGAAATGAGGACATAACTCCCTCACTGGTCAAGCGAAAGCACTCGCTTGGGGAGATCTACTACATCGTAACCACTAACTGCACGTGTGCAGTAAAGGAATAGAAATTTTGAAAGAAATAGCAGCAGAAAACATTACAAACCTGTTTCCCGTCAACTTCGATATCTGCGATGTAGTTCTCGAACACTGTTGGGACGTAGACTTCAGGAAACTGGTCCTTGCTGAATACAATGAGAAGACATGTTTTCCCACAAGCTCCATCTCCAACAATAACCAGCTTCTTCCGAATGGCTGCCATTTCTGCAGGGGGGGGGGGAGAACAAGGATCGCTTACACATACTTTCATCCAGTTGTAGCTTCTATGCGGCAGGTATTGGAAACATTTGAGAAAGTAGTTTTCTGCAACATAATTAAAGCATCATGAGACTATTTCTTCCACATTCATCCCGTGTACCTGCACCGAAGGTGACATCACATTACATCTGTTTGATGTGCATGTTGTCAGAGGAGGAACAGAGGAAGGGTGCTGAGGAGAGATAAGAATTGTGCCATCAGGCTTGCTCTCCGCTCACTTTGTTCCACTCGGTAACACGTGAGAAGGAGCGTACAGGAAATGGGAGCAGCTGGTGAAGCACAATTTTCACGGCTGTGTACAGAAGCACACAAAACCTTAATTTGTCTCTGAATCGGCCCAGATGGTTGTGAAGCTTCCTTCCGAAATGCTTGAAAAGCAGACAACAAAATATTATTTTAATCTAAATTATTTTTTTTTTATTAAGAACTAAATCTCTATGTTTTAAATATTATCTAATCTCTCTAAGTTTTAAGTGTGAACACTAATGTATGAATGGCAACTAAAAAAGGTTGTACAAAAGCTAAAATGACTACACCTTTAATAACCTTGAAATACAACAAATCCTAAATTTACTTAACCAGAATACAAAGAAATGACTTCCAGTGTCTTTATTGATCAACTCAACTATATTTAGATAATTTAAGTAAATCTTTTCAAAAGTTTCATACATTATTTTTTTTTACTTTACCTACATTTCCAGCCATTTAGGAATTGATGACGCCATTCGTTGAGGTTTTGCAATAGAAAGATGTGATTATTAATTCATTTGCACTCGAACGCATTAACAAATTACATATTTGGGGTTTGTAGGAACTAACTGAACCTTTCTGAGGGCAGAGGACTGGTTTAGCTGGTTGCGTGTGGATGTGGTAGTGGTGCAGCTGATGGATGAGACGGAGCACTGCTGCCTGAGAGCAGCTGTGCATACAGTCATTTGGCTCCACACCTCATCCACTTTCTGCCACACAGTCTCCACAGCAGTTTTCTTCAGGAGGGCATCCACTCATCAGGGAAATTCATCTTCCACAGTTGCAGGCAAAATTTTAACTTGCCCACTCTTAATTACTGCTCAGTGTCATAACAACAGAGTTGCCTTTATAAAATGAAAGGACCCGATGTGTAAAACTTATTGATCACCTAAATTTTATCAGCTGAACAATTTTATAGGAATGAGTCTGAAGTCTTTCATCCCTCTGCAACAATATAACTGATATAAGCAGCAGTTATCAGAAGCAAGACTGTCTTTTATTTTGAAAATGCAAAAAAATGTGCATATTTTCTGTTAAAAAGTTACTTATAAAATTATTTGATCAAATACTTTAAGAGCAATCAATCAATTGGGCTTTTCAATATATCTTAAACTTGATAAGAGTTAGGAAAAAGCTAAATGTTATATACATAAATAAAAATAAACAGGTTTATAAACAAGCCCTTTGCTGTCGGAAGACATGGCTAGGGGTATATCCCTGAACGCCCCCAATTCTCGTACTCCCCAATCCCTGAATAGACACAATACAATAATGACATCAGAACAGGATGCTGCCTGAGGTCATGACCTTTTATTTGCACTTGATTTGAGGTCAACAAGACAAATCGTTCCAGAGATATAGCCAAAAATATCATTTTTCTTGCATAAAGCGCCACCTGGTGGGGAAACCATAAATCCAAATATTGTAAAATTTGACACAGGTCGTGCACTTGGGGACCTAAACATGTATACTAAGATTCAAAATTCAATTTTAAAAATTGTTTGAACATATCATGCTCACACGAAGGATACCCGGCGGCGGCAGCGTCGGGATGAAACCATAATATCTCCGACACTCCGCATTCGGGAATATAATAAATAGTTTACAGGTTTAAGTGGAAGTGTTTGCTTAAATGTGCTAGAAATGTAAGCAAGTAACCCTGAATGATGACAGCGTCCACTTACGCTGCATAAAAGTCTTTTTTTCCTTGAACAGGGTTTAAACATGAATGAAAACTGCTTCGTGAGACATCGCAGGGGAGCAAATGGATGAGTGATACAGATAATGGGTTGAAATCTGGACAAGTCAGGAACAGCAGCAGGGAAGTGTGAAACTAAACAATCCACTTCCTGATCTGTGGAGTCTTGGGAGGTGTTTTTTGGCTGCAGGTTTATTTGGAAAGCGATAGCAGAGCTGGAACAGAGAAAGAGCAGCCAGAGGCAACGCAATGCATGCATGACTACACGCATGGCTACTCAAACATACACACACACCAACATAGTAGCTCTGTTTGACCTGGAAAATGAGATTTTCCTTTGTGTCAGTGATATTGGGAGCCCATGAAGGAACATGCTGATATATTGGCAAAGGGAAATCGTGCATGAAAATGTCCCATATATAGTCACCATCTGCGCTGAACACTCAGGCTACCTGTGACTGATGCCCTCAATTTACAAGCTAATGGCTCCTAATGATACTCTGGCCTTAAAAGGAAGTTTACGTGATGGCCGGTAGTAACACGTTAATTTGCATTTGGACTAAAAAAAACCACCAGAACTTTGCTGCCCAAGACTTTTTTTTTAAAGGAGCTAAAAGAATATTTAAACTAGGGGTCTTTTGCATTTCCACTGAGATCAAAACCCGGCAGATTAAACAAATGAAGTAAGTTCGAGTGTGAAATAAGCACTCCTTACTGGGATGTTGAGGATTCGGTGATGGTCGCAGCACCCTAAACCAAACACTCATACCAGGACATGTTTATCATCTGCATCTACTAGAAGGTTGCGTGTTTTTACTTGTGCTTTAACATGCAAATAGTGTCCAACAATCAGAAACGTACACCAGATTGCCCATATTCATTATTCTTTTTTTGTCACGCACATATAAAGCCTCATCAACTCCTTATTCAATCAATATATGTGAAACACTTTATCTGCAACCAGCAGATGTAAAGAAACATGACTCAGTTAAAAGATTCAAAGAGTTAATCTCTTCCAAGCATCTACATGAAGGAACAAAACAAGTCTCATTCCCTTTCTCACAACCCAAAGGCTCCAAAGGGATCCATATCCACCTCAAAAAAGTCTCATAATCCATCCCTGAGTACGAAAGGAGACATGTATGAAGCAAACCTGATTCATACTTAAGATGAAACTTCATAGCAAAGTTATGCAACCTTGCTTCGTACAACCATTTTCCCAGGGTTAATGAACACACTACCTCCATCTTTCCTCCTCTGGGGTTTCCTGAGGCTTAACGGCAACCGGGAGTTATGCAACGAGCTGAGCAGTTTGCACGGAGCGAAGCGTGAACCTTACCATAGAGGTGCCTTTCGCTTCTTATGTGAGTTTAACGTCAAAAACAATGTTATAGACAAGCATCCGACTAATTAAAGGCATGTTGTTTCTGCAGATGCTGACTTGGTTGTTCTGCTAGATCCTGCAAGCACATTACAGGAAATGAGCTCCAGTCGTCTAACAGGCTTTAAAAAGGGCTGCACCTCTGTATCTGGTTAAAAACGTGCAAACAAAAAGTTAAACAAGTGCTCTAAGAAAGCTCAGAGTAAAAGTTTTTGGCTTTAAAAAGGAAAATAAAATCCGCTGCTCTTTCAACCAACCGGTCTGAGAAATAGGCCAAAGTTCAAAAACCCACTAAGGCCGTGGCTGGAAATGAGCAGACAGCCCATGAAACTACGCTACCTTCACTCAGTCTCAAAAGACTCTTCGGACTCAATCTGTCAGCCTGCAGCAGACAAACATCAAACATTTGGAGACTGTGGAAATCATCCCACAGCAAGTCTTCAGTCTGTCACGGATCAGATTCTGACGGGATAGTTGTAGAATTTCCTGAGTTTATGCTGTAAAAATAAACCAAACTGAAATGCGAGCGCTACGGAGGGACACGACTCCAATAAGAGCTTATAGATGAAGCCACGCCGGCTCCTCGCATTCGGCTCACGCATGTTACAAACACACCAGGCCTTTTGAAATCACCGCTTTCTCACGGAGTCATGATTTCACCGACACACCAACGGAAATGATCGGATGCTTTGGACACCTGAGATGAGATCACGTATATTCACTCTTAAAGCTTTACGTTCACACACACCACATAGACCTTTTGGGGTAACTGAATCCCCCCAAACTGAATCAGAGCAACTATACAGAACAGATCCAGATGTTTACCTATAAAGTCTCTCTAGTTTCATTGAGATACTCTCTTGACTTTCGTGGCTCAAAGTTAGGAGCACTTGTAACATAAGTACAATGAAAACATTTCATTTTCATGGAAAAGGATTAAGTACAACTGTCAGTTGTATTTGGCCAACACTCTGTGATCCACTCCCAGTCGCATTCCTGAAAGAAGTCACAAGAAAGTTCAATTTGACCTTCACCGAGGCCCGTGTCTAATTAAAAAGTATTTATCTAATATTCACTAATAGCAATGAAATGGCAATAATATTGTTAAGACTATGATGGCACGACTCATCTGGCTTGTCTGTTGGGAAATATAATCATCTTATCTTCATCATGTCACAACTACAGGAAATAACTGGATCATATCAAGAAAGAAAACATAATAATAACATTTTTTTAAATTAAATAAACTGAGTTTTAGAGGCATAGGTTCGATCAACAACAATGCTCACTGATCATTTTTAAATAAATACTCATCTTCAGAGGCCATTATTTTACAAAGAAACCCAAAAAAAAGCACTCCTCTTGAAGCCTGTTGAGAGGAAGTAGGACAAAACAAGGGCGGAAAGTTGGCTGGTGTCATCCGGAGCAGGATGACCGCGCACAAAGGCGGGGAATGCAATGCGTTGCTTTAAGAGAGTAGACGCCTCATGACTCATTTCTGCTCAACAATTCCTGTCATGAGTCGACAAATGCGGAAGATGTGCATCTTTACAGGTCCAAACAGGTTTTCCTGGGTACTTCTGTTCCTCTGGGAAACAACAACTGCTATGTTACATTTTGTTTTCATTACTGAATAACTTCCTTGATGTCTCCACAAGCACTTTATTGACTGTTTCCCTGCCACTTGTTCAGTGTCACTGGTGAGCCAAACAACAGTGAAACAAATAATATTTTAAATCATAAAAGATTCAACTCAAGGTTTGTTTTAAATGGTTTTTACTGGTGGAGCAAAGATCAACTGGTAAATCCTGAATAACTCAGCTGTGCCTTTAATTGTTTGTTTCTTCTCTCTTTTGTATATAGTTTTATTTTAAACAATCATTGACAAGTTGTGGAAGAAATTGCACCAGAAGTTAATCTCATGCATACATTATATATTGAACATAAAATAAGAGTTAAGCATTGATGTTATTATTAACATTACTGCACACTTTGCACTTTCCCTACTTCCTTGTGGAAAGTTTTGGATATCTCATTTCTAATAGTTTAAAAGCAGAAAAGCATCTTTGCAGAAAAAGTATCTTTTAGCGACAACAATCGGACCAAATCATCGACTTAAATCTGCATTTTTCTTCAGAAACTGTTTTTTTCCCCACAAACATCAACAAACAGGATGCGTTTGCTCAAAAAAAAAACTTCGACAGCAATGTAAACTCAAAATAAAAGTCTCAACAAGTAAATAAAGTGTTCCCAGGAAGAGAAATGCCTCATCAGATTTGGACATTTGCCACCAGGAGTCTGTTATTGAGGTCGTTGCACTTTGACAGACAGGAATGATGACGGGATCTGATGTTACCGTCACTTTAAACTGATACCAATGACGAGTCAACAGTTGTAATTAATCACAACCTCTTAAAAATTATACAAATCACACCACTTAAAGTTTACTTAAGTTTAAGTGAAAGACGGAAAAGGGCGAATAAGAGTAATAGCGCAAGCCGCCACCTTGCTCTAACCAAGTGAGCTTTTAGATAAATAAGAACGTTTTGTTAAATCTCAGTTTCTGCCTCATAATTACCTGAAACTAGCCGGATGAGAGGTTTTTAGAAAGAATAATCCCCGCTCGGCTTGTTTTCTTCTAGGTTTGGCTTCTTGGACGTTACACTCACACGCATACAAAGACTTCTGCACAGCTAGTGCTCAAACACTGGACAAGCGAGCAAAGATCCTCCCACTGGCATTAGCGACGAGCTAAGCTAAGTTAGCAAACAGCAACTTCCGGTAAGACTTCCAAAATAAGAGCATATTTCACTTTTTCCAATGAAGGGTGGGTCGCTGGAGTGTATCCCAGCAATCATTGAGTGAGACGTGGGTACCCTGGACAGTTTTTTTTATTGCTTATGGTGATACTAAAATTAAAAATATAATTTAGTACTATGCACGTCACACTTTTTAGTTAATTCCCTTGAATATTATTATTTGTCATTGTGACATGTTTCCCAATAATATCTATCTATCTATCTATCTATCTATCTATCTATCTATCTATCTATCTATCTATCTATCTATCTATCTATC
>JBAMHX010000004.1:14237507-14256875 GCA_037177515.1 Pseudomugil tenellus | reverse complement strand
TTGTAAGGCGAGGCGTGTTTGTATAGCACCTTTCATTTGGGTAATTCAAAGTGCTTTACACAAAAGACTAAAAGAATATATAGGTTTTATTTATTTATTACAAATTAAACATGGGATATCCCACGTCTGCAATAAGTTGGGATTCTTAAATCAATATTATTTTTAAAAATAATAATGATAAATGAATATCTGTTTGTAAGGCGAGGCGTGTTTGTATAGCACCTTTCATTTGGGTAATTCAAAGTGCTTTACACAAAAGACTAAAAGAATTTGAGATGGTGTAAAAAGGCAACAACAAACAGCAAAAATTATAATAACATCATAAATTGAAAAGCAAGATCAGTTGAAAGTTACCTTCCAGATTTCATAGGTGCATAACAGCTAAATGCTGCTTCTCCATTTTTAGTCTGGACTCTGGTCTGGACTAGTTGGTCTGAGTCTAAGAGCTCTGATTGGTTTATATTACCTGAACATATCATAGATGCATTCTGGGATTTGTAAACAATCAGCAGGATTTTAAAATTTATTAACTGTCTGAAAACCAGTGTAAAGATTTGAAAACTTGTGGGATGTGTTCAGATGTCTTAGTCTCAGTTAAAGCTCTTGCAGCAGCATCTGGATGAGCTGCAGATGTTTTATATCTAACATTTTCCTGTTATGACACTGGGTGTCGCCATGACACCTGGTCCCCAGGAAGCTCGGTTCTTCAGTTCTTCACTCGGTTCCAGTCTTTGCTAACTACCAAGCATAACAGTCTATTTCAGAAATGCGATTTGATATATTCACACAAAAGGTATCTTTTATTTTGTACATTTGTAAACAATCATGCAGGAACAGTCCACGGTTTCACCTTCTCTGTCATCATTAACCAAGCCAGATGTTTAAACTTGTTAGTTCGTTGATTTGGCACCATTTCAGCTTTCAGAACAGTTAAACTTCCCTCCTTTCTACACGATACTTTCCCTGTTTTTTAGCCTCTGTACTTTTATAGTTATGGAGTTCATCGCCATTGACACCCTCGCTAAAAGCAAAGTAATTTACAACGTAGCTAACGTCGGGCCACTGCTTCATGTCATCTACCCATTCTGTTGTAGTAGATGAAAGGGACAATCTCTCTATTCTGTCTTCTTTTGATAAATAATGCAACCCATGTATCAATTTGGCCATTGTTTGAGAAATGGAAATGTTATTTTAAGTATTCTCTGAAGTAGGATTACATTTTAAAACTGTACTACTCAATTCTTATTGCTAAGATAGACGGAAGGGTGAAACCGAGTTCTTCTTAATTTATACAGTGGATTATGGGAACTGTAAGCCTCCAAGAAAGTGGTGGATACTCTTTTTAGAACGTCCCTTTAAAAGACCATTACAGTAATCCAGTCTACTGGGGATGAATGATGGATGAGACTAAACCTTTAATTATGTTGATGTTTCTGAGTTGGTAAAAAGATTTTTTAGTCACAGCTTTGATGTGGCTGCTGAGTCAGATCTGAGTCCATCAGCACTCCAAGGTTACAGACTTGATTGTTTTAAGAGCTCGAGTCTCCAGGTGTTTACTGATGCTGGCCTTCTTCTCTTTGCTACCAAACAGGATAATCACAGTTTTTTCTTCATTTAATTGTAGAAGACATTCTCTCATCCAGGTGTTTGTTTGGGCCGAACAGTGACACAGTAAATCTATTGGACTGCAGTCATCTGATAACAAAGACACGTAAAGTTGTGTATCGTCTGCATAACCGTGATAATTGACGTTAAAGTTCTGCAGTATTTGACCCAAATGGAGCATATACAAGTTTAACAAGTTTTACAAGTTTTTTAGAGGTATTCTACAAATAATGGCCACTCACTCATATTCATAGCTGCATATTGTGACAAAATAACTCTGCCCTTCTAAACAGGACTTGAACCAGTTAAGTACCACCCCAGAAAGTCCAATCCAGTTTTCCAGCCTGTGCAACATGATTCTGTGATCTACAGTATCAAATGCACTGAGATACAACAGTATCTAACAGTGATACACATTATTTCCTTTAAAAATCAAACTCAGCCATGGGGTCAAGAGAATCCTTCACATGTCTAAAAGGTTTACTTCTCTACATCTTTAGACAATACATCTTAATGTCTTCCTAATATATTCTGTGAGGAAATAGCAATAAAATATGTACTATTTATCCTATTATGATATGTCCCTCAGTTTGTTGATATTGACACCAAATATTATATTGACTTTCCTTCTAACACTGAATGAAGAAAACCAAAAAGAAAAACTTTGTCTATAAACAGAGGATTAAAACAGATATCCATCCAGCATGTTCCTTATATGACAAAGCATATCTAAGCACTTTCAACTCTCAAACAATAGATCACACTCACACAATCTCTAAATGTTCTTGGCTAATCAATTAGTTTAATGAACTGTCTGCAGTATAATGATCTATTCACACAGAAATAGTTCCTGTTCAAATAACACACTTATAGATCTTTCTGGACCCAGATGGCAACTGTCCTGGCTGGAGTCTCCTTTATTCTTCAGGTGGTGCTTTTCTTCCCAGCTTGCTCATCTGCAGGCTGAGATCCACAGCTTCTCAATTATTCAGGATATTCTCCAGCTACCATTTGCAGATTTCTCCACTATGTTGCACCATTTTCATATTTCAGTTCTTTGCAAAGCGTAGGAAAAGCTTCACCAAACAAACTACCAACATGGGTTTTCCCAGTGTTTCATTCAGATCACACAAGCTCGCTTACAACACTTTGTTGAGACCATAGGAGGAGCCCATAGTCTTAAAATAAAAGAGCTGTCATTTTTTGTAGTCTTTGGTTCTAGTTCCCTGTTTTAGTTTGTAGTTTTCCTTCTGTTTTCAGTCTGGCTTTGTTTCCTGTTCATTAGTTCACCTGGTTTCATCTAGCTTATCATATCCACCCGTGTTCTGTTGTTTTCTGTGTGTGCGTATACCACTGGGTTTCAGTTCTCCCTTGCCAGATCATTTTGTCCTTTTTGTCCAAGCCATGGTATGTTAAGGCTAAATAAATAATCTTTTCTATCCTGCCTGCCTCATGTTCTGTATTTGGTTCCACACATCCACTGAGTTCTGACACAAGATATAAAATTGTGAATACTGCAAAAACTAAAATACAATTCTGTCCGTTTTTTATAAACGTGGTACATAATATACCCAGTGTGGGTAAGTTATTGCACTTAGGTTATTGAGCATTTGAATTGTTGCCCCTTGGGGATCTGGTGCTTTGGGAAAAAAAAAAAAAACAGTTCCTCTGTCTGTCCTGGATTCGATGGGCCTGTAGCATTTGCCAGGGGTCAGCAGGTCAAACAGGTGGTGGGTTGGATGAATGCTGTCTCTGATGATGAACTGCACTCTGCTGAGTCTTAAAAATGTATTCTTATTCATCCATTCATTTTCTACAATGTTTCATCCAATTTAGTGTAGTAGGGAAGCTGGAGCCTGTCCCAGCAATTAGGCAAGAGCAAGGGGGCACCCTGGACGGGCCCCCAGATCGCAAACTGGCAGGAGTTTTTCTGTTGCCAGTGCAAGATATTTGTCTGCTGGTTGTACACCAGTAACCATCGTAAAGACCATGAGCATGCATCCAGCAAGGAGATGCTAGAGACAAAATCCTGTCAGAAACTCTTGTTGCTATTATTATTTTTAGCAGATAAGCAGTTTAATCATGTTTAGAAAGGGTGGATTTGTATTATTTTGGTCCACATTTATGTCTCTTTTCATACATTTCACAATGTCCAGGGGTCCGTTTCACAAAGAGGGTTCAACAAACCCTGAGTTTGAGAGTTAACTTTGAATTGACAATCCCTGAGATGAGAAACACAAGGTTTTCTGTGTCGCAACAGCTGTTAGTTTTATTAACACCAATTTAGTTCACCCCAAGTTAACAAGACTTTAAAAAGTCATTATCAATGGAATCCAGAAACAACGAGTCACCATGGCAACCACTGGAAAAAAAGGTCTTCCTTTTCCCCCCGCTGGAATTAGAAGTTCTAATGCAGACGTATGGTAACTAAGATCACATTTTCAGCAAAAAAGGTAATACAAGACAAGGATTGAAAACCTATGATATAATTTTTTCATATTATCAAAAGTTTTACTTGTATATGATACAGGTGTTTTGTACTGTGCACGTACAAAAAAATACCTACACTATTTGGAACACAACAAAATGTGAAGAAATCTTTTCAGAGCCACACATACTTTGTAGATAGATCTACACACTGTTGCAGTGGTGTTATATATATGTTGTACTGAAGTCACCAGAGATGACGCTGTGACATTGAGAAGTTAATGTTTTGTTGTATTTGACACAGGACCAATAAAGTTAAATCATTCTACCTCAAGCCTGGCTGGAGTCTGATACATTACATGGTGTCAAAAATTGTAAAAAACAACAAGAAAATGAGAGATGGACCACCAAAAACCTCTAGGGACATTAAATTTAGAAGGCAATTGCAGAAAATTGGAGGATATGGAAACAAAAGTTTGATATTTATCTTATTGCAAGTTGAATTGCGGAGAAATCAGAAAAAGTGCAATGTGCCACATTTCTTAATGTCTTGGGAGACAATGGCCTCAAAGTATTAAACACTTTTGGAGTCTGATGAAGATGTTGATGGATTGGATGGTTTAAAAGAACTAATCAGAAGGTACTGTGAACCGCAAAAAAAATGTAATTTGTTTAATACCAGATCACAAGGAATGTCAGAATTGATTGATGCTTATGTCACAGATCTCAAGAGTAAAGCAAAAGACTGCGAATTTGGAGATTGATCAGAGACAGAGTGGTATGTGACGTTACAAATGACCAGATCTGAGGCAGATTGTTAAGAGAGCCCGGGCTAACACTACAAAAAAGCAGTTGACATTTGCTGCGCAGCAGAAGTTGGCCAAAGCCAGCTAAAACAGCTAGCTACATGAAGAAAATGATGTCCAAGTGCAAAAAAAAAAAATGCAGATATAAACATGACGCAAGGAAGTGCCGAGCATATAGCCAAACCTGCAACAAATGTCATAAAAAACCACTATGCGAAAATGTGCATGAGTCGCAGACTGACAGATAACCACCAGAGACTACAAGGTGTAGATTGTGACACAGCAAGTCAGGATGACAACAACATGTTCAGAGCATTGATTGTATAAATACTGGACTGAGCATATCATGATGTGACCCATAGTTTTCTGAAGAGCGGATTTGAAGCCAATAGGCGGGTCCTACCGTTGCCATCTTGGTGTTTCGTCATTACTGGAAAATCCAAAAATGGATGAAAATTTGTGGTGAGAGGGCTCCGTCACGATGGAGCCAGTAGGAAGTACGCAGCTGTAACCTGTGATAGCGCTCTAACACACATCAATCAAAAGGACACGCCTCTAAATCTAAGATTAAAATAACATAGAAACCAAAGCATTAGAAAAAAATATCCCCCCAGAGTTGTCATGACGGTAAATTTGACATATCTAACTGAAAAAAAGTTTTTGGAGCTACTCTGTAAACATATTTATTTCAGCTGTGAAAATTTTAACGTGGGAGTCTCTAGGCATTGCTATCTATTGCAGCCAGTCATCTAGCGGTGAGGGGTGAACTGCAAGTATTACTACTTCTTCATTTGCCTCACAATCGGCAGCCAGAGATTGCCGCCTGGTTCATAGGGATAGTGCTGGTCAAAATAAAGATAAACAAGTAAATAGCCTGAATGCACAAAGTAATAAAGAAGTATGGAAAGAAAATGTGAACATTAACAACCAGGGAATTACAGTGATTATAGATACAGGTGCTGACTGCAATTTCATGTCCAAAAGTGATTTGGAAAAGCTGAAACTTGAGTGATGACAAACTGCAAAAGTCATGTTTTAAGCTGGTGGGTGTTTTTGGACAGAAGGAAAAACCATTAGGACAGAAAACCATTAAATCTGTATACAAAGGCAAACAGTATGAGATACCATTTCAGGTGACTAAACAGAGTGTAAAAACAATACTGGGAGGTGAATCTAATATGGAGCTGGGAATAGTAAGAAGAATCTATTGAGTGACAACAAATAAGCAAAAAGACATCACAAGTGAACACGAAGATTTATTCACAGGGCTAAGCTGTGTTCCTAGAAATCACCATATCCAAACAGATCCAAAAGTGTCACCAGTGATACATCCACAAGGACAGTTCCTGTAGCTTTGAAAGAAAGCAATGAAAAAGAACTGAAACAAATGGAAAATCTGGATGCCATTGAAAGATAAACAGATTGGGTAAGCATCATGGTGACAGTAAGCAGGTTACCGGTTCGATCCCCGGCTCAGGCGGTGGCCTATCTGTGTGGAGTTTACATGCTCTCCCCGTGTTAGCGTGGGTTCTCCGGCTTCCTCCCACAGTCCAAAGACATGCACCATGGGGATAGGCTGATTGGGAACTCTAAATTGCCCATAGGAATGAGTGTGAGCGTGCGTGGTTGTTTGTCTGTGTATGTGTGGCCCTGTGATAGGCTGGTGACCTGTCCAGGGTGTACCCCGCCTCTCGCCCTGTGTAGCGGGATTGGCTCCAGCCCCCCCGCGACCCTGTTTGGGAATAAGCTGTAGAAAATGGATGGATGAATGTTCATCACACAATGTTAAAGCAGCAAGTGATATTCAAACAATTCTTACTACACCACTCACTTCCTTTCAAACCCCAAATACAACTCAAGTCCTCAATGCTGCAAGCTCTGCATTTATTCCGCAAGCTCCAGCGTTTATAGACCAAACTTATGGCATACAACCTAAAGCAAAGGAAACGCTCAAAGCTTCAATTCCACCATTTATCCCCCAAGCTACACAAATTCCCACAGTTCTCACACATTCACAGTCAAACTCTGATCTTGTTGGTATTCGAGCAGAAGCAATGAACTCTAGAACTAGCAGTGTTTACTGGAGACCCTCTAAAGTTCAAAGACCGGCAGTTATCATTTGAAACCTTGACTGAAAGAAAGAACATTCCCAAAAACGAGAGACTTTATTATCTCAGGAAGTATATTGGAGGATCTGCAAAAAGAGAAGTTGAAGGATTTCTTTTATAGTAGGCACAGATGAAGCATATGATTCAGCTTGGAAATTGCTTGAGAAGCGGTTTGGAGATCTATTCACCATAGGGAAATGTTTCAGAGACAAGCTTCATAGTTGGCCTAAAATTAGCTCTAAAGATGGAAGTGAGCTAAGAGAATTCACCAACTTCCTTGGGATCTATCAAGCTGTGATGCCACACATAAGAGTTTTAGACATTCTCAGTGACTGTGTGGACATTCAAAGGCTTTTGCTGAAACTTCCAGATTGGTTAACAACAATATCGAACCGGACAGCTATGAAAATAAAACTAACAAATAATGGAGAGTATCCATCATTTCACATATTTGTGGAATTTGTGTCCACTGAAGATGATTTAGCTTGTGACCTTATAGCTTCACTGCCAGCCTTTAAAGGTTTGGAGACAAGTAAACCCAAACACACAGCCAAGTCATTCAGGCAAAAACGTTAACAACAAACTCAGGTCAATCAACTAACTCAGATCATACAAACAACATAACCTGCATTTTCTGCAAAAGAAATGGTCACACTCTTGAGAAATGCTTCAAGTTCATAGAAAAATGTTCAAGATTGGGTCAAGTTTTTACAGATAGAAAAATTGTGTTTTGGATGTCTAAAAATTGGACATCATTTTTCTCTGGGAAGGTTAATGACCAACTGCTAGGGAAATAGAGACTGAATAGGCATTAAATAGGGTAATGAGCAGGTGGAGAGACTGAATGCTGATGAGACTCAGGTGAAGCAGATGAGCCTGATTGTTCGAGCTGCAGGTGAGCTCACATGACACAACTGTTATACCATGTGAGAAACTGGTAAACCTTCAAGTCAAATGATTTAAGCATAAAAAGAGAACCGCCTTACCACCTGTCTTTACAAGAGAGTTTATTTCAGTTAACAGATCACATATCCCAACTTCAGAGACCGCCTTGAAATGGTATCACCAAAGAAAGACTAGCAGATAAGTTGCCTCCAATGCTCAAATGTGATGTTAGTCTGCTTATCAGCTATAACTGTCAACAAGCCCTTAACCAACAGAAGTACTTGCTTGCAAGGAGAATAAACCTTATGAACAGTTAACTGATCTTGGCTGATGCATAGTAGGTTGCTCTTCTCAAGTTCAAAATCACAATGACGCCATTGGCACAAGTCACAGAATCATTGTTTGTGAAGTAACTCCTGTTTTACAACCACCTGTTGAACTCAAGTACACTTTGTATGTAGAACTCAAGTGAAGGAACTCAGTCCAGTTAATGTGATAAAGGCTGTGGAATCTGATTTCTCTGATAATAGCACCAACAACAATCCAGTCTCCCAGGAAGACATTCTTTCCATGCCAAAGGTAACCAAACTCATTAGACAAAGGACCAGTCCTGAACAATGGCAGCATGTCAGCTCAGTGAATAACTCTGCTGATTATGCTTCATAAGGTCTACGTGCAAGTCAACTGAAGGAGTCAAACTGGCTAAAAGGCCCTGATTTCCTTTAGAACCAAGATCTTCCAGTTAAAGAGGAAATGGTGGGAGAGATTGAGAAAACAGATCCTGAAATTCACAAAGGTCATACACACACTGTTCAGACAAAGGAAGAAAATCCACTGTTGGAACGTTTGAAGAAATTTTCTAACTAGTCAAGAGCAGTAAGGGCCATTGCCAGACTCAAAAGATTCATCAAGGAGTATAAAGGTGTCCACCAAAGAACAAGCAAGGTGACAAATCTTGAAGAGAGAAGGGATGCAGAAGTATTCATCATCAAGCTTGTACAAAGAGACGCTTTCTCAGAGGAAATAAAGAAAATAAGATCTCAAAGGGAAAATGTTTTGGACAAACACAGAGTAAGGCAGATAATGCTTTGTTGGAGACGTCAGATGTTCTCAGGGTGGGAGGAAGATTATCTCAATCGACCCTAGACCATGATGTTAAACACCCCGCAATTCTTTCAAAAGAATCACATGTGTCACCCTTTCTTGGGAAACATCATCATGAACGTGTAAATCACCAAGGAAGAGGCATGACAATAAATGAATTTTGTGCGAATAGAATATGGATTTTACGATGTGGAAATGTTGTGTCTTTACACATCTACCGCTGTGTTAAGTGTAGAAGATACAGAAAGACAACAAGTGCAGATGGGAAGTTAGAACAGAAGCGTCCCCTCCTTTTACCTATTGCGTGTTGATTGTTTTGGCCCATTCTTTGTAAAGGAAGGCAGAAAAGAAGTAAAAAGATATGGATTATTGTTCACATGCCTGTGTTCGTGAGCTGTTCACATCAAAACACTCGACAACTTATCAACGGATGCATTCATGGATGCTCTTTGAATAATCCCATTCGCTTTGTCAGTATCGTCTTTTGTGAACATGGCATGTCTGTTTATATAGGACCCTATTGAGGAAGAGGGTGTGCTTCTTTGCAGGGAGTTAGGTATTCGCTGCAAGATCATAATTAGGCCCCGATTAGACGTTTTTTCATTTCCGGAAACTTATCTATTGGAGCGTTCCAGTTTTTCACTGCAGTCTCCAAAATTTATTGATGCTCTCATCCAGCCGGACATCATCAATAAAACAAAACGAGCACACGCTTTAACGTTTGAATGATATTTATATACTTCATCATAAGTTGTTTCCAAGTCGTTTTTCCTTCGTCGGAATGCATCTAGAAAAACATATATTTTTAGTTTCTGGGATGTCCACAATAGATAAATAGGAGTGTATGTGTGATTTCTACAGAATAGTGCATCTTCTTAAACGTCTGCAAAAACTTTACCCTGCATGCTTTTTGCCATTTAAAATCCCAAACCTCTAAGCTGCAAGCTGAAAAGTGGATAAACACATGAAATGACATTGTTGTGATGAACAACTCTAGTGGCACGACTAGACTAGAATAGACCTTTATTGATTCACTATAGGAGAAACTTGGGTGTTACTATAGATATTTCCCAAAAAACAATAAATAAAAAAATGTTAAAAAAAAATTAATGTTAATAAAGTAATAATAATGATAAAATCTTAATTAAATTGTCCTCTGTATCTCTCTGGACTTCTATAAACAGAATACTTTATGCGTATTTAGAATCTTTATTGTTTTTCTTTCTAACAGGAAGAGAAATAGCATTGTCAAAGGTTAAATGCTTCACTGAAACTGTCTTGACTGACTGACACCTATGACTGACACTCAAACAACTAAAAATATTTACAAAGCTGAAAGAAAGTGAACATGATATTTTAAATGTTTATTGTTTACACTAAGAAAATGGCAAGAAAAATGTATCTTTTTTCCATCTATTTTCTTTTCTATCTATTTTCCCATTTGTTCTGGAAAATAATCAGAATAAATGTTATAAGTATTTGAGTTTAAAGTTTATAAAAACATTACGACAGTAATACAGTTTAAATGAAAAGGTTGTATTACAACAAACACTTAATTAGGATCTTACATACCCAAACTAATTGGTGGAGATGGCTATGATGGGTTTATTTACACAATTTATTGAAGAAATTAATCATAGTCACTGGAAATTTACCTCTACCAAATGGCAGACCAGGACATGAGGAAGTCAAAGAGTTATATGTTGTCTTAATTACAAAGTGGAAAAAGATCCAGTAATCATATTTCACCATATTCCTGGCTCTCAAAAAACAGCTGAAAGTTTGGCTTTGGACAAAAGTACTTTTGCTTCACCTTTGAAAGACAAGTGGGCAAAATATGGCACACAGAGAGCTGTTATGTATGTTGTTAAGATGGGGTTAAAAAGAGGATTAGGACTGGCACACAGAGAGTAGCCTGTGATTGTATTATGTAATAGTTTTTACTTCTTTGTCTGAGATTACGATCTATCTTTTAGCCACTGAAAGTAGATACATGCTGCAAACCATTTTTTTTTCATTCAGCGTCCTTAAGCAAAAGGTTATTTGACCCATTTCTGCTTCATCCTACTGCCGACTTTGCTGATGGATCTCTTGAAGCAAAACATGACACAGTTTACTCTTTGTTGCCATTTCTGTATCTGTGTTGGGACAGTCACTTTTTCTCAGGACAGGGTGACCGCACAAGTTTTTTTTAAATAAAGGGATTGGGGTTTGGGAAAGCTAAAACACTTCAAATCATCACCTGTACTGTTTTATTTCCTTAATGGAAACAACTTATCTTGCTGCATTTAGTAAATAGCAAATACTTCAAATAACTAACAACAGCATGCAAACACATGCATTGTTGTTTCACATTCATCGGATCCTTTAATTTTTTTTTAGTTACAGCTGTTTTAGCATAAATTTGATGAAAATTCTATATATATTTCCCACACTTCACACTCAGCATAAATTAATTTCAAGCAAACCTTAAACAGCACAGAACATACTATTTGCAATAAGTATTAATATTGAGAGATGTTTGCAGTTGCATACTTTAACCAACAGATGGAGTCAAATACACGTTAAATAAGATGCAACATGGAAACAATGAGGATTCCTTACAGGAGGCTGTTTCGTTCTCTGCTTGTTGACATTTGTGTTATTTTTCCTTTTATGAAGGGTTCTGATAGAAACAATTGTTTGTATGTTAGCACTTCCTTCATGTACCACCTTTGTGTGACTTGTTTTTATAATAACAGCTGTTAGTTGAAAGCTGTTCACATCATTACATGATGGCAAGTGATAAAAGAAAATTAAATGATTTCTTTTGCCTCAAAGCATGTTTTCCCTCTTTGATTTCATTTCCTATGAGGAAGATAAAGTACCCCCAATACTCTGTAGCAGTGGATGAAGATTTAATCTTGTTCTTGATGAATGACCCACTGCTTCTCTGAGAGCGGGTGTCGAGGCAGACCGCTCTGAATACTAGAGAAACAGTGAAATAATCTGGGATTTTCTTATTGTTCTGTAGCGTCTGGTGTTTGTTTGTGACAAGGGATTGCAGGGATGCAGTTTCTGGACTCAGTTAAGACATTAACTGAGACATTTTATAAGTTATACAAACAGGAAATGAATAAATAACTTAAAGTTTGATCATAGTAACATATATTTCATACACGCCTGATGTAACAGCCTCTCATCAAGCCTCTGCATCCCAGTGGAATATTGCAGCCTCACAGAAAGAAGATTACTGGTTCAAGCCTCGGCTGGGGGGTCGGTATGTAAAGTAAGCTTTTCAGTGTGAAGTTTGCATGTTCTTCCCATGTATCTATAGGTTTAATCTGGCTTCCTCCTATCCACAAGACATTCATGTTAGGTTAATTGTTCACATATTACATTTAAGTCGCTTTGGATAAAAGTCTCTGCTAAATAACTGTAGAATAGCAGAATTAATTCAACGTTGCAACAATGAAGCAAAAAACTGTTCTTCTAAGACGTTGTAGACATTAAAAACTATATAATACAATGTGTCGTTTTAATAAAATGTGTCTAATAAACATATTACTTTTATTTGACAGCAAAAGCAAAATATTTCTAGTTCATAATGCTTTAAACCACTTCATTATGTTTTAGTGGAAAATACTGATATTTTTACTCCATTACTTTAATTTATTCAAGGATCTTTATAATGGTGGATAACAAATATTCTCTCTCTGTTCCTATAGACACAATGACGACAACTAACTCTGAATATTACAAACAACATCCCATACAACTTTTTTCAAGTTAAATATTCAAAACAGTGCATAATATAATGCAACTATGCTGAGCTGGAGCTTAGTCGGCTTAACAAGAACACAATGAATGTCAGCCTAAAAGGTCATTTTAAATTGCACCAAAGACATTGTTGTGCAAATTTACAACTCTGATTTGAATTATTTCAATAAAACTTTATTGATTTTAATTTTCATTCTATGCTGTGAAAATGAATGCATTACTCTGGCAAATAAACAACATCAACTTTGGTTGAAAACAAATAACACAGTCTGTCAATGTATTTTCCTGTTTTTCAGAAACCTTCAATGGAAATGTACTTGTAGATCGTCAAGGCAAGAAAATAATAGAAGTGAAAATCTCCTTCCTTTCATTACTTGACTTCTAGAAAGTTTTTTTTCTGCATTACCTGTTTTGAAGGTGCCCTGTATTTGTTTTGTCTGGTATGTACTTTTACTGTTTGCGCTAAATTGAGCTCATATATTCTGATTTTATGGGGCATTATTTCTTTCTCTGTGGATGCATCTCTCCTCCAGTTGGACTGTGTGTTGGTAAAGTCAGAAGCTCCATTATTGAGGACCCCTGATGAAAACCCATTAATGGCTTTGCAGTTGGGATTGAGGTCGAGGAAAGGACCTGGCAATGCATCTGCACACACAGCCATAAAGCCCTGATGTAGCAGCCTCTCATCGAGCATCTGCAGCTGAGGAAGAATAACTGTGCCGATGTCTACAGACCTGTTGAATTAAAGGGGGCATTAACCGCTGCTTCCTCTGCATTATTGATGGCGAGCTCCAGTCCGGAGGCCATAATGCCTGCTATTTTTCCCCTTGCAATTTTCCAGTAGACGTCTGACTGGCTTCAAACACTCTTCTGTGAAGAAAGCATGCGAGGGTTCAGGCTGAGTGCTGCCCTTCTTCCCTGCAGGTTGCTGTTATTTTAAACCAAATCACAACAATCAGTGTTGATCTGTGAAGCCTCCATGTTGCCTGAGTGAAATGAGAGTAATCACAGGACGAAAAGCTGAGGATGACGAGTGTTATGTACGGTGCCACCTACACTAACAAGGCCAAAAGAGGCAGCAAGGATCCTCTGAGAGAAGCCAAATCACATGATGCGTCAAACACAGTAAGTGTGTTTCTTTGCATGGCGTGAAAGAGAAAAAAAACATTCATTCCACTTTGCCAAATGCTTGCTAACTAGGATTTTACCTTAGTGAGTCACCTCACCCATCACCTACAATATATTTGCTGTTGAGTTCTCCAACAGACACCTCCACTGCTGGCTTTATCTGCTCGCGCACAGCTTGAGACACCTTACCACACTGCTGACCCCATCCTGTCATATGATTTAATGAGCAGAGTGGTGTCACAAACCACAGCATTGGGGGGGAATGACAGGTTGGGTCCATACAATGCTCGAAAGATTAATGAGGTCATCTACTCTCGCAATATAAGAGACACTTGGAGAAAGAAACTTGATGACTTTGGGAAGCATAGAACATAAATGATGCAAAGAGAATCAGAAATAACAGCTTCTCTATTCATAGTCAGTTATGAGGTGGTCTGAAGCTCGGCTCTGGTCTACTTATCTGCTTTCAATTTTATAGCACAGCCTGGTCAATGATAATGAGCTGACATTTTTTTGTACTCGGTCAGCAGGGACTGGTGTGCTCTGCCCTTTGATTCTGCTTGTGTGACTCTGTGTGTGTTTGGAGCTTTCTATGAGGTAGATGGCTTTGGCTTTATGATGATAACACTCTCTAAATGCGGTCCCAAATCAATCCGATCCCAATCCAAATGGTTACCTTCCATCTCTGCAGGCTGTTTTAAAGGTTGGTATTGATTATTCCAGCTATTCCTGAGTTTGGATGGGCCAGACGAAAAAGACTGCTTGAGCAGTAGAGAGATGACAATGCAATTAGAGAGTGGAAGTCTGCACAGACTGGATTGTAATGATCAAGGAGAGTGGAAAAGAATGGCAGACACTAACACAGTGCAGTCCAATGAAAAATGGTAAAATAGCCCCGTTGGACTATGTGAAAAAAATGAGTAGTTTCACATAACGCCACATTCACTCACTACGTGTTAGCTGAGCTGGATGGTAAGGTGGGGTTATGACTGTGCCGAGACCAAGCATCACAAGATTAATGGGAATCAGATTCTAAAGTCTGATGACTTTGGGGAAGACACGCCCATCCCCTTAGCAGAGATTGGTCATAGTTAAAGATGAATTTGGCCTGAATGTCTCACACCAGGCAGGGAGGATGCTGAGACTGAGCAGCTGAAGAAACAGAATAGGATTTATTATTTAGGTTTTCCAGGTAATCCAGGTCAGGCAGGTCCAGTGAATCTAGATCAAGCATGGAGACTGTATGAGAGAGGGCAGACTTGTTACAAGGCCCTTCCTTACAAAACAGCTGCTGGGGATCAAGATGACAAAACTCAGGTGTGCTGAAGGGTCCGGTGGATATTCTGAGGCTGTCTTGGATGAGAGATATCAGGGTGAAGGTGTCCATTTTCAAGAGCAAGACAAGAAAGTGTGTGGGAACTATTTAAAAATAAATTTGTCAGCTTTCCAGGGAAAGTAAACACCAGGGTGTTGGGAAGGAAGCACCAGCTAGACTTCTGTCAAACTTCAGGAGCAGTGCGAGGTTCAGTCAGATCATGGAACAGTGGATACTCAACCCTCTTGGAGAGTGTCCAGTCTCTTTTGTGGAGTTGGACACATCTTATTATACATCTGAAGGAAGCGTGGTGTAGAGCTGTTGCTCATATCAGCAGAAGTCCACTGAGGTGGTGTTAGGGTTTCATTATGGTGTCTCCATTGTCATCTCCCCTTTAAGGTTTTCTGGAGATGTTCTTTCAGGCCCTGGGATGCTTTTGAGATGCTCTGGGAGCAGCTGTTGCTGGGCGAAACATGTTGCCTCTGTGATGTCACCCTAAAACCATAGAAAATTGGGTTGTCAGTTTGAGTCTCATCCTTTAAAAGATTCTCTATTTTCTTCTCTTTTTACACCTTTACTTATTTGCCTATTTTGGTAGGAATTAGAAATACATGTTTAAGGTTAGAATTTGTGTGCATGATTGAACTTGGATGCTCCAATGTTCTGATATAACAGCTGGAATAACTGTTAAATTATATATTTTTTAAAGATCTGGTTGCAAAATATGATTGGGATTCAGCTGACAGCAAATGAACATGAAGCCATCCCAACACATTCTGAAAAACAAGTCATGTTCACTGAATAAATTAAAGTTTTTATGTTTTTTTAGAGAAGAAAATCTAGAGTTTAATGGAAACATCAAATATCCAATTGTTAAGGTGGAGGTGGATCGATCCTGTGTTGGTCATGTGTTGTATCCAGTAGCAGAGAGAACAAAGCCCTTGTTGGATGAAGATCAAATAAATTAAATGAAAATGCTGAACACACAAAAAATCCACAATGGAGAGAGCTGCAAGCAGAGGGTTTAACAACGATTATTGCATTTTAACCTAAACATCATGAAAAGACTGCAAAACTTAAATCTAAGTAAGATTAAAGATCTTAAATCAAGGACATATTTGCTTATTTTTTAAAGTAACTTTTTAATCTTAAATTTTACTTTTCAGGATTTTTAAAGATTTTTTTTTACTTGTTTTAGGAAATTCTTGAAAATGTTTTTGTTGCTTGAAATATGATCAATTATCTGCGAACAGAACAAGAAAATTGATCTTAAATTTTAAAATTAACCTAATTTTTGTATTTTTTTTCTTGTATTTTAAAGCCAGTTTTTATGAAGCCAGTGAAGCATCTAAACATATTAAGGGTCTCACAGAAACAAGAAACATTTTGCAATAAGAATGAAATAAAATCCCCAAACACAAACTCTTTACAGACTATTGGGACAATTTAAACGATGCAATACTTCTCTGATGGTTGTTTCAGAACAGAATCAAACTTTTTTCTTTTCATTATCTTTGTGATTATTTTGAAACTTTGAAAAGATCAAAATTAAAATGTAAACTTGTTTTGAAATATTAAACAAATATATAATATGTTATTATTTACCATTTGGAAAGTGACAGAAATATCCGCTACAAGCCTCTGAATGCTGGTGTTTTATTCCAGTCAAGTGTTGGAAGCTGAATTCAAGCGGCAACAGCCAAGCTCTTCAACGCAGAATGTGTGGGCAGGGTAAGAAAAGAATGAGTAATCTATTAATGCTGATGGAAAGGTAGCCCACACTAAAAAACATGGAAGGATCACATATGTCATAACCTCTGGTTTCTTTTTATTTCTACAGAGCATAGAAAACAAGGATAAATAGATTATGGCCACAATGTGTCACATGTGCAGATGTGTATTCCACCATATGCAGTGTGGGTTTCAGCACTCAGCTGTTCATTTGCATTTGGTGATGTTAAACATTAATGTGCAGCGTCTGATACGCAGCTTTAACTGCTGTAGCTTTAATATAGAACAGTCTATATGCCAACTCAGAACATGCAGTCTGAGAGTTGCTTTCAACTTGACTGCAATTATTACTTATCCTAATATTTCAGACAATTTTTTACTGACTGGCAAAAATTATTTATTTTTTTCTTGATGATTTATTTTTACCTTTGCCAAGGAGGTTATTTGGCAGCGTTGGTTTGTCTGTCTGTTTGTTTGCTTGAATCAAGCCACACAGGAGTTTTGGGACTGTGTTGCTTGGTGGATGTCTGAGCTGTCTGATTGCTTTTCTAAATATTTTGATTTTCTGAATATATTTATTTTTAAACTTTTGTATTTATGTTTTGGTCCCATAATATCTCCCATTTTATGTTTTACTAATTTTTGCAATGTTTTTATTTACTTCTAGAGTCAGAAATGTTTTAACTTTTCAATCACAAAATATGTTTCCTCAGTTCAGAGTTCGTCCGTATAGGGATGTAATTCTGAATCTAACTGTAGCCTACTTTAGCTGCGATGTGATTTAATATGATTAACCTGAATATGGTAGGATGTATTGATCACAATAATTTGTTTTAGTTTTTCATCAAGCTTTTTTCCCCTTTTTTCCTCTGTAAAACACTTTATGCAACAGTCAGTTTACATGATAAGTGTGACACAAACAATATCTGTTTTAATAACTGACGTCCACTGAGCAGAAATGGCAAATTATCTTATAAACTAACAACTTGTTTTTGAAAAGCATGTTATTGTGTTATTACCATTTACTGGTGGAAGATTGCATGATATATATAAATAAAGTTTTTCCTTTAAACAGCATTTAAGAAATACTAAAATACCTCTCTAAAAACCAAATTCACTCATTTTCACTTATTTATCTAAAATTCTCCCCACCAAAATAATTTTCTAAGTTCTCTAATCTTTATTGGCACTAAATAATTACAGCTCAATGCCTTTCCCCGCTATTAATGTCATGTCATGTTATAAACTTGGCTTTTTGGCTTTGTTTCTTCTTAAACCTCAGATCTTAAATTACGGATTACGGATCGTATCAAGTCGATCAACAACCATATAAAAGATAAGTTGATGAAGTGACACTGGGATTAATATGATCTTACACAGTACCCACTTTTCTGTTGTGAGTTTGCATTTATCAGAACAGACGAGCTGTAATAATCTCCCCTGAAGCAGAAGTCTGCTTTCCCTCGAGCGACCGCTAGATGACGCTAAAACACCGGCGCTTGCGCCTCCATGCTGCACACAATCACCGTGAAGAATCTGGCTGCTCTCTCATCTCTTGAACACCTCAAATCCATTTCTGTGACTGCGCGAAACCGTTGCCAAAGCCCAACTGTATCCATGCGGATGGAGGATGGTAAAAAAAACACACCCAGCTTGAACCCAGAAACTATGCGCGATCGTCCGGCGTGTTGTCCTGCTGTCGACGCGCTCTGGTCAACCAGAAGTTGTGAGTCAGAACCGGAGGACCAGCAACTTTTATAGACTTTAAAGTGGGCAAGTGGGCGGCAGGCACGGTTTGGACTTCTTTGACTGGCTGGGAAGCTGATATTAGGTTATGTTTTGTCCAGCGCGTGTTGAAGCGAAAAGGAAATGGCAATTCTCTGAAGAGCTGGTCTCTGCTGTTTGTGGTTGGCAATGGAGCTTAAATGAAAGGGACGTTTCCCGGGATTAACTGACAGAACGACAGGTAAGATGTCAGATCACCTCTGTATTTTCATCCAATTCATTGTAAGGCTTTTGAGGCTGAAAAAAAGGCGACTGATTTTATACAATTTATAGAGGCTTTCTAAACCCCAACTACTCATGATATACACAAGCAGCCCAAATGATTTACTGGTGTAGACTGAGTTATTGAATTATTGATCCGAACACCTCTGATAAATAGTTATTAACTCGTGGCACAGATAGGCTGCAGGAAACTGACGACTTTAGGTGGTGCACAGGTGCAGTTGCAGGCTGGCAGATGTTGGGATTCATTCTGGGTGGATGCACAGATGAAGAGATGATCAGAAATGTGAAAAAATACAAATAATTAAAAAAAACTTCACTAACTGATTCAAATGAGACAAAAAAGTTCGATTTCTTCCTCCTTTGGTGTAGAAGCAGAAAAGAATGATAGGAAGTGCAAAAACATCGAAAAACAGAATTATCTATCTATCTATCTATCTATCTATCTATCTATCTATCTATCTATCTATCTATCTATCTATCTATCTATCTA
>JBAMHX010000004.1:14198919-14208985 GCA_037177515.1 Pseudomugil tenellus | reverse complement strand
GTAATTTCATGTATACAGATCATGTATACAGATATATACATATACATATCTGTATGTGTGTGTGTATAAATACCAAATGTAAAGTTAAGAAAGTCTACAAGTCTAAAAGAATACTCAAAAAGGCTTTCAGAGAGATAATTAAAGTACTTCACCCATATCTGAGAAAAAAAGTTAGTCATACTCAACAATGTTTTGTTCCAACTCTTTAGCATATAACATGGTTTCTGTATGTAAATGTGGTTTATAAAAATATTAAAGTGTTTTCCTTGATGTAATATTGTTTTCTATTTCTAAGCTACCATATATTGGATATATGTGCTTTTCAGTCAGCAAATGTATTTGGCCCAAGCATGCAAATGGGATTTTCAAGTGGTTCAGGTTCTCTTGTACCTTTTCTAAAATATCACCTGGTGGAGAAACCAATGCTGGCTTTAGAGTTGACTGCTTGTGTTTTGAGACTTTAGAAAGTATTTTGTGTAATATCAATATTGGATTAGATGGGACGGTGGCCTGGTAGCTCTCTCTCTCTCTTTTTTTTACAAGTTTAAAACAAGTTTAAAAACACCTATCCTCATTGATTCTAATAGAGCAAACTGCTAAGTAGAGGTAATATCAATTAGAAAATGCATTTTGATGCTTCGTAAAGAATGTACATCTCATTAAACCTTACTGGAAACAGCCAGAACAGCAATCACGTTATGCCACTGATGCCACTGTGATTGCAATATTAGCCAAGCCAACAGCTGTCCTTGCTATGCTTTAACATCCAGGAGGTAAATATTACAGTCCATTGGGGGTTGATTAAGTATGTTTATATAATTTCTGTCTGGAAGTGAAGCAGACAGCTGGGTGTCTGATTACCCCGACCGTTACTTTAGGATTGAAAGATTAGGAAAACTGCATGACCTCAGAAACACAGCAGAAATAGAAATACAGATGTGCTGCAATGGTGGAGAAGTTATGCTTCCTTTCCATGTTTGATCTTTTCTGCAGCATAATGAATCTCTCTCATGTCATTTATGTCATGTAAGTCTCCTCCAGGTAATTCACTGCTGCACATCAGACTTTGTCTTAGTGTGCTCTCAAGCAGGACCAGCTCCCTTTTAAAGAGATTCTTCACAGAGAAGATAGTCTGACAATAAAAGCAGATATTCATGCCCCAGCACAACATTTCGTCAAAAGATAAAAGCTTTCCTCACCTCTATCTTACTATTCATCAACGAAGAACACAGAGTGAAAGCAAACCCCATTTTCTTTAACACTGAGTATCTGCACAGTGCAGTGTAGAGTGTGTCATTTGTAATGAATAGCCCTGAGGTAATTAGAAACACGCTTCTCTTCCAGGAGAAAAACAAGATTGTGAAAAAGTGATGATAAATAAATAAATGATGGGGGAAAAACCCACAAAGGGATGATAGCAGGTGGGGGTGGGGGCTCCTAGCTGAGAAACAGATGCCAGGGCTACATTGTTGATAACTCTCTGCTGTTTGGCACATGGGTGCAGAAGGATTATGCCAATTCATTAACCAGTCAAGTAGGGAGGTCTTCATGCAGTCTCTGACAGCAATTGATACATCACTTGCATGTCATTCATGAGTATATTTAGGTGCAAACAGGTTATACCTGTGATTTTGTATGTACTTTGTATAGTTTAAGATGCGTTCAGTAAAAGAAAGTAAGATATGAGATAATAAATGTAACTGAGATCTTTGGAGAGCAAAACTGTGTGTTTTTCAGTACCACACTGGATTTTTCTGATATTTTAAACCTAAACGTTTAGGTAAAGTAAAGTAAAAGTCTTTACTAAATTAAAAGTATCAACCTCTCTGGCAGTTATTTATTTGGTTTCTAAGGTGCAATGTAGCATTGTTTTCCGTCAATCTGAGGAGGAGTTGTGTGTTCACAGTTTGCAACCAGGTTATATTTTTCTTTTTTAATGATTCCAGTTATACTAAGAAATATAAATTTAATGTTAGTTATTTTGTGTAAAGTTTGAGAAATAGTTTAGTTGGGAGTAATAGTACATACTTTTCCCTGTGATGGACTGGCGACCTGTCCAGGGTGTACCCCGCCTCTCGCCCTGTGTCAGCTGAAACATACTATGTTTCTGTTAGATCTTCTGAAATGGGGGAGGGGTTTATTGGTATCCAAGTTAATAAAGACAAACAGACTGATGGACTTTGTAGTTGAAACAAAACCAACTTGAAGCACTTTGTGACAACCTGGGTGTCACAACCAGGCCGTCACGTGACTCAGGGTGTCAGGCATCGTCAAGAATCACCTGCACACCTCCACTTCCTAGCCTTTACTCTACCGTTTCACGTCACGCCCACTGTCCCTCCCGTTCATGCAGTTTACGCACCTATTGGTAGATTACACGCATCCCTTTGTCACAACGGACCCCTTCCTACCGTTAATATACGTCTTCCAACTGATCGCAAACAGCAGGGAAGACAGAAAACACGACGTCGGAGCCACATGTTTTTTTTTTCTCAAAGTAAAATTAAAATAAGGCTGTTAAGCCCTTGGATTTGGTTGTTAACCCCTCGCTGCACGCTGTCCGTCCTCCGTCATCATCCCTCCTCTTTATCATCATCACCATCACCAACCTTCGCTTCAATATTCCGGATATTCACTGGATTACTTCATTCCCTGCATCCCTCATCACACACTGATGCTCCATAAACAGGAAACAAGCATGGACCTGTAGCTACTAACTGTGAGTTTTCTTTTGGTTTTTATTTTTTCTCTCTTGAACATAACTTTATTTTGCGTACATTTGATTTTGTTTTTGATTCATTATGAACTCAAATAAAAATAACAAAACACAACAAAACACAACACAAAAGGAAACCTGAATTAAAAATATATATTGTGTTAAACTGAACTTTGGGATTTTGGGTATGAAAGACTGTTTTTTATATTTTGTTGGTCATCCTTTGTTTAAATTTCCATTAAATACCTGAAAAGAAAAGAGAAAAAGTATATTTGCCTTTGATTAATTTGTGTTGGTCATTTTTATAGTTTGTATTTGAAGGGTTTACACCTAGTAGTGTACATCCTTGTGTGCTGTGTTTCCTTAGTGTAGGACAATCTTACACATCAGGAGAGAAACCTGATTGGCACCCCAGAATAAAAATAAAGGCAAACCGTCACAAATTGTTTCTTCACAATTAGACTATGTTAACAGTCTTCTAGAGAGCCTGTGACAGCCTACTTAATCGCATTATTTGATGGGGAAGAAATATTGTTGATATCTGTTTGGTTTGATCAGAGACTGAAAATGAGATACAAGCTATTCAAACATTTTTGAACAATGTTAATACAAACATCAAGCTGGCCCTTTGTTTCAGCAAAGAAGGCTTTAAATCCTTAGAGCTCAATATTTATACAGATAGTCAGGGCACCTTACATTTTAAGACAGAAATGGTTGAAATAAAAACTATTGACTCATTTTTGCTTTCGGAGGTTAGGTTACTTAAAAAAAAACTATCTGAATCCTGCCACAGAACTACAGGCCAATTTCTAAGCTGCCTTTTGTGACAAAAATCCTGGAAAAAGAAGGCACTAATTAATTTATTGATGTCCTAGAGGAACACAATATCTTTAACACATGTCCAGCTGGGATTTGTCTTTTGCTTTCAGCTGAACAGCTCTGCTTAGAATTAGTAATGACCTTTTCATGCAAAGTGATGCAACAGGCTGTTTTGGATGCGGAATATTGGGTACAATTCTTGAATAGTCCTATCATACCTTTATGGTAGATCCTAGTCAATGTTGGCAGCGTGACGTCCTGTTCTGAACACTTGTCTGCAAGATTTCTGTTCTTTACTCACTGGTATTTGCTTCGTCTGGGTCATTTGATAGGAACTTTTGATGAGTACTTTATCACGGTTACACAGATAATGTTTAGTTATGTTTCTTTGAAATGACTCCTTCAAGTCATATGTTCTGTTACGCTGCATTAAGTCTGGATATATGATAACATCCTTAAACTAAACGCTTATAAAACTGTGGCCTTGTCTCTGCCTCATCTGAAGGGTCAAAGTATAACAGAAAGCTTTATCTTCTGCAGTTACCGGTAATCCAAATGCATGTAATCTTGGTGTCTCTGTGAATCAGAGTGTAAATCTGAACCAACATGGAAATGAGTTGGTTCAGTCCCATTTTTATAATCCGAGAAATATTGTCAAGTTAAGACTACAGTAGTCGCCAGGCTGATATGGATTTTTTAATATCCGGTGTCAATTCAGGTATTTGGGAGAAAAAAATCCAATAATGATCAATCAGCTGACTCATTAAAAACAATATACATATATTGAATAAAATAACTTGTTTTTTAGTCTCCTACAACAACGAATATATCAATTTGAGGCCGAAGATTTTACTGTTATACAATATTTTGTCCTTAACCCCCCTTAACAGAGGCGGCCTTTTCAATGCCTTTTTATTCTTCTTCGGTTGTATTGTCTAATCTTTTTTTTCGCTACCAATGCTTAACAATGTAAGAAAAATAAATGTCTTTGAATTGAATTGAACTGAAGTGCCATGATGGATTGATGAAGTCGTTCTCTACTTTTAAATATTTTGTTCACTAATATTATTTCTGCAGTTACTTACTGACTTTTAACTGTCAGCTAACACCATGCTAGGTTAGCATGACTGCAGCAATGTTATTGCAAACAAACAGACAGTGTAAGTGTCTTTGCAAAGTGAGAGGATCGTGTTAACAGGGAATGTTTGCTGTACTCAATGGTAAAAACTGATCATTTATGGTGACGAGTAATTCTTTCATTTACGAATTGAACTCAGTGCTAGACAGGGAGTAACTTAAGCAAGCGTCATACAACATTAGCAGTGCAAAGTAAATGAAAAGGAAACAGAGTTAAGATGCGTTAAGTCATAAATTATTTCACAACATTGTTATGAACTTATGTATCTGCAAGCTCTAGTCAGCCCTGTAATGTTGCCTAACTGTAGCTACGTTACTGAGAATTGAATGGTTTGAATGGAGTCAGTGCTCCAACTATTTGACAGAAGTTGCAAGGACTTCTGCACAACCCAACGTTTAGCAGCATTTATTGTTTTATAAGAGATTAAGAATTAATCAGTGTTCATTCAGAAAACGTTTGCAGATCGTGATTGTTTTAGAAAGAGCGGTGTTATCTGTCCCAGTCCATTCTGCTACAGTATGTTTTACAGGTAGTGCATAGTTTGATCTGTTTCCACAAAACAGCCAAACTCTGAAACATTGGAGGGCAGCTCCAAAATTCATAGCTTCGAGCTGCATCTGTTGAATGTTCATATTCTAATTACATTGACAAACTTATCAAAATGGTTGAATAGCTACATCATCGTGCCCATGCTGCTGCTTTGAGCTGTCAAGTCGACAGACAGATCTAAAAGCAACATAAGCTACAGACACATTGACAAGAGGAAGAAAGTCAGTCATCACTGACTGTGACAGCAACATACACTGATGAAAAAATATCAATATTCACCATTTTGAATGTAGAATCAGGATAGTCAAAGATGGGGGACTGGATGTGATGATAGGCTGTGTTCCCTCTTATGTGCAGTAGTATACTGCTTATTTGCATATCCTGTTTGTGTGTTGTCTATGTGATAAAACTTAAGGAGGGAGATACGGATATTCAACAAAATTGCATCATAATATCTGGGATGTGCGGCACATTTCTCTTCTTTAAGCTTGAATCATGTATTTGTTTTAAGTGTGTGAGAGTGTTTGCAGGTATTAATCAAATAAAAACACACATTTTTTTCTGCTTTAAAAGATGTTATCTGGGTGTGAGCACTTGACTCTTTTCCTCATTGAACTGTGGTGTTTATTACATCCAAGGAAGATCCCTTTTCAGACACTTTCAGAGCATTTCAAGTACAGTTTGGTTTGATAATAAATATGACCTGACATGAGAAAATTGACCAAAAAACAAATGTCATTTTTTAAATGTGGTTAAAAGTCATGGTGTGTTGTATTTTCAGTGATTAGTGAGGAGCAACTCGTCCTTGCAGTTATTGTTTCACAAATGTAAGGTGTTTTTTTTTATTTTTTTAA
The DNA here is from genome assembly GCA_037177515.1 of Pseudomugil tenellus. Taxonomy (NCBI): domain Eukaryota; kingdom Metazoa; phylum Chordata; class Actinopteri; order Atheriniformes; family Pseudomugilidae; genus Pseudomugil; species Pseudomugil tenellus. The sequence continues at coordinate 14,202,909 of JBAMHX010000004.1, read as the reverse complement.
GAGATTAAACAACCAATCAAAAGTTTGAACACATTTGATTTATTAGAAGTGTGTTCAAACTTTTGACTGGTACTGTATTTGTTCATTTTTTTTCAAAGCCCCTGGTATTTCTGGCATGTACACAAGGTGTGTTGTTGATGCTCTGATGCTGCTGATATGACGTGCCGGCTGCAGCAATATTAAAAGATCTGACACCCTTCTGGAGTTTGTGAGGAAGCAGCAAAATCTATATAAACAGACAGAAGGGTTGCTGGATGATAGTCAGATATTAAATAATGAAAACTGATCTGAGAACAACTTGGGATTCTTTTTTCTCCTTTATCCTCTGGAACTTTAGCTGCATTCCGACATAAGCTTGGCTTAAAGTATTTGGTTGGTGTAGCAAATGATTGTGGTCTGGTCTACATACATTGTTCCACTGTAATCACACAATGTGTCGAAAACTGATGCTGTAAAATATCTCCTGCATTGATTAGTAAATGAACCCCGAACAGCAATACAAAACAACAAAACCCAAAGGACTTTGAATAGGTATGAGAGTCCACATATTTTTTTGCAACATCCAGCCCATTTTTAAAGCACCTGCTTGTTGCTTGTGGTGGTTTTGTTTAGATCTGCTTTGATGCCATCTTTTCTTTTCAAAGCCCCTTCTTTTGCAGTTTCACTTTCTTGACTCATCTGCTGACATTTTTAACACTTCCCAAAGTGTTCCTTTGTGTAACTGCTATTCATTTGTTCCTTAAAGTATCTTTGATAACAGAGCAGATATTTATCACATCACCTACATCCAGACTGCTGTGTGAGGATGTTGTTTGGCAGACATCACATGTTGAGTGATGTGTAGCGGTCACAGGTGTGGTTTCTTTCAGAATTCCTCACAAAGACCCTGTTTGGACATAGAGACTGTGCATGGGAGCTGGGCATTGACACAAAGCCTTTTCTTGCAGTTTCGCTGCAGTTATGTGGGGGGTGGGGGGAGGTTATATACTTTTCTATCCAGTCTTTCAGAGCTTCTTTTGACCTTAACAATTTTTCTTTTCTGTAATTTGTTGATGAAATTCCTTACTGTGAAAGGCACCACAATGCAGCATCTTTTTAGGCATCGGTTCGCCAAACCTTCAGAAAAGTCAGAGTGTAAGGATTTATTTGTAGTTGAGCTGAAATCAGCTGCTAGTGTTTAGTTCATGATCTTGCTTAGAATAGAGATATATGCAGCTGCTGTTCCTGACTTTGGCCATGCTGGAACATTCTGGATTGAAACACATTGTTTCAGTTCATGGATGTCACAACATCAGATTTGTTTTGTTTGGAATTATTCATCATTGTATTATTATAATGATAGAAATAACAAAAAAGAGTACCCGACTTGTTTGTTTTATTATGTTCCTTTTGTTTTGGTGAAAAGTGACACTGTAGCTCAGGAGGTAAGAGCAGTTGTCTACCAATGTGAAAGTTGGTGGTTTGATTCCAGGCTTCCCGTGACTACATGCTGAAGTGTCCTTGGGCAAGACACTGAAACCTATGTACCAAACATGTAAGTCTCTTTGGAGAAAAGGATCTACTAAATGACTGTAATGTAATGTAATTTAATGGTGATTAAATTGCATATAAAATGTGCGTTAAAATGTGCAATTTCTTTGAAATTTTATCATCTGATTTCAAAGTAATATGTTCATTTTATTACATATAAAAATACACATTGTGATGGACTGGCAACCTGTCCAGGGTGTACCTTGCCTCTCACCCAATGTCAGCTAGGATTGGCTCAAGAAGCGCCTTACAGCTTTCCCTTGCACTCTGCAAACATAATTCAAGAAATATGGAGGAAGACTGACTGACGTGTTTCAGAGGAGGGTAACACAAACTAAGGAGCTTGAACCTAAAAGAGGGACAACTTTTGTTGCATGGGTGATGTTTGGATATAAAAAGACTGACATGGGATGGACAACAGTTGTTTCTAAAATCTGGTCCCAATAACGGACTCCAACGTGAATAAATTATTTTATCACCTATACAAGAGCCATACAACAAAGATTACAGAGAGATTCATCTAGCAAATCCCCAAAAAAAGACTGTTTATATTGGTAGATAAAGTTTGGTTGTGATTGCAACAAACCATTCCATACCTTCTGGTTAATGTGTATAAAACTTATGTTTCACTTTAAATGTTAATAGTACTGTGAAGCAAAAAAAACATCCTAAAATTATGTCTTCATTAGTGATATGCAGCCCATTGTGAATATTCAGCTGAAGTAGTAATAATTTTGTACTTTAAAAGCTAATTAAACCTAAGACTTTAAAAGAGTGTTTCTTTTTTGTCACCACTTCCTCCCATTTTTCAAGCATAAGTACTGTTATTTTAGCCCTCCACAGTTCTAACTTTATTTTTTCTACATACAAATGGGGTTTGGGTCAACTTTAGTACAACTTTATTATTCAGATGATGTAGCAGAGACTAATACCCTAAGGCATCTACTTGCCTTGTTAGAGAGGAAGTGATTGTGTGTTACTTAACATGAAAACTGATTTTAACAGAATTGAAAACTACAGAGACTGAAATTGAAAAACACAAAATAGAAAATACAAGACAAGGCATGCACATTTAATATAAGCAGGTATCTCTGGAATAGTTTGTTCCTGAAAGAGAATATAGTATTTGTGGCTTTATTTCCCAAAAAGAAGACTCGTGTGTATTTTGTATTCATACTGGCAGATTATTCACTTGATCTATTCTAATTCTTTCAGTGTTTTTTGTCCTCTCTCTTTCTCCCATGGTCCCGTCCCCAAAAAGGCCGTTCTCACTGCAGGCCTCTTTGTTCTTATCTATCCTTCGACTGCAATGTGGTTGTACAGAGAAGAAGCTTGTTTTTATGAGCTTCAATGTACATGTCCCATCTGGAAGGTGATACTGTAATCGCAGGTTGCTGAACAGAGTGGTTCTTGGGAGGATCGAAGCAGAAGAGAAAAAGGAAAAAGAGAAGAAGGAACAGGCAGAGAGTACATGAGTGAAAAAGGGAATGAGAGCAGAGGAGAAATGAGAAAAAACCCATCAGATTCTGCAGCTAGCTAAATGTACAGATGCTCTCCAGGTTTCTCTGTACACATTAGAGGGCAAAAATCCGCTATTTTCAGAAGACATATTACAGTAGAAGAAGATGTCAGTTCCTATGAGAAGACATATTTTTGAACAGCTAAAAAGGGACAGAAAATATAGTTATACACTAGCTAATTAGTAGGTAAGCTCATGGATCAACTCATGGTTTAGCAGAGACAGTTTGTGTGTGTGTGTATATGTGTGTGTGCGTGGGTTTACATGCAGCGATGCATATGGTTGTACCGGTAAGATTATGCTAAGCAAGCTTATGCAATCCACTTAGCATACAGGCTGTAATAAAGTATTAACATGCACAGTCACAGACTGTGTAAAAAATGAATAAATAAAAAAAAAGAAAGTGATGAATATTTTAGTCACACAATAGCAGGCTGATCAAAGAGGAGTCAAAAACAAAAGCCACTGCTTGGATTTTTCTTTAATCAATCTCTGGGAAATATAGCAGGTTATCAATTTGATTAGAGAGAAAACCAAGATGGGTTGATTCACCAGCTAAAATCCAGTAAAACTGTTTTACCTGAACATTTTTAGGTTATAAATAGAAGCTTTTTTGTCATTTCTAGAAGACCCCAACTAATTTATGACTTGTAAAGTGTGGTAAACTGAGCAGTGAAGGACAACAGAGTACATTTTTAAAGTTCAAATGAGGATTTTATTTTACCAAAAAAAATTATCTAAAAGCAATTTGCAAAAAAAAAAAGAAAAAAAGAGTAATTGGGCCATAAAAGACATCAACTCGACAGAACTCTACTTAAATACCAGATAAAAAATAACTCAAAAAAGAAAACAAATGAAGCAATTTGACCAAACAAATTAGACAAAAGAGTAGATTTAAGTAATTGCTGATCATCCTTAATGAAAAGATTCAAAGGAGAGAA
>JBAMHX010000004.1:14148418-14166695 GCA_037177515.1 Pseudomugil tenellus | reverse complement strand
ATTATTATTATTATTATTATTATTATTATTATTATTATTATTATTATTATTATTATTATTATTATTATTATTGATGTTTGTAACATAAAGTTAAATATTAAGTCCGGCTTGATTTGTGAACAATTACTTACTGTCATCAGACCAACTTGAAACGTGGTCGCTGCATTCTGGACCTGTTTGCAGGTTTAGGAAGCAAATGTCTTTGCAGAAGAAAGAAAGTTATTGGACGCTTGCCATATGCCTTAAGTCAAATTGTCTTTAAAAGACACACAAATATGGGTTTGTTGAAGAAATATTGAACAGAAGAAAGCAGATTTGACTGATGGCTTACTGATTCAACATCAAATATGTCTAAAAAATAAGTAAGTGTAATTGATTACCACATAACAATCTTTTGTTTGGTAGTTTATAGATAGTAGTTTATAGACATAGATAGATAGATCGATCTATTATTTCTCCATCCATCCATCTATCTACATCTTATCTACCGTTTATTTCCTGGGGCATTGGGCGAGAGGCTGGGTACACCCTGGACAGGTCACCTGTCTCTTCATTGGCTCCCTGTTAAATTTATGATAGAGTTTAAAATCCTTCTCCTTACATATAAAGCTCTCCATGACCAAGCTCCATTGTATATCAGAGATCTCATAGTTCCATATATTTCAAACAGAGCACTTTGCTATCAGACTGCAGGTCTACTCGTGGTTCCCAGAGTCTATAACAATGGGAGGAAGAGCCTTCGGCTATCAAGCTGCGCTCTTATGGAACCAGCTTACAGTGTGGGTACGAGAGGTGAACACCCTCTCTGCCTTTAAAATCAAACTTAAAACCTTCCTTTTCAACAAATCATACAGTTTGGGATAGTCTAGCCGGACATTCCATGATGCACTGAGGACTTTCAATTATTATCTCTGCTGCTTATCTTCCATGTATTGGACAGTACTGGCATCATTAACCTATTTCTCTTTTTTCTGCAGATCTTATTTATCCTTTTTTGCAGGTTTTTTTATCATTTCTTCCTTTTTTGCAGGTCTTACTTCTTATTTTCCTTTATCTGCAGGTCTTCCTGTATAGAAGCTGCAATATATATTTATCTGTCTTTCCCTCCCTGTAACCCCAGTGAGTCAAGGCAGAGGGCTGCCTTACCTGAACCAGGTTCTGCCTGAGGTTTTACAAGGGAGTTTTCCTTCCCACTGTCGCCCTATGATTGCTCAGGATGGGAGATTGCATCAAATCTTGATCAAAGTCAAGATTTTATACAATCTAGCTGGTTCCCTATGTAAGGCTATTTTTTTTTTAATTGGCCGATCTTTGTGAAGCACCTTGAGACGACATTGTCGTGAAATGGCACTATACAAATAAAGTTGAATTGAATTGAACCAGTCCATCACAGGCAAACACACAGACAAACAACCTGGCACACAATTCACTCATATGGGCAATTTAGAGTATCCAATCAGCTTATCCCCAAGGTACATGTCTTTGGACTGTGGGAGGAACCCGGAGAACCCAGAGAGAACCCACGCTGACACGGTGAGAACATGCAAACTTCAAACAGAAAGGCTGCCGTCCGAGCCGGGGCTAACCAGCAACCTTCTTGCTGTGAGTCCACAGTGCTAACCAACTGTGCCACCGTGCAGCTCTAGTTTTATTATACTTAACGTAATTTTAAAAATAGTGAAACTACACTTGCCGATATGTTGTAATAATATATTTTATGTTAAGACACAAAGTGAATGCTCACAAATTATAGACCGCATTCCTAAATGATTAAAAGCTAAATACTACACCACTACTAATAATAAATAAGGTAATTCTCTTAATTTCAGGTCATAATTAAATCTACTTGCATTAAAAAAATACCTTCTTAAGTGACATTTGATGTGAGATTACTTCTATAAAAATTTAATTACTAAATAATGCTTAGATGGTTGTGCATTTTAAGACAAAGTTTATCTTGACTGACTTGTATTTCACCCTCATGTTAAGCTCTTCAGCTTTAAGTCAGTACATCCTGTAAATCAGGATTATCTGGCTGCAGCATCTGACCAGACAACATGAGAAAACCTGAACCTTAGGCTTTAAACATTCCCTTAAGTTACACTCCATGATAATTCGAGAAATGTTGGATTTTTATGTTTTCTCTGCAGTCTCTGTGTTCATAATATTGTGATTGCATCAGCTGTCTGAGCTTGTACAGAATTAGAGCGTCCTGTTAAGATCTCACCAGCTCTGGCTGTCAGTACAAAGGCAGTCACAGGAAAACGTCTCCCTCATGTGAGCCTCTGCCAGATAAGCAAGAGTTGATCTCTTTGCATGAAACCAAGCATTTTACTAATTTGAGTGGCTGCACTGGAACCAAGTTCAAAGCAAAGCTGTGATTTGCGGATGCTCTCTCAGGAGAGAGGAGGCGAGCTCTGTTGGCAGTGAGAAGAGCTACTGATTGTTCCACTCTCCCTAGGCCCCTCAGATGGAGATGGAGAGTATTACTGGACAACACTCATCTGGAAGTACATGAAGATTACTGAGCTGGGCACATTTTAAGAGAGACCACACAAACATTTCTCACCTCCTAGGTAGCTTGATGATAGCAGGTGGGACAGAAGAAAGAATAAATATACTCAATTTCCTCTATAAATTGGTGTTATAAATTGCGGTGTGTTTATAGTTTATACATTTCTTACTGAATCTTCCAGGGGAAAAAAAGAAAACCAGGGCAAGAATCTACATGTGCCATTATATATCTGTTATTTAGGTCAGGCAGTATAACAATCAGAAGACAGAAATTTACAGACAGGCTGTAAAACAAAGGAGCTTGATCCAAGTTACAGAAGTAAACAGAAGATGCTGCTGATGTGGGATAACTGAGGTCACAATTAAACAAAATATCACCATGAGCTGGTCAAACAAAAGAGCATCAAAAGAACCTGCAGACAGATGAGGTAAACAGAAGGTCTGACAGAAGTATATGTTAGTATACAAAGTATACGTTGATGCAATAATGACTCAATAAATGCAAATTCCTTTTAATAGAATAAATCTTAATGTTGGATTACAACATACAGTGCCATCCGAGTTTCAGAAAGTACTACAGAAATTAAATTGTGAGTCTGCAGTATAAACACACACAGAATGCTTCTTTTTCTTCTGCAGTTTAACTTTACGTGTGGTATTTGATAACTTGAATAATTTTCTCAACTGGATTTTGATACTCTGTATACCTGTTTAGGTCCCCAAGGAGACAACCTGGCTCAAATTGAACCATATTGGGATTTATGGTTTCCTCACTAGGTTGTGCTTTATGCACAAAAAATGCGATTTTTGCCCATATCTCTGAAACTATTTACAATTGGATTTTATACTCATTATACCTACTTAGGACTCCAAGTGGACAACTTGGATCGAATTTCAAGCCTATTGGATTTATGGTTTTCTCACCAGTAACTTTTAATTGTGTTCTTTTTACTGATTTCAAGTTAACGTAGGATTTCACTGTGATTCTTGCTCTGTTTTTATTCTCTTTTTAACATCTGTAATGCTTTGGATGTTTTTATGTAAGGGACTTTGAAGTGTTGTGTACATGAAAGGTGCCATATAAATAAAATTGCTCTGCCTTGCCTTGACAATTTTATTCTCTCTTCGTGATGCATGAAAATAATGTTATGTGTTTTTGTGCGTTTGAATGACTGCATACGCTCTTAGACCACTCTACGATCAAAATAGTTCAAATGTCAAATCATTGTGAATATTTTCGACCCATTACTACTGGAATTTATTCTCATCAACACTATCAAACTGTTACGACCTTTGTCACTGCTGATATGATTAGCTTCAGAAGATAAATTTCTTCATACTGTATTTTTTTTTTTTTTTTTTTTGCTTTTCAAAATGGTTGATCAGTTCAGAAAGTGTTTTTATTGAATTGCCTTGTTTTTGTTTCCTTACACTGTCATTTAGTTGTTGTTGTGGCTTTGAATGGCTTGCACAAAATTGAACATATGGGTTCAATATTGGTGAACCAATGTGTTTTGCTCTGGTGCTCTGTGCTTCTCTTTTCTGTCCTCTCTTTCTTATGTTACTTTTGTCAAGTGATTTTTCTTTACCATAGAGAGGATCATACGATGATCCATTAATCTTGTCTTCCCTGGCTGTCTAGGTCTTTTTGTGTGGCCAAGCTCACCAGTGCATCCTTTTTTAATCTCTGAATGTAACTGCTTGGCCTTTTGCAATGATTCCTTTATCTTCCTGATGGATTTGCTCTGGTTTTTCAACAGGAGGTTTGGCTATTTTGTTTGCACTGTAAACAGTGCTAATTTACTGTTTTGGTTTACAAAAGTTTCCAAATAAAATAATCACTTCCAGACCTGTTTCTTTTAATGAAAAAATATTAGATGTAATCTTATAACTCAAATGCCATTTTGCATTTAAAACACTGGCAAAAAGGTTGACACATACAGAGCTGTATTTTCTAAATAACTAATTCAGTTTAAATATGAAGACATAACAGGATCTGCAAATTAGGTTAAGTCCATGCTTTTAATTCTTTGGAAGAAAGCCCAAAAAAGCAGCAGAAGAAGAAGACTCAGAAAGGCTGAACCTCATTTTTAAACAGGAAGCAACAGAACTAACCAATAAGACCACTTTGCTGCCTAAAATTGGATTAATGCACAAATCTACAGCTGACACCTCAACCAAACCTGCTGATCACTGCACCTCATCTCACATGCAAGCCCCTGCAATCCTGAAATGTTTTCATTATAAATGCTGGCTTAAAAAGATAGTAATAATGAGAAGCTCTATCAATATTACAGTATTTATTTAAATTTCCTGGCATTGTGTAGCCAAATTTTGTTCACCTGTTATGTCTGGCCCTCAGTAGGCTAATCTTTTACACAAAAAAGACACCCACTGAAAGCTCTGTAGCTCCAAGCTTTGTGATTTTAAGAGTTAGAATAATTGACCACCTGTGACAGCCAAGTCAAGGCTGTGGTAGCTAGCTGGCTCAAACCCAAATTACCCAGCAAGCACATTGGAGGGTTTTGTGTTGATGATGAGGCTACCTGCTGATTTTGTTTTGTTTCATTCTTTTTCAGAATGCAGGAGAGAGACCTACAGAGCATGTGCAGAAGGGTGCTACTGTTGACCGTCTGTATGGTGTCTCTCTGGGGACAACTGACCAGTGCATCATCACCACGGAGCCACATAGGTACACTGCATGTGCTTCTAGTTGCTATTTTCCAAAGTCAGTGGTTGAACATGTTGTTCATGATTTTTTTCTTTATTCCTAACATTCAAAAACAAAAATTCACATGCAGATGTGTTTCTGGGCGAGATGCACAAAAACCAAAATGTAAAGTGATCATATTTATTGTAATGCTCTCTTATGGGCTCGACACACAGGGGTGACAAATGACAACAAGTGAAATTCATCGCCACCCAGGTGAAACTCAACACATTGGACAAACGTCTGCGATACAGACAGTGTTGCGCATCACATTCTCGAATCACTTGTTTCTAAGAAATGTGATTGGTTATGATAACTTTTGTCAGATAAGGTGAAGAGGAAGAATCAGGAGATGTTGCTCAAGTTGACAGAAATCTTGCTTTTTACCCTAGAGGACAAAAATAAAAACCTGAGTTGATCTTAATTTAAAAACAAAGAAACATGCTTGTGTGTTTCATCATTTGATGACAGATGTCCGTGCTGATCTAGAAATATTCAGGCTCTATTGATAACTCAATACAACTCTCACAGATTTGTTAAAGTGTCATGTGATAGTGACAAAAGTTGAAAATTTTTCAACTTTCTTGTGTTGCTTCATGACCCCCTGGACACACAGCACTTTACATCTAAATCACGACCACAAACCTCTGAAAATCTGGTGGACGTGGTCGCCAGTGGTAATTTTTGGAGAATTTTGGCTTTGCTGTGCTTTGTATGGGGTATGGCCTTTCGGCATCTGCTCCACAGTAAAAGCACTGCCTAGGCAAAACTAACACCAGTCGTGTGTAAAAATAGCTTCATCCTCATAAAATTCTGAAAGGTTGTTGGATCTTCGTTACGCAGCTCAACCATCAGACAGTCGTAATCCCCCAGCTGAGGTCTCTTCCCAATCTTGTCACGCAACCAAATCACGCACCACCTTCCTCCTGCTTCCTTTTCTTCCCTCAGCAAGGAAATATTGGGCCTATATTAATAGATTCTGTTGGTGCTGGAGCTTGATGATGAGGATATCACACTATTGGGGGTTCATGTTAACCCATCGACATCTAGACTGCAAGTGTACAGGTCTCAGAAAATCATGGCATTTATATGCCAGAAGTGATACATAAGTGACTAGGCAGTGATCAGTCATATTTCGAACTTGTTCGAGATGTTGTAATGTATGTGAAAGACAGCTAAACTTTTGCGTCTTACTGTGTCTTTTAATCACTGCTGATTATCACATGTGTTGCACATCTTTAGCACGTCTGCTGGCTGTGGTTGTCTGCGGTGTAAAACTTTGAACAGTTCAAAACTTTTTACCACAACCGACGCCGTTCGAATATTTCCCCGCACCCTGCTACAAATAGACTGTAGCTCGTCTTAAACTCAACATCAACGCGAACAACATTGTCTGTTTCACGGGAGACCACTTTTGAATGGGTATTGGCTGTGATTTAGACGTAAAGCGCTGTTGACTGGGTCCTAAGCTCCTGTGTGCACCTTTTCGTAATCAAGGGAAAAACTTCTCATGCATGAATGTTGCCTGACTTTTGGCTAGTGGAGGGCCTCATCGCAGAGGTTCAAGAGGAAATGAATGGAAAGAAGTGATATTGCCCCTGTGTGTCAAGCTCAATGCTATAGTTACTAGTCACAAAACTTGAGACCTATTAAATGACAGAAAACATTTTAATGTATTCTTGACAATGTGAGCTTTTAACTTCCAGGATAGCAAATAGCAGCAGTAATGCACAACTGGAGAGATTTTTTTTTATTGTAATTAATGGCAGTAAGAAAAAAAAGAACTGATGGCATGTCTACTTCTAGTAAATTTGATATATTTATGAACAAGTTTTCCACATTTTTAACCAGAAATATATCAGTTGGTAACTAAATAAGTCTCATGTTTTGTTGTCTTTTAACCAGGGTTTCACTTACATTGGTGGAAGTTTATTTTGTGGGGATTTTAATCCATATTTAAGTCCATAGTGGTTTCCATGGTAACAAACTTCTTAATACATTTAGTAACAAAACATGGAGGAGCTATAAGGGCAGTGTGGTCGTGAATGAAGGGCATGGATGGTCACAGAAGGAATCAGCGCAAAATTGTCTCAAATAATATGTTTGGGAAACTGAGAGTGATAAATGAATACCAACACAACACTACCAAATATTCTTTTAATTCAATAAACATCATGGAAAAACAATATAAGATATATAATATAAAAAATATAATCTGAAAATGGGCTATTTCTTTGAAGTCTTTCTTAGTTCCTCAGTTGGGTGTTTTTAAGAAAGGTCACACGCTTTTCAGCAGAGCTGGACTACCCCTGACTCCCTCACAACTATATGTTTACCTGTTTTTAAAACATAACTAATAGATACAGTTCATCATTTTAAATAACTAAACATACCATCACATAGTATTATAATCACTTCCTCTCTGAACCATATAACAACTCACCAGCATATATGCTGGGGCGACTGTGGCACAGGTGTAGTGTGGCCGAGTTATGAATGGTGGGTCATGTGTTTGGTTCCCACTCTGTCTGAAGTCTGCATGTCAAAGGCCCAATACGCCTTACCCTTATCCCCACTCCCAGCTCGATTCCACAGGGACACCCCTTGTTCCGTCTCGTGACTATGACGTTGTCTTCTAGCATAACTAAAACTGTTGCCAGCAAGTGCTCAGTTTGTTTTTCACCACGATGCTGCCTCAAGATTAAAAGAGGTTTAAAAAAAAAAGCTTACGATTCATTGGAAATGGGAATTACAACCTGCAGACTGTAACAAGTAACCCATGTACTTTAAGTTTTCATTACTTTACAATATCGTAAGTAATAAACTCGAAAAACATTCTACAGCCGTTGTTGCCAAATTACAGAGAAACCATGATACAGCAGTCTTTATAAACATTGTAAATAATCATATTATTTGTGCATATTTGTGAATATTTGTGCAAATGTTTAAAATTGCGAGTTTCCTTTCTACCCCTCTGTTTTGAGTGTGCATCTGAAATCCCTCCGTTTGAAGGGGTGTACAGCCCTTCCCCTTAGCCGTTCCCCTAACTGCAAAAGAGAATTGGCACAACCTTTCATCTCTGAATGCACAAAATTTAGGGTTAGGGCTAAGGTGAATGGCTAAGGGGTAGAAATTAGATTGGGCCGAAGTATCCTTGAGCAAGACACTGAACCCACAGTTGTTCCTGGTGGTCACGTTAGCACGTGTGCATGGCAGCTCTGCCGCCATTAGTGTGTGAATATGTGCATGAATGGGTGGATAGCAGGATCTGCAATGTGCTTTGGTCATCGAGAAATTAAAATAAAGCGCTATATAAGTATTTATATAGCGCTATATAAGCCATTTATTTTTATGGTGAAATATAACAAATTACATTTGACATTGCATTGTGAATAAACTTCCACAGCAGTCACAGCACATCAAAACTATTTCTTTTCAATACAAGCCATGCACACGTGCACACCATATTTCACCTCAGTGTCTTGTTAAGAGAACACTCAATATATTTAGTAAAATGTTTTGTGCCTGAGCAAAACATTGAGGCAATGATGCACTTTATGGTTGCATCTGCAACTTAATAGTTCAACCCTTAAGCATCATACTAGTCACGGATTGAATTGAAAACATAATCACAATTCACTAAATATGCACATTTCTATACAAGTGTGTGTTTGAAGTTGAGACAAGACCTTTCAAAGGGATTCTCCTTAATGGAGAGAAGGCTTGATCCCTGGGCGTAACTGTGGAAACTGTGGCTATGCATTGAATTAATGAACCTTATTCTACTGGAGGACAAACAGCAAACTGGCTCACTGCAAACACAGGATCGGGAGAAGTTGGATTGGACAATGACAGGATGGAAACAGTGACAGGGTTTATATTTATCAGAAATAAATTAGAACGTGGCGCAGCAAGGTGGAGTTCAGAATAAATGAAGATTTGCTTTGAAAGCGGAATTAATTCCACGTAATGCTTATTTTTGATTGTGCTGAATAGTTTTACATCCTAAGGTATTTAGTTGAGACTAAGCACTGTGTGTGCGGAATGTGGTTATTTAGTTTTGTGCTCTCCGGAAAGAACATGCAGACAGAGCTTGTTCTCATAACTTCATATCAGCAAACATAAAACTGCGGACCTGGCAGCCGACCTGGCCACTGGCTTTCCCAGCCTTCTGCAATGAAATAGTTTTCACTTTATTATTGTCTGTGTATAACATTTACATACTTAATAAACATGATGATTATAAAATGGCTAACGTGTCAAACAAAAATGGACTTTTTTATTAGTTGAAATTAATTCCTGGTTCTTCAATCAATAGTAGCATATATATAATGACAAGACATCAGTCTTTTTCTTTTATTACACATAAAGAGGAAACCATTATATTTCATATATCTTTCCTGAAAGCAGCATTCATATATTTCAACACTGCTACAGGCTTTTCTATCTATTCAAAATCAAAAGAAGGACATGTAGAGACATTCAGTATGTTCATACAAACAGTTTTTCGGGAAAATCTGCTGAATATGTAAATGTAAATGCTGCATTCTTAATGTTCTTCTAAATGTTTAAAGAAAAGAAAAGAAAAAAGAAGGAAAAGAGCAAAAGTAATAGATTTTAAAATAAAAAAAAGAATCTAAAAATTATTTACTGATAAAATCAGAAATATTTCATAGTGACAAAATACAATAAAAAATATTTTATCAGTAAGACTAATCATTAAAAAAAGAGTCTCAACCCACTGTCTTAATTTTTTCAGCGAACAAATAAACTGGATCATTTTGAGGCATTGCTTTGAAATTTCTGGCCTTAAGAAATTTTGGGACTGTATAAACATGCTTCTTTTGCTAAACGAGAAAATAAAGGGAGCAGTGAAGCTTCTTCCTTTTAAAATTTGAGGATTTGAGAAGCACTTATCAGCTTCCTTCTGAGGGAGATGGGATACTGTTGAGCAGGTTGACAGCTGCAGAGAAAAAACTGTTCTGGTGGCATGCATGGTCCTGATGGAGGAGTACTTTTACAAGAGCTGAGGGAATGAACAAAAATCTGTATCAGAGAAGAGGGAGTCTGATGGGGGGCAATACAGACTGCAAGTCTCTGGGTCCTGGAGATGGATTCAGTGATAGCTGTGTAGAGGTTCACCATCTCTTTCACTGGGAGGTAAGAACTTTTTTGGTGAGGAAGCTGATGTTCTGCTCCCATTGGGGGAATGGCGGTTCCCCGGAAGTGGAAGAACTCAATGGGGATTGCTAGAGTGTTGCAGATGATGATGAAAAAGAAAGGGACTGGAACCCTCTGGGAAATTCACTATCATCTCCACTATCTTGAGAGCGATGAGCTTCAAATTGTTCATGTTGCACAAAAAGACCAGATGGTTTGTCCCATTCATGTAGGCTCACTCATCCCTATCAGAGATGAGGCCAATGAGGGCGGCGTCATCAGCAAGCTTCAGGACAGACAATGTCCAGATGTGCTACTGCTGATGTACCAAGAGAATAGCAGCGTGTAAGGATAAAACCCAGTGGGGATGCGGTACTGACAAACCTGGACACTTCCAGGTAATTTAGCAAATAAAAGAAGAAACAGTCTTTCTGGTTCTTCTTACAGCAGTTCGTATCACCTTAGCTGAGTTACTGCCTCCCTCGGGTGTAAAGCCTCCAAGGCTTATCTTGGTGTATCTGTTAAATACATAATTATGAATGGTTTTGATTGCACAAATGATTGGATTTAAGGGTGATCCAGATCATTGCCTGAATCAAGAAATATTTTGAGTACTCTTTACTATGACTATATGGCTAATTTTATTATTAGAGCTTCTAAGGCAAAAGTAATTAGCACAGAAGAAAAAATGATAATGGCTTAGAGAGGTGCTTTTGGTGTTAGCCATGTGGTTGCAAATCACATAAAAGTTCATAGAGCATTAAAGACCCTCCTGTAGCATTGAAATAAATGAGCTGACGAGTTTAGTATTCTGTGCAACCTAATCAGCATATAGAATTTTAGTCATTTATCACATTTATTGTGGAAAGAACTGCAAAACATGCAAACAGTTAGATTAGAGGAGGTAAAAGATGGTATAAAGTACATGACAAAAAATTGACATGTTTTTATCAGTTATATTTTTAACTCAAAAGAGTTACAGGGTCAGAGAATATAACAGCAATTTATGACATGCCTTTTCCTGTTTAAACATGAAAACACATCCAATAAATGTCCTGACATTGGTGACTGGGCTTTACTTCAGCCCAACATCTTTCTGTTTAGCTTTAATGCTGACTGCAAACTAAGCCTCAGTATCTATCATAAGTAAAGAGCATGATGTTAATGATGAAATTCTGACGGGAGCAGCAGCAAGTTGCTAAGCATACAAACAATCACATATGTGCATAATCCTTAGCTGTCTGCATATATTTGGCAAATTACATTTTCACTTTCTACCTTCTTGTATAATAACTAATCGCTGCTTGTGTGCAACCACAGCATGCACAAGCATTATTGTTCACTTCTGCTTGAAATATAAACACAAATCAAATCTCTAGAAGCTTTCAGTGACAAAATTGTCTCTCTTGCCCACTGGTTCTACATATTCACACTCAGATATTTGTTTATAGAGATTATATCAGTGCAGACCAGGAATAGAGCACCAAATCCAATTTGTTTGAGCACAAACATGTTGGATAAACCATTTAATCTCCAGTCTTGCATAGCAGTCTCTTTGTTTTTGAATTTGCCTCACACTTGTGGATTGTGCACTTATTCATGTGATTTATTAGTAGACTGAGGGAGAGCCAATAGAAGTAGACTGGCCCTACTCTCCACGGGCTTCACTGACACTTCTGTAATCGCGTAGTCTGTCCCTGAGCTACAGAGGTCAAACCAAGGTGGGCCCGATAAACAAACCTCTTTAGCCCTTTTGTTTATTGAGGTGGGGGCTTTGCCAAAGCAATTGAACCTTTCAGCAAAGCTGGACTCGAGCAGGCTGAGCTTACAGTGTGCACACATAACCCCCTGTAATAAGACCGCTACATCCCCCAGAGCACAATCTACATTCATTAACTAGTCGTGAAAGAGTGGAACTGGTAAGAAAGGGGTGAGTACTAAGGGATAGTGTTCTAGAGGGACAGTGCGATAACAAGTTTTGGTGACATCGTCAGGATTTAGACTGATGATGAGACCAGGTCAAATGAGAGCCTCATTACTCAGCTTTTTAGATACTTTGAAGATTTTTCCTTCACAGAAACTCTGCCTCATTTTAGGAATAACAACAGTCAGGCTTTTTTTGCTTTGTTGGTCAGTGGTTGCAAGGGAAAAGGTGGTCGAGAGGAAAATGGGCGTGAAGAAAACATTTTGCACCAAGGCTGCGTGATGCAAAATGGCAGCAACTCCCTCTTCTCTGAATGAAAATGCTCTAAGATGTGCTGTTTTCAGGTTGTAAATTCAGAGTTTTAAATATAACACAGTAAGTCACACAGTTGTTGGATAGCTCCACAGATTGTAAGATTTCTTGGGAGATCAGATTTACTCTCCTGTTCTATATTCATTCACACACAAGGGGCTGTGCTACCTTATTAATAAGATGAAACTCTGCACTTGTTCTCATTTGAATTGAGTAGAATATTTTCATTTTTGCTTATGGTGGAAATTTTCTGAAAAAAATATCTGTGATGCACTCAAAAGGCTTATTCTCAAGCTGATTCTAATGCTTCAGGGAATATTTTTTTCCTCATTTTGTATTTTATGCAAATGGATGACTTTTCTTGCCTTTCATTTCCAATGTTTCTGAATATTCGTGTAACAAAACTGATTCTCCAAAGACCATGTTAAAGTTAAAATCCCATAGAAAGTTTTATTTTCCTTCCACACTTTCCCTCTATAATTAATTTCTAATATATACTAAAATATGTCATATTAATGGAAATTATGAATCAAAATAAGCTTACTAGATTAATTGAAATTGCTTTCCTGTGGCGGCCTGCATGTTTGGTAGATCTTGATGAAAATAAGGGAGCAAGAGAGGAGATTTCAGACTGTTTAAAGGCTTAGATTATTTTATGTAAAAAATAACACAAATTAGGGCAGGCTAACTTCAAATAGCTCTGGGGTAAGTTCAGTTGTCATGGTTCATAAACTGAATATGACTATTTGTTGCTCCAGCAAAGATGCAATAAAAAGAAAAAGCTATAAGACATTTTGAACTGTATGTTCACTTTAGATTGTAGTAAGTAAGTTCTGCATCTCTGTTTGTTCACATTGTCATGGATTATCAGACAAAAACAAACAAAATGAAGTAAAATAATGGTAAAGCTTTCTTTACTGTGTCATATTGATCAATGCACTGTAATTTCTGACATACATTTGAAGATGAAGCAGTTTTATGGAGCAAGTATACAGATAACTCTTTTAATTAACATAATGATTCATGCACACCAGTCAGATGATTTATGAGCCGCATATAATTTTGCTTTGTGACTGTATTTATAAATGTGTGTGTTTTAATAAAGACATGCAGTATTGAGGCGGCACAAAAATGTAATGGGAAGAAAGTACAGGCCATGGAACAATGGACTATAGGAAAAAAGTAATAGTAGTTTTAGATTAGTTTTAGCATTTTAGGTATAGTATTTTTTATAGTACATCTTCTGAACAAGCATACATTTATTCTAAGTGGCACTCCTGAAATAGGCCCATTTTCACACTTTGGTGCTAACTAAGGCTTCCAATGTTCATCCTGTCTTTTCTCTGTGTTCTCTCAGACCAGTAAAAGTTAGACTGTTGTTGACTTTTATCGCATCTATTTCTTTCTCTCATTCTTTGCTTGCTTTCTTTCTCTCAGACTTAACACAATAAAGACAATAAAGTGTAAACCTTAAATAGCTTTTCCAGGCTCTAGGAAAGTTTTTAAATATTAAACACATAAATTAAACATAACACACAATCATTTTTGGAAGAATTTCACAGACATCTTTTTAATAATGATGGTCTGTGGTGAAGTTTTTAATACTTTCATAATCTGAACTGGCCATTTTTCTAATGCCAATTGTCATATACTTTAGGCTTCAGAAGAAAATCGTCAAAAATCCTAAATACATAAAAATATAGAGTTAAAAATAATAACAAATTAAACATGCTGGAGGATGATTTCAATCCCTGGCAAACGCACACACCCTCTGTGCATTTCCTCCTCATTATTTCTCTGTTCCAGCTTGCTGGCTTGTGAGGAGTTTTGTATGTGGATCTTTATTGTTTCAAGTTAGCCTGGATTAATTTGCTGCACACTGCACATCGTAGGTCAATGTGGAACCCTTGCCCAGAGATAGCATGACATTATACGGAGCGGCTATGAGCAGGTCACCCCCACCCTGGAGATGTGCGGGAATACGACTGCGGAGCATTCTTTCTGACATTTGGAGAGCCTGTGGACGACACAATCGAGGATAGCTAGCAAGCAGAGGGAGATTGAGATGGAGATGTGGGCCTGTTTGAGATGCACTGTGGGGATGACAGGGGTCAGCTCGCCCCATCTTCCAGTGGCAGCTCCTGAGATTAGAAAACCATCAAACGTCTTCTGCTATACCCATCTGAATGGCAGCTGTATAGATGAGCACTGAATGGCTGCGTGTGGCTTTGGTTGTATCCTTTCTGTGTGTGGTTGCATAGCCAACAGAAAGGAGTGGGTGACAGTGTATGTGCTGAGAAAATATCAACAGTTTCACTCATTCATTTTTATATATATTGAAATAATACAAAGGTTAAAGGGAAAATGGTCCCACATAGGTGTGATATGTTGTAAACATTACAAGTTTCACATGACAAAGTCCAGAAGCTTCCTTTCAAACCTCAAACTTATATATGGTGGATCAATAACATCCAGTTTTGTATGTGTCCCCTCTGATGCAGAAAAATTTTGCTCAGTATCAGCATAAAATACAAGAGCTGTTAAAATGTCTACCAGTGCAGAATAGCTAATTTTTTTATATCAAGTATTCAGTTTCAGATCAGCCCTGCTTGAAAACAATAAAATAATTATTTAAATCAATACATATTACTTAAAACTTTCAAATAAAGATGTTTGGTTTTTTCCAGTTTTATTGCTTCATGGAAGTGCCTCCGTGGTAGTGATTACACTGCAGTGTAATTGAATGTACAAATATTAAAAAGTCATACCAGTTTTGGAATTGCATTTTTAAAGCAATGTTACATAACTTTCCAACTTTAAAACTCTTGCCCTGGAGTCACCAGCAAGTTAGAAAACGCACATCACAACATCACACATCACAGCTATGTTTTGTTTGACTGTTGGAGAGAAAGACTGGTGCCAATTAGTCTTTGTTAGGTGCAAAGATTTACCAAAATTGCATAGTGTTGTTTGCTGACTTTAGTCACTTGCTCAGAATTTGTTAGTTATTCCTACATAAAAGACTAAAGATCGGGGGGCTCTTGAGAAAAAGTTAAAAACTTTCTAACCCAAACACATTTATTGAGAATTTTGCAGTTTGTATTCTTAGCTACCAGTTTATTTTATTATCATTTAATTTTATAGGAAGGGCCTAATTCCGGCACTCAATTTTCTCACCTATTTTACTCTTTATGCATGATGCTCTGTGACTTACTTGTAGCTTAAAACTTTTCTTAAACTTATTTTCTTTCTAGTGTTTAATGGTTGCACTGATGCTAGATATATTTTCTACTATTCATTGACAGTTAAATAGATAATCTAGAACTATTTATTACATTTGGCATTTTGGAAAGTTTACTCCAATTAATTACTAATGTTCTTATTTATCATATCATCACATCTGGAAGTGCACAGCCTCGGGAATTGACTCCAAATCGCCAAAAATAAGGAAAAAAAAGAACAAAAACTAAATTCACTCCAGTATCGGATTGCGCTAATTTCCTTTCGCATGTAATCATAGTTTAAAGAAAGACTAACTGGCATAATAGCTTAGAGTGAAATCTGTCCCAGTGTTTCATCGCTGCAGAAAGGACCCTTACTGTGCCAGATTCACATGCGCCAGAAGTCTTCCATCTCCATTCCCTCTCTAATTACAGCTCAAATGTAAACCCATTATCCCTCGCCACATTATGAGATACCTCTGGCAATTCTGAAACTCAAAGAAATGAGGATTTTTGGATTTTGATAGAAATCGACAGAGAGCCCTCTGATAACGATTTCAGCTCATGAATGCAATTAGTGAAGAAGTGCTAACAGCACGGCAGTAATTGGGTCTTACAAACTGAAAGCCTGCCCTTACCCAGCAATTAAAGCAACCTCCTTTAAAGTTAGTCAGTTGTGTTGCTGATAATGGTCCATGCTTGGCTGAAGCTTAATGCAAGGAGGAATGTAGATTCCTTATCAAACTGACCACAGTTCTGTTCATTACCACAAGTTTTTTTTCAATGTTGTGTTGAAATTTTAATGAGAAAAACCATTTTTACAGTGATTAATTTGTTTGTGGTGGTGATTCACTGCTCCACAGACTGTGTTATATTTCAAATTGTAATAAGTTTAGGTATACAATCTACTTTCTTCATTATTGACTTTAGTGAGGCTCAATGAATAAATATGATAGATGACTTGTTAATATAG
Organism: Pseudomugil tenellus; assembly: GCA_037177515.1. NCBI lineage: Eukaryota > Metazoa > Chordata > Actinopteri > Atheriniformes > Pseudomugilidae > Pseudomugil > Pseudomugil tenellus. Next base: position 14,149,881 of record JBAMHX010000004.1, on the reverse strand, counting down.
TTACAGGGTATTACATGCCCGGCTTTATATTATTGTATAGTGTCTATTCAAGGATTGGTGAATAGAAGGATTGGGGGCGTTCAGGGATATACCCCTAGCTCTCTCTTCCAACGGCATAGGTCTTGTTTATTCATTCACTGAGTTATTTAACTACACATATGAGCTCATAGGTTCCCTTTTATCCTATACCTTAACACAGATAACTAAAAATATTGGTAAATATTATTATTTCCAAATAATATTAATTCATAACTCTGATCTGTATAGTTAATTTAATTATTAATCACAATTATTATGTTGTCATAAATATGTGCTTTCAGGGATATACCTATTGCAATAAATAACAAAATATTCCAGGATGGATATAAGATTGGAGACTTATCTCTTGACTCATGGTTAAATCAGAAAGATAACATTGTCATACATAATACAAAAGTACAATATAAAGCTGATAAACTTGCCCTTTATAAGGGAAATCAGTTTTTACCTTATTGAAATGAGGGTATTGTGTGAGGTGAGGGCACAGGAGTAAAATCCTCACCAAACTGCTTTATGCATCCTCAGTTTGGGCAGGTGCCATATTTTCCATTTGAATCCCATTTAGTCACATTTTTTATGTCAGTGAAGTAGTAGCAAGAAGTATTCCAGCATAAAATTACAGACTACACTTTACTTTCTCTGATGTCTTCTTTCAAAAAGACATTTCAAGGGCAGACGAAATGAAAAGAGCTTCTGTCGGCTGCAAGAATAGAGCAGGTTTAAGTTGAGTTGTGTCGTGCTAAATGTTGTACAAATAGCTAGATGTTTTTTGGAGCGAATGACATACATGATATGTCTGGGTGAATCATAGGTGAAGAGGAGCGGCCAGGAAATCATGATGGAAACTGCAGCAGACAGGTGTAGCTGTACAGCAGCTTTGTTGTGATGTTAGTGAAGAACCAATAAGACAGGTCTGGAGACAAACACGTCTCAAAAGCTTCAATAGATTTTTCAGATTTTGTAGTTTAACACAAAAGAATACACACTGTCTATTTAGAACTGAAATATTACATTTTCATAAGTAGTCAGAACTCTTTTACTTTCACTAAAGCGCTTTTTGGCATTAAGACTACACAGCCTAGATGCCTGATTTATGTCTTCTGTTCTTCCTGCTAGAATCTGTCCTGGTCGCCTGCTGCCTGCATCCTCACCAACACCCGTTCCAGATTCCACATCACTCCTGTCCTCCAGATCCTTTACTGAATGCTGATCACATAATGCATCACATTCAGAATCCCCAAACTCCATGACCAGCCCCCCGAGCCCCACCGGCCCTCATACCTAAACCACATGCTCCTCCCCTGCCACCCCTCCATTGAATTCATGAATAGCATCATAGGAAGGATTTTATTGTTATTATTATTATTATTATTATTATTATTATTATTATTATTATTATTATTATTATTATTATTATTATTATT
>JBAMHX010000004.1:14086606-14097281 GCA_037177515.1 Pseudomugil tenellus | reverse complement strand
CACACACACACACACACACACACACACACACACATATATATATATATATATATATATATATATATATATATATACAGGTGAAGTACTGTGCATGCTCTTCCTCTAATCCTCTGTGCATTCATTTTGTGTGCTCTCGAGCAAGTTCCTTAACGCTTCCCAAATGCTGATCAGGCACTGAAGAGCTGCTCTAGACTAAATGCATGGATAAATGTGTTCAATTGGGATAAACAAAGAAATTAATTTTATCAAAATTATTGCCAATAGCTGTTAGTGGTGTTGTTAAGGACACTCTATGTAACTTTCCAGCTTTATGACTGTGTTCTGTACTTGTGTGATGGCAATGTAACATTTACAATGCACATTTCTGGAGCATTCACTGCCCAGCAGTGTCCTGGGGCTAAACTGAACTAAACTAAACTCATCTTTTTTTCGGATGATGTAGAAGTTACCATTGCTGATAAATTTCTTTGCACACATGCTTCATCCAGTTGTGGATGGGAGGGGAGCAGGAGGACAGAGGTTTATATCTGTTGTTGTGAAGGATGATATTGACGCTATTCTGATGTTTTAAATTCTCGACCAATTCCTTTGAAATATCACAGCCTGCATCTGTAGATCAGATTCTCTTTCACATCTATGCTGTGCTTACATTTACACTCCAACCTCTTCTGAAATAGCATAATGTACACTTTAGTTGAAAAGATCCATCAATCCATCCATTTTCCACCGCTTATTCCCGAACGGTGTCACAGGGGGAGCCAATCCCAGCTGACATAGGGTGAAAGGTGGGGTACACCCTGGACAGGTCGCCAGGGCCACACACACATAGAAGAACAACCATGCACACTCACTCCTAAGGGCAATTTAGAGTCCCCAATCAACCTATCCCCAAGGTGCATGTCTTTGGACTGTGGGAGGAAGCCCACAGTCTTCCCACGCCAACACGGGGAGAACATGCAAACTCCACACAGATGGGCCAATCCCCTAGCCGGGGATCGAACCGGCAACCTGCTTTCCCCAAAAAAATACTTTATACTTCTGCTGGATTTTCCTTATTTATGTTTGCTGAAAACTTCAGTGTCTAACAAGACTTTTTGGTTGTTTGAAAAACAAAACAAACAAATGGAAGTCTTCAGTATAATAGAATAATCTTGTAATTTTAAGCTACGGGCGGGTTGAGGAGGCTGTAAATAAACGTAATAATGGACTGTATTGTTGTGCGTTGTTTTGCTTTTACATGAAATTAGTTGACAACAGCAATTAAGTATCATGCTAATGAGTAATGTTTTTCTCATACAGTAGACAGTGGAGTTAAAATAGCCTAAGGTTAAAGTCACAGACATTGTGATCCTCACACCTTGTGTACTTGTGAAGTCTGCTTCCAGCCTATTTCTGGATCTGTGAATCACGAACTGCCGCATGTAATTAAGCAAGTATCACATCACCCATCCTCTTAGCAGCATGTGTTGCTTGCTCATAAGAGCAATTTCATTTGCATATTAAAAATCACTTGATAGACTACAGAGGTGATATCTCACCCTGTACATTACAACTTCTAAAATAGTGCTCATGCTACCTTATTTGTAATTAGAGATTTTTAAGAACTTTGAGATTATTTAAAGGTTTTCATTCATCTTCTATACCACTTAATCAAATTCAGAGTTGCAGGAAAGCTGGAGCCTATCCCTACAGTTAGCTTCTGAAAGATTGCCAGTCCATCACAGTTTAAAGTTTTCACTTCCCTCAAGTGTGAAATCATGTAAAGGTTTTAAAATGGCAAATATTAGCAGGGAAGGCTTGTCAAAAGTAAAGCAGTGAGAAATTTTTCCACAATCACTCCTTATTTCTCAATGATGAAGAAGAGGGATGATGAGGAAGCTCACATTTCATGAAGCAGTTTCTTTAATTAGACACCAGAGTCTTGAGAAAACAAAATAAGGACAGGAAGGAAAAGAAAGGAGAGATGGAAGAAGATGAGGTTGTTAATTCCATTGCTGTCTACTTGCATTTACTCATTAATCTGGGAAGAAGTACACGCTGTTGTATTGCTGAGCTTTTTTTTTCTTTTTAAAGGGAAACCCGGCATTAGTACATGTGCTGCATTAAATAACCAACAGTGATGTTTCACTGAAGAGATCTGTTAAGAGGGAGAGCTGGATGCTGGTAGCATGCTGAGCTTTTCTGCTCTCCTTCCTCACAACACTCAGGACCTTGTAGCCAGCAAGTGAATTCAAAACACTTTTCCTCACAAGCAGAGTGCTTGGTCTGTGACCTTCAAAGTTTACCGTGAATACCAATGAAGTGCGATGGCTTGATTGTATAATACATTCGTATTAGAGTTAATTGAGCTACTGTTGGCAAAGATGAATGAGTGTGCTTCATTTGTTTTGTGATTAACATTGATGGGGTATCAGGACTGATTTAGACATTTTCTTCCTTCTCAATTAGAGTCGTGTTATCTGTGTTTACAGAATACTTCTCCATGTACGAAAAATATATCCACTGTAATTGGAAACCAGACAATAAATTAAGCACACAGCAAGTCAATGAAAATTGAACAAAGGGTTATGTTTGGGTCATTGACTCAATGCAATTGGCAGTTCATATACTCCATGTCGAAGTTGTGTGTGTATAAACATACGCATGTGTTTAACTTTGCTGCTCAGTTTAAAAAGCATGAAAAGTCTGAATAAATGTAAATTAGAGGCTGAATCCTCTTAACCTTCAACATGATGTCTGCTGCAGGTACCGTATGTGTGCACACAGAGTAAATATTTATATGTATTGGCATTTAAATAAAGAAGGAGAGTTTGTCCTCTCCCAATCTTCTCCAGTCTACCCGTGGCATTGGTACCTCCTTCTCTCCTGGAACCTTGTCAATAACATCTCTGCTACCTCCATTCTGCCGAGAGGAGAGCACAATTCGGCTGGACCCATGGTTCAGTCAGAACCCCCACCCCATTTCCTACTGCCATTAATCCACTCCTTGGGCAGACACAATCTATCTCCCCTCGGCACCTGTTTGACAGAGGGTAAAAACAGGGATGAGATAGCAAGGCGTGGATCAATCCCTTCGATCGTAGTCTCCATCTCAGCAGTCATTCATCTGACACTGGTTGCTGTTGTTGGCCTGTTACAGCCCCATCAAGATATTTTGGTTAAGAAGATGGATATATGACAGAACATCATTTTAAGAAACATTGAAAATATGTAAAAAAAAAAAAAAAAAGCCACCACATTATTTTGTCTTGTAAGAAATCTTTCATGTTTTGAAATGTTGAGATGTTGACCTGTTACTTTAGCAAAAACAAACTATTTTTTAGATTGTCGATTAAATGCTTTTCAGTGCTCAACATACAATCTCCCATTTGGAGCCGTAAGCCCCTAGTGGATATCTGTGGCATTGCATTTTAGGTCATTTCTGCATTGACTTTACATCTCGGAAGCCATGTTCATTGCTTTTATATACCCACACACCCATACCCATGCACTTGTGGATTTATTAGTGAAATATGTGTTTGCAGTAGCCTGTATGCCCTTATGCTCCTGTCACCATGCCCCTTGCTTTTAATGATGCAATACCTGATGCACTGCAGCTACTACCACTGACAAGCTTGACCTTAAGTTTTAATGTTTGTCCTTTGTGTGTTCTAAGAAATACACCATAGTTTCAAAATGATGACAACAGGTGGGACAGCAAGTCTCTTCAAAACCTAAATTCATGGTAAAAGCAATTGAGGGGGGAAATAAAAACAAAATTAAAAAACAATGTTTGACAAAAAATCTGGGCAGTCAGTTTATTGGAAGAATCAGCTGACCCAGTTTTTGGGGTGCATGAAGTTGCTAAATATAGAAATGTTGGAAGAAACCCTAGATTATGAACTATGACTCATTATTACAATTAGAATTTCATCTCAACTTGAGTTTTTTTTACCCCAATAGAGCCATCACATTGTAAAAAGAAAAAATCTGGAATTCAAAATATTTCCCATTGCTCCCTATAGATTGTATTTTCCCTGCACTGAATGAATGGGAATGTGAACTTGCTTGCTTTAAGTCCATCTTTAAGTTTTTTTTGTTTGCTATCAGCCAAGTTTTATGTGCGCTATCAATTATGATCATTCAGATCTTACTTCTGAACACTGTTGTTCTTCAATGATGATGGTTTACCACGATCCCTCAAGGCTATGGACAATTCTTAAAACATTTTTGCAGTTTCAACAATACCATCACTATTTCAGCCCCACACGTTAAGTCTTCTGAAATCCAAGTGGTGACTCTTATTTCTTTCTTTTATATTCATTTCTTTTAATAGAACATTATAATGTTACATTTAATCATGATATTATTATTATTATTATCATCAATAATAATAATAATAATAATAATAATCTAAACAACACTCACAGATTTCAAATTGTGAACATTAGAAACAAGCGCTTGTCAGAGAAAAGAAAGTGAGCATTCAAAATGTATAAAATCAGCTGCCTACAAATAAGTCCTGATAATATATTGCAGACAAAGGTAATAAGACATTAGTATGTCCTTTATGTCTCATTGATCAGCAAGGTAGCAGGTGCTCAATATGTTGCATATTATATGTATGTGATGCATAATATTGGCATTATTTAAAGGAGAAATACATTGGAAATAACATGAACGTGTTGCGGCTGCTTCATCTCATAATTTCTTTTGCTTGATATTTTGGTTGTACTTTAATTTACTCTGCATTTTATTTAAGAGTGGCTGAATCCTTAATGTTGCTGAAACCGTAAGAGAATCAAAATTTAACCTTATCATTCACACTTTAACATGGCACCTGCTGTTTATGTTTTTATTTGGTCATTTTGCTGCTTTATTGCATATTAATAAACAGACTCAGCTTTACTTTGGAACAAGGACTAAATATGTATTAATGTATATTAATGCATATATGAATCAAAGTTTTAAAAAATTGAGTAGGTAATTGAGTTACTCACTGAAGCGTGCAAGATATCATGATGTTATAAAGTATTTAAGACATTCTGCTGGTTCTAACTTTCTGTGAGAAAGTGCATCATATGAGTGTTTTATTGCTTTGAGTCACAATTTCAACCCATTTACAGCATTTAAAAGTCAGGTTCTGCTTGTATCATCACAATTGCTTTTTTATAAGCATGACTTCAAAACACTACTTTAAAATGATTATTTTACACTCAGCCCCTGTTAATATCTGTTTACACACCAGCTACAATTTCAGCCTTTTTGCAGTTGGCAGTGTTTCTGAAAGGTTCTTTCAGACTACTCCACCCATTTTTACTGAGTTCTGGCTCTGTTTCAATGCAATATATTTTCAATAAAGTAACATCAATTCCATACACACACATTCATGTCAACACAGCACCAAATCCCTCCAGAGGATAGATCTCACACCACAACCCAGTTAGGTTACCAGCACTGTTTCTGCTGACACAATGGTATTATGTTGCTTTTAAACCATAAAGACAACAATATTAACTATAAAATGAACAAATCACGTGTTATACTGTGATAGCTGACATGAATGTACCTTAGGTCTGTTTTTTAGGCTTTTGGTTTTTCTGAGCACAATATTGTAATTTTTGTAAGAATAAAAATTACAAAAGAAACATTGAAGGACTTTTTTCTTTCCTATCTTTTTGTTTCCAGCTTTGGTAGAGTGTTGGTGCTATCCACTTTGTGCATGCTAGACCACCAGTGTCTGAGATGCCCTTGTGTGACTGAGTGGGCCATCATCACACCCGGGTGTGATGTGCAGGCTTTCACAGTGTGCTCTGGGTAAGGTGACAAAACTGGGAAGTGCTGTGATGTACTATATCAAGAGTAAGCTCAGAAAGCTGCTTTGAGCTATGAGATGAGAAAGATGGCAGAAGCAATGAAAGTGTTTCACTGCATTAAAATTAATGTTCTGAGTAAAGCAGATGGTGAAAGAGTTTTGAATTTACAATAGGAATTCAGAGTGGTTTGAACAGACAGTTTCATCATGTTTGTGTGATGACCATCAGGGGCCGACGCACGCGGAAAATTACAACCTACAAATACAATATCAGAAAAGGCACAATAAATTGTGGAGAACATCCTACACCATAGGCTAAATCATAGTTAACATAAGTTGGCAGGGGACCTTTAAGAGTGTCATAGCACTCAGTATTAGCTGTGGGGATTTGTACAGGGTGTGCCAAGGGTTTGATTCTGCTCTATTGTAACCCTACAGTGTTTCTCTGTCCTCTAGCAGAAGATCATTGCTTGATGGAAAAATCTAGATAGGATATGCTACCAAGTTTTCAATGAACAAAGCAGGCTTGTTTTAAGATAAGACAGCCTTTTTGGTGTCAGTAAATAAGGTGTGATTGCTCAGAATAAATAAACACCACTAAACCACATGGAATGGTGTGAAATAATGGCACTAATAACTTTTTTTCCTTTTGAAAGTTCCCTGCTAACCATGTCCCAGTTGGGTCCCTCCCTTTCTGTTTAATTTCAGCTATCCCTTTTTAATCAATTTTCTTTTATCTCACAGCAGTTTGAATGCAGATATATTCTATTTAATTTTTTAATCAGGGTTACATGTGTGTGAAGCATCAATTATGTGATGAAAAAGGATCTAGAGAACAAGTTCACACTGATTAAATAGTCTCTCACCCTGAGACAATTATGTTTTCTTTAAGTGAGTAAACGTGAAGTTTATGCAGTTCATTGGCTCGTAAGTTCAAAGTCAAAAGAAACAGTCCTCTGTAGCAAGGAAAGAGAAAGGCAGAGTGGGAGAGACTGAGACACACACGGCAAGCAAACAGTGTGCGGAAACTCCTCGTCAGTAGGCTACCCTTGCTATCTTGATGTCAGATTACTGTGATTATGGAACAGGTCTGCAAACTGGCTCTGCATAAATTATACAGAGAGAAGCAGTAAAAAGGAAGTCTGTAAAGGTCCTTGTAGTTTTGTGGTGCAAACCTCAAGCATCATATGTTCTCATTTAAGTATCTTGACTACTGTAGAGTGCCATAAGACTATCTCAAGGGTCCTTTTAGGCTAAGTATTTAGAGTCCTCTTGACTGAGATAGAGGCATTGTCCAACATGAATATAGTCTCAGGTTGCCCCACAGTAGGCTTAGGAATAAAACACCCACACTTGATTCCATTCCTTCCAGTAATCAGCGCTGTCTCGTTTGACCCATTTAGTGAAACATTATGCTTACACAGCTGCTATGATTTCAGACATCGTTGCCCTCCCCTGCTATTTCAACCCAAGCAAACTACCCTGATGAGAAATTCAAGGTGCTGATGAGAAAGCAAGTTGTTAACAAATAACTTTATTTTAAACCTTCAGAATGTTATAGCCCTCTTCCTTACAGCTATTCTCCCAGTATAAGTGCCATATTTTTGGTTTGTGGTGCAGCAGCTGCAGCAGCAGGCTGTGTCTGATCTGTGTGACCCCTTGAGAGGGGTCTAGAGACCTGGCTGCCTGTGAAGAATACAGATCAACCTCCTACATGTCCTGAACCCTGCCCTCTTCACTCATTACTGCTCACATTCGCTTTTCAGGTGGTGGTGATGCTGAATGAAACTATGGTTCAACTCGGTTAGAATGTGGATGTTAGTCTATTTACTGAGAAGTAAAATAAATAAATTTGTACTGAGCACATGGAACTGCTTTATGGTGATGATTTTTTTCTGACCTGTCTCATACAATTTACATTGGCTCTTGGAGAATTCACCTATTTTTTAGTTAAACATAACCAGATATAAGCAAACTCTGTGGGCTGCTTATACAGTTAAATCACATGGAACTCATGAACGATATCACTGGTGTTCATGACCCATGGACATTATTCATGAAAAACTGAACTCCCCAACATGTTTACAGTCTATATAAAAGAATAAATCCATAATAAGTCTGGAATAAATATATATTATGCACATTTAATTTTATTTTAACAATTCACTAGAATGTTTCCAAAACATTATTTTACTCATACTGCACACAGATGCAGTACCAGCTATCATATACTCTCTGAAACCAGCCTTAACATGGAAGGCTTGATTTCATCCCCATTGTGGTGTATTGACCATATTTGGTATGGACAACTTAAATGGAAAGTAGTAATTTTACAAAAATATGTATATTTCTGTGATAAATGATCTATTCAATCACTCTTTTCAGTATTTGTGTATATGAGTGTGTTGCATCTGTATGCACCACTTTCTTGGACTCTGTTCCCATAATCCATTGTGTAAATTAAGTGGAAGTCTGTCTCCGTCTGTCTTAGCAATAATGATTAACTAGTACGGTTTTAAAACATAATACTACTTCAGAAAAAATCTTAAAAATAACATTTCAATTATTCAAGCAATAGGTTTGAGCTCAAAGATTGATACATGGGTCGCATTATTTATTAAAAGAAGACGGAACAAAGAGATTATCCCACCTGTCTACCCTAACAGAATGGGTAGATGACATGAAGCAGTGGCGCGACGTCAGTTACGTTGTCATCGTAAATTACTTTGTTTTTAGTGAGGGTGTTGATGGCGATGAACTCCTTAACTATAAAAGCACAGAGGCTTATAACTATAGGGACAACTATAGGGAGAAATGTTTGTGTAGAAAAGAGGGAAGATTTACTGTCTTGAAAGCTGAAATGGAGCCAAGTCAACACACTAACAAGTCTAAACATTTGGCGTGGGTAATGACGAGAGAGGATGTGATCAAAACCATGGACTGTTCCTGCATGATTGTTTACAAAAGTACAAAATAAAAGATACTTCATGAACTAACCTGCACTCATTAGAGTACTTTTGAGGCTCTTCATGTTGCAGGGCAGTAGGGCAGGTGGAAGCAGGTGTCTCATCAGCTGCATCGTAGTATCTAGTTAGTTTATGATCTATTGGTTTATGATCAACAAAATAATTAGAGCAGACAAAGACCGTCTTCGGTGGGTGTTTTAACTTCAGCACTGCAAGGCATTGTTGTGAAATCGCCTCATCTCTGCATCATCTTGCGAGTGACCTTAGGGTTGTAACATGCTCCATTTATAAAATCTTTAAGTTTGCACGAGTTTTGTATGTATCCAACAACAGCACGTCGTCCCCAAAGACATTTGTGTGAATATATCAAATGGCACTTCTAAAATAGACTGTTAATTAGTGAAGACCGGAAGTGAACAAACTTACTAGGGAACCAGGTGTCATAGCGACACCCGGTGACATGACAGGAAACTGGTGGATAAGAAGGAAACAGAAAGGATGATATGCAGCTTAAGACCTATCAGCTGTGCTCTGTTGTTCCCTTTGGATTGCTTTTCTTTAAAGGATTGTCTGCTGATGAATAAACCAAAAAGAAAGAGACAGCCTGTTTGATTGGTCGCTTCACTAATAATAATAATTAAGCAGTATTTGCAGTCAGTGGGGCTGCTAGTGTCTTCAAGTGGCTCTAAAATCACCTACAGAGAAATTTGTAAACAAAATCATCTTAATTAGTGTTATCTCATTAACTAAATAGAAGTGTCTGCACCAGCTTCCCTTTTCCGATGCAACAACTTAAAACTACCATGGATAGACATGTGTGTTGAGAAAAAAGCGTCCTAACTGAGGACTGCATCCCAAAAGCCAGGAGTAATATTTAACTAGAGGGCAAAACATTGATTGTTTTAAAATAATTTATTACAATGTATTACAAACACAGTGGTAAACTCTTGCATGCAATGAAAGCATGTCAGCTTGTCTTTTTCATACATCATGTGGTGTGGTACAGAGTTGTTTAACCCACCACAGCTCTGCCATGCTTAATTTTTTATTGGAGGCAGTGTCCCCTTACTGTGGGTGGGATTAGTTGTTTAGAAGACTTCATGGAATATGAAGAGTATACGTGTGTGTGTGTGTGTGTGTGGCACTGCTTACACCTCTAAAAATGGTGATCTCCACATTGTCATTTAGTTTTGGGTAGGCTTGCTTGGATATATGGCAGAGCCAGTACACAAGTGTGCCAGATAGCATCAGATACAATGATTTTAATGAAGGAAAGCCAAAGAAAAAGTAAGCCACACTGAGTCACCTCAGACTGTGCTCTGTGCTTATGTGTAATAAAAAAGTGCCATTCCCGTCTTTGCCTCAAAACAATACAGTGCATATTAACTTATGCCTTTGTTTAGAACATAGTTATATAAAAGCTAAATGAATTGCAAAAAATCTCCAGAGATACCCCCTACAGTTGAAGAGCCTTTTTGTAAAAGGTGAAACGAGTTTAACAGCATTGGAAGTGGAGAATCTATTCTAGATCATTCACTCTGAAAGAGGAAGCAATGCATTCCAAGAGGAGTGCCAGACTCTGACTTTCTGGCAAGACTATCTTCAGGATGCTGAATGTAAGTTTGGTACTGGTAGAAGGGGTCACGAGCACCCCCCACCACCACCACTGACATGCAGGGAGCTCAGTACCCCCCAAGACCCGCAACCATCCCCCATAGCGGGGTCAGCCCCAAACCCAGGCCACAGGTCCAAGCAACCCCCCGGCACAAGAGTCGACCCCGACTGCGCCCAGAGGATGGGGGCGTAGATGACCCCATTGCCCCTCCCCCCACCCCCAGTATGATTGTGTAGTGTGTGTTGTTTGCAATTAAGATTGAGGGGCAGGAACCACACCACGCTGGAGGGCAGAGACACC
>JBAMHX010000004.1:14012543-14024235 GCA_037177515.1 Pseudomugil tenellus | reverse complement strand
ACAGGTTTGTTAGTCCAGATGTTTCTGGGTTGTCAGGCTGACAGATGGTTGGTGGGACTTCAAAGTCCTTGTATCTGATTCTTGGGGTTAGGTGTGATCTGGTAGAGGAGTGAAACTTGGAAGGAGTAATCCAGCATCTTTTGTTGGCTTGGGGTCACGTTACACAAAGCTCCTGAATACTTCTTTCACTACAGACAAATGTTTAAAAGTTGAATAACGAGAATGGTTTGTCCTTGAATAGCAGAGGGACTTAACAGATGCAGTGCTTCTGCTGACCACATTTATGCTTGCGTGGTTCACAAGAAAACTGTTAAAAATTTGCAATTAGTCTCTGTGTGTCTGTGAATGTTACTGTCTGAGTTTAAAAAGCACTGCTTTGAATTCTTAAATGGATGAGTCAGTGTTACAGAATTCAGGTGCATTATAGAATTCACTGCAACATTTTTAACTTTGCACAAACTCAATTTGGAACCAGAATTTAATTATATCAATTTCTAGCATTTAGGAACAATAGGCTAGCCTTTGAATGGATCAAATCAAACTTTATTTAAAAAGTACCTTTCATGCAGAGGCAGCACAAAGTGATTTATGTGATAAAATCATTTCAAATTAAACAAGCCGTTACACACATGATACATACAACAATTAACAGACCCATCATAACCACTGACATACATACACACAAACAACCCCCAAACCCCTCTTAGCCACCCCAAAACGTGACTACCTGACTTCTGTCTCTTGATTTTAAAAACTTAATTACCTATGTAAAAAGAAAAAAAAAAGAAAATAAAATAATAATTAAAAAAAAACTGGACTGGTACAGACATTGATGTGAGGAAAGGATCCATCCACACCAGATGCCTGTACTACAAAGCTCTTGATGACGTTGCAACACGGATAGTAGCACATAGGAGAGGAAGAGTCTTCAGGGACAGATCCAACCTGTTAAACTTTACAGATGACATGCTGTACCAAAGGTACAGATTTACATCAGATGGGCTGAAATTCATAACCTATGCCAATTGTTCGAGCGTTTGGAGCAAACGTGACCCAACGTATTTGGGTGCTTATTGTACCGAATTCCCAAAATAATTCAGTTGAATTTTAAGCTATAAAGGTGAGTCTTGAGCCTCTTCTTAAAAATATCATCACTCTGCGGACCCGAGGTGTTCTGGCAGGCTGTTCCACAGTTGAGTGCCACAATAGCGAGACCTCATCGAATGTTTTAGTTCTAACTCTAAGAACAATTAAAAGACCAGTACCAGAGGACCTCAGGGTCTGTGAGGGTTCATACTTTAAAAGAAAGTTTGATAAATAAGAAAGCCCAAGACCATTAAGACATTTATAAACCATTAAAATAACCTTTAAAAAATCCTGAAATGCAGAGGGAGTCAGTGCATTGATTGATGTAATGTGGTCCCGCCCTCTGGTCCTCGTCAGAACTCGTGCAGAGTTCTGAAGACACTGTAAGCTTGAAATAGACTTTTTGGGAAGACCAGAAAACAGGGCATTACAATAATCTAATTTACTGGAGATAAAAGCATGCATTAACACCTCTGTACTGGCAAGAGAGAGAAATGGGCAGACTCTGGCGATGTTTTCAAGATGATAAAATCTTGTCTTCATGAAATTTTTTATTTAAGGAGTAAAATTATTCTCAGAGCCTAAAAGAACACCCAGATTTCTCATGCACTGAGAGGGACTGAAATGTTGTAAATTTGATTAAATATTCTCTCTCGTCTTCAAGACCGATGATTAAAACTTCAGTTTTGTCTTGATTGAGCTGTAAGAGGTTCTCGGCCATCCATGACTTTATATCTGAAATACAGTTTAAAAGAGAATTACCAGACTCTAAGTCATCAGGAGACACAGAAACGTAAAGCTGTGTATCATTAGCATAGCTGTGGAAGTCAATGCCGTTTCTCCTAATGAGATCCCCAAGTGGTAACGGGTACAGTTTAGAAATACTGAGCCTAAAACTGAACCCTGAGGAACCCCACATTTTATTTTTTCGGTTCTTGAGGAGCATGTATCCATAATAACAAAAAAAATTGTCGTTCTATGAGATAGAAATAAAACGAGTTTAAAACAGTTCCTGAGAGGCCAACTAGACTTTTGAGTCTGTTTAATAAAATCTGGTGATCTACTGTGTTGAATGTGGCGCTAAGATCAAGTAGAACCAGAACAGAAAGTTTCTGTGAGTACAGGTTACATCTAAGATCGTTAACAATCTTTAAAAGGGCTGTTTCAATACTTTGGTTTGTGCTAAAACCAGATTGATATTTCTCTAAAATACTGTTCATCAAAGGATTTTAAAAGCGATGTGGGAATCAGGAATAAAAGGCAGGTTGTTGGGTTTAGCTAGGGGAAAACTCAACCAAGCATCTTTGCAACAACCAGAACAAAACTGTCCAGTGTTTCCTCTGATAAAAATGATGCTTCAGATCTGTTAAAACCAGTTAAGATAAAAGACTGAATCTGATAGCACTGATAACTTCTGAAGTGGTCTGCAAAGTCCTCACATGCAGCGTCTGATGGCTGCATGAAGGACTTGTTAATATTGGTGTTTATTAAAATATCAATGGTTTTAAAAATAAATTTTGGATTGTTTTTATTATCTGTGACGAAGGTTTGAAAAGTAAAGAGTTCTTGCCTGTTTGATTACATTATTATAAAATTTGAGTTGTTCCCTTAAAATTTCATAATGTACTGTTAGTTTTGTTTTCCTCCATTTACTCTCTGCTCTCCTGCAGGTACTCTTTAATTCTTTTATTTTTTCACTTCTCGATGGTGTTTTGAATTTGTTTCTTAATATTTTTGTTTTAAATGGAGCTGCCGAATCAGTGGCTAATTTTATTTTCAGATGAATGAATCCCTTCATACGATTGTTTCTTTTCATCTCTCATTGAGATATCCCACTGATTTGGATCTGCAGTGCAGCTGCAGTACGCCTCGTCTCCTCCCATCAATACATATTAACTTATTTCAAGAGTTTTGTTCTTAATGAACATGAGCATCCAGAATGAGCTGCATTTTTAAGAGCATGTCATGTGGTGTGTAAATGCATGTGTGCTTCACAGCCAGCATTCATTGATGTGTGAGAAAACTGATCAGTTCAGATTAAATTAAATTAATAAAGCTCCTGATCCAATCGAAATCCTGTATTATTTTTTTTCCTAAGATGTCAATAGTTAGCAATTTTAAGATTTTTTTTATTCTAGCTGTATAAGGTTTGACATCCTATTGCTCATTCTTTCGGCATGCTGCTGTAATATGTTTCATCTTTGGCAGACCATAGTGTTCATAATTGTGGAGCTGACCAGAATATTTTTAAAAGACAGTGTTTCCTGCAAATCCCTAGATAATTTTTGAGTATCTTACGTTTGTGTTATGAGTTTAAATTCTTCCCATAGCCTGTTTTACTGGCACTTCTATTTTTGACACTCATGCAAATGATTTGATTTTCAGATACAGACACCCTCAATCAATTTAATCCAATTGTTTGCCTTCTTTCTGCATGAATTAATGGTCAAATTAAACACATCTGTCCAGCAAGCACTGAAGCAGCCAATTGTCTAATTAACCTCAAATAAATTGCACCACCATTTATGTTTAGTATTGATCCAAACTTCTAAGTTGCTGAAAGCAGGCACTTTAGCTTATAACACTGCATATCTGACATTGGTCTGAGGTTTTCTGGGTGTGAGGTGGCCGGAAGAAAAGTATGTGTTTTTGTGTGTGTAGACTGAAGGGAATTGTTGAGGCAGAGATGAATCGGCGGCTCTGTAGCCATCCTTATAAATTGGATACGGCAGCATAATATGGAGTTGCTTAAACACTTCGCCAGCACTCCCTGTGGTCCCACAGCACGACAGCTTTTCTCCAATATGCTCCTCAGAGATAGGCCTTCTGCATTTTCATAAAGGAGCTCAGTTGCTATGAAAAGATTTTAATGGATTTACAGGAAGTCATTAACATCAGGCGTCTGTGTTTGTCTAGGTGCTATTATCATGAGATGTCAGCAGAATAAATAATGTTATCCTTATTTATCTCTCTGTTGGTTTCATTGTAAAATACTCTGGAATATGCTAACGTTTATTTTAATCTTGCATTTAAGATGATTTAGCTCTTAGTTAAAATAAACAAAATTCATTCAAAGAAACTGACAAATTACTTGGGTAAGACTGTTCATCAAACTAAATTCTTCATTAATTTTCAATAGCATGTATTGCTGTAATCTTCAGATAGGAGTCAAATAAACATGGATTCTAATGTTTGTTATGGTTTGTTGTAATGAATTACCTTTATGAAAAATCTGTTTAAAGCAAAAGGAGTCACCACAGGACCCTAAAGACATATCAAGTCCTCTTCTTTTCATTTGGCTGTTGCTAAACAGCAGAAGCATATAACTCCTTTAACTCTGTTGCTCTTGAATGACAGATTCACTGAAGTAATTAGCTGCATGGTTATTTGCATGCTTGAAGAGCTTACCTGTAAAATCCCTTTATGTTTTTAGGTAAGCTAAGCTACCATTTGCATTGCAATGCGGGAAATTGATATGGTTGGATTATAGTGCTTGCGTACTGTAGCAATTTTTTCCAGATATAATGTTCTTTACATACTATAAAATACATACAAAAAATCTCATAATGGTAAACACTTAAAGACACAATTCATTTGCAAAACTAATGAAAAAGAATAAAAAACATCATACTATAGTTCATAATACGTTAAAAAAAGAAGCCATGCTTCCATAATGAAAGTCTCAATGAAATTCAGACAATGCCAAAATATGGAACCTCTCAAAATCTGAAATGAAATTGGGGAACATACTTATTTTTCACTTTGTCTCAACTCACAGAACAGATATATGCTCACTTTGTGATCTGTCTCCTTTTTTCTTAATATTTTGGACTACAAACCCAGTTCTCAGCAACTTTAAGACTATCCATCCTATCACAACTCGCTTTTGGCCTGTTCATACGTAATCAGTAGTGGCTACAATAGTATTGTTTTTTTTTTTTTTATAGAAATTTCCTTTAACAGTTGGACATCAACTGTTAATAAAAGATACTGTTATTGTGTGTTTCATATCGAATGTGTTCATCTATACATTTATAAATGAGCTGAAATAAAAAGAAGAAACTGTCCCCAGTGGGTCAAAGTGTTCTTGAGCCTTGAAACATTTGTTTTGTACAGAAATAATTTATCACTTTCAGAACATTTGTATCTTGGTAACCCATATCAGCTTTTCCTTGTATAATACTAATACTAAAACTAATACTAATACTAATAATTGCAGCTAGTTTGGGAGGCTGTAGCTCAGGAGGTAGGAGCGTTGTCTGCCAACCTACAAGTTAGTGGTTCAATTCCAAGCTTCCCCTGACTACATGCTGAAGTGTCCTTGGGCAAGACACTGAACATCACATCACAGATGTTAGTTGCTTTGGAGAAAAACATCTGCTAAATAGAAGAATTAACAACCCTTTAAAGTATTTTAATGGTAAAACAGAATAACAATGATATTATTTATTAATTAAATGATAATGATCTGATCTTAGTTCTGTCCCACATGTGTTTATATCAGAAAGCTTACTGCTCATTAAAAGTTAACACACACTAAATCTGTTTTTACAGACTTATAAGTAGAAATGAAGAAAGACCTTCAAGCCAGTAGAATTTGTATAGGATGGTTGAGCTGAGTAAGGTATTTCACGGTGCATAAAGATAGCAATTATGATCATATTTGCTTCCCCACACATTTCAGGGAGGTTATGTGAAAGCCTAAAGCAAACGTGCAAGTTGTTACCAAGTACAATTACTATGCAAATGTTTCAACCAAGTTTTTCTTGATGCTCATACTTGGCAATTTATTTATTATTCCAACTATTAGATTATGAACAATATGTTTTAAGATTAAAAAAGTGGCTACTATTAGAGCACAATGTTTTTTGTTCTTGTTTCTAAAAATAAATTTAATCCGCACTTCTGTCAATTTTTCTCGTTGCTACCTTATAGCCATGTCTAATGCCAATATTTCAAGTGATATATATACACATATGAGGTGGAATGCTAATCATCTTACTATCCAACATTCTTTAGAAGTCTAAGAGGGTAGAAAAATCCTCTCAGTTCTTTAAAGAGCTTTTGATTGAAGTGCTTTAAATAATAATAATTTAGCATAGTTTGGGAGATTTCAATATCTTTGTTGGCTTTCACTCCACCACTGTTTTAATACTGTGGGTAGACCATACTCTCTAATCTCCTCCCATCTAAAAAGTGTAAGTATAGTACTGTAACTTAAAGAGGTTGAAGTGGTATTCACACTTCTCTGGCCATTGGTGTCATTTGCAAGCCACATCATTGTGTGTGTCTGTGTCAAGTTTTTAATTTTTACCTCTTCTCCTTATTGCCAGTTCTCCTGTGTGGCTGTTTGGAATCATCTGTTTCTGATTGTCTAAAATGTCTAGTGATCTTCATTTAGGAACAGCTGGGCTGCATCCGAATGTGCACCCTATGGCCTCCATAGTGCCCTATTTAGTGCTGACGCCATTTTGTTGGGTGTCCGAATGTACTTTGGGAAAAACGTAGTGCACTCAAAATTACCCACAATGCATCTTGAAAAGTAGTGAGCATTGATGGTCACTAGACGGGCTGGAGCTTACAATGGCAGAAATTATACGAATATCAAGAACATTTAACAAAAAAAAACTATAAAGCATCATTTTTATCCCTTTTCTACTAAATCAATATGATACAAAGCAAGAATAAAATACAATATAAGTAAATAAGACATTTTCACATTAAGTTAGATTGTATCTGCAACATCACCTTTAAGTCCGTTGTGGTTGCCATAGTTACAGCTGGTGGTCACGTGATTTGCGACGGGAAGATTGTAGTGAGCTTCGTGTTACCAGCAGATTAAGGGCACTATATAGTGTGCTATGTTGTGTAGCCCTATGTAGTGAATGAGCGGTTAGGGCATAGGGTGCACATTCGGACGCAGGCCTTGTCTGCTTACCAGTTCAGTTTAAATCTACTAGTTGCAACATTTCAGATCATGTTTGTTTTTGTTCCTCTCCATGCAGCACTTCTGTCAGACTGTGTGACTAATGCCAATAGTCAACCACGAGACATCTACATTTCAGGAGGACTACATAATGTCTGCATGGTCTCAGCTCATTTTCTGGACTTGACCAAACACACGTGCTGATATCAAACTTTTTGAACTCTTCTAATCACCTTGTTTCTGTAAGGTTCTGGACCAAATCCGAAACAATGTGATGGTTAGAAACATAACTATGTTTTGTTTAATTTGGAAAATATTACATCGGGAGTTTGATTTGAGGGACTTCGGTCTTGCTGTGTGGGTGCTTCACATACATCTGGTCCTTCCTCTCACCATGTGAAAATTCTCCTATCATCTCTCTAAAGTGGTTCTATATTTAATGGGTTTTTTTTGGGTTTTTTTTTTTTGCTTTCCATGAAAAGAAATAATGCTTTTCCCCCTAATGCTACAATTCATTGGAAGTAAGCAACCAACCTTCTACCTCCGACTGTTTTTAAAAAGCTCAGAATTCATTTATGCGAAATTTCCATTTGCTCCATTTCTAATTTTTTTTTAAGTTTTTGTGGATGTAGATTTTTGCATCTCAGTAGTGAGTGAATGATTTTCTGGTTATGAAATATCAGCAAGGCGTTCCATTTTCTGTATCATGCAGCTTGTTTGGATGGTTTTGTTTTAAACAGATTTTTATGAAGCACGCGTGGATGCAAACTCATCAAAGAAAACTTGAAAACAGCTAAAGCATGGTTTATTTATTCAGTTACATAGATCCATTGTATTTTTCCATGAAGTTTAAAAATTCCTTTTCTCTTGGTCAGGTTTGTAGTTCCTTTATATTAAATTCCTACTTATTTCTTCATGCTCATTTTGAGCAAAGACACTGTAACAATAAGGCACAATGAGTTCAATGAACCAGTCATTACAATACTATGTAATTCACTTTTTAAATATATATCTCTGAATGCATAGTCTGGAGAACCAGACATTTTCAAACTGAAGACGGAATAAATTTTGCAGATAAGAAAATGATTAAAAGTAAATCTAAAGCCAAATGCATACAAATCACTGCAAATTTGCTCAGGGTGGAATCATTATTACAAAGGTACAAAAGCATTCCACATAAAATGTGATATGTCCACTTTTCCTTAGGCCCCATCGTCATCATTATTAATATGCATAGACAAAAAGTAAAAAGGATAGAGAGGTAAGTTAATATTTAAATGCTCCTGCTGAGTTTAAGCTGCCACATTACCATCACACTGCCAGACAGTATCTTTGTTAATTTGTGCGAACCTGCAGAGATGGGCGTGGCTAAAGTGATTACAGCCTCTATAATATAAACCACTTTCCCACTCATTTTATACCTCCACATTGTAACTAGGTGTCTTTAAAATGGTTCAGCATTTTGTACAAGATTATAGTCATTATGCCGACCAAATATTTATTGCACTTCACTGACTTTTCTAATAAATTTTATGGGCAAAAATACTTTTATGGTGTGGATTCTTTCATTAACATGTTTTCTTAATGCAAATTGACCATGCACACCATTTCTCTTCACAACAGTTGTTTAACATAAAAATTACATTGAGATCAAGATAAAATAGTTCCTACAGACTTATTCTAGCATATTTTACAAGACTTGAAAAAAAGAAAGAAGAAACATTTGGTATAAAACGTTTATTGTGTGGGACCATAGTATAAGAGGATTAAACAGCTTTTATCTGTGCATCTGTGAAAACTAACTGATATTTTACCAGTCATTCTCAAAATATGCGATGTCCGACATCAACATCAACAAAATTGTTCACCAATGTTGCACATTTGTTTGTTGAATCAAACAAATGTTGAGTTCAAGAAGACAAGTAGATACATAATTTGATTAATGCACATTTGATTAATGCACATTTACCATATTCAGCAACAGTAATGGCAGGTCAACCGAGATTAACATTTATGTTTACATTTATATTTGTACAGTCTCATCTTATTAACCCTGTGCTGTTCAAATGGAGGAAATAAAACCTTAGGACTCCCAGTGGTCATCCCACTCATGTTATCTGAGAACAGTACGCCACTAATATTTTACCAATCAGAGTGTTTGCTGGACAGTGGGTTCCGGTCCCTCAAATGCAATGTATCCATGGTTGACTTGGCCTTTTCTTGATATTATTGTTTGTTTTTCAGCCCTAACTGCTGAAACTAGTTCTAATAGCTGTTTGATGATTTGAGGCATAAGCAGCATCTCAATCTACCCTCACAGAACAAGGGGTGGTGTCACGAAGCGGGTAGGTGGTGGACCCAAATGCAGGTGAGGAGAAGCAGGAGGCAGCCAGGGTGACGCTTAACAGATTTATTAATAACACAGACACTGAAACAAAGACTGACAACTAACTTAAATAGTAGTGTAGTTAATGATCCCGCAACTAAACAGACACACCAAGTGACTTAAATACATATGAAATAAACGAGGGACAGGTGAAAACAATGAACAAAATCAACCCCAGGTGAAACTAATACACAAATACATGAAGCTGAACAGAAACATGGGACAAAACAGGAAGAACTACAAAATAAAGCAAGAAACAAGGAAGTCAATAAAACAAAACCAAAACAGGTGGATGGAGAACAGGTATTAGCCTCATAGATCATGTAAAATTAGCAGCAGGAACCTCTGTCAGCTCCGACACTAGCACTTAATCTTGGACTTTTGGCAGACTGTTGCCTTAACAGGTCAAATGATATCTATAAATCAAGGATCCCCAGGTGGAGTGTGAGAGAGCCATGGAGGCAGGGGAGCCGCTCAGGGCTGGCAGTGGAATTTGAAGGAATTAAATCCTGGTCATAAAGCCTAACCCAAGGAAATAATCCAGTCTATTTCATAAAGGATTAAAACTTTTAGAGAGGATTGATTGCCTCTTTTCCCTTTCCTATTCGATGTAATCCTAGATTATGGAGATCACTGGGGGTTAAATTTTAAAGAAATTTGCACAGGATTAATAATGAGGAAGCATCAGTTCTTTAAAAATGCCTGGTTGGTTTGTCATAGAAAAGGATTTTCTTTAGCTGCTCGTTTAGGCAGGAAATGAAAGAGGATGTGAATTTATTTGTTCTTTTATAGTTTTATTTTCCCTGTCTGTTCCATGTGTTTTGTATTTGTTTATGATAATTTACTTTTGTTTATTTGATGGTCTTGGTGAGATCAATATTTTTTTAATCACAAGGCTGCCTAATTTCTTTTTATTCAAAGTGCAAAAAAAGTAAAGTTTCTTTGTCTGACATAAACAATGTTAAATCCCCTGTTATTTCTTCTCTGCTGGTGAGATCACTGTTCCATGACGAGGTTATTGCAGAATGATCTTCATTGTGAAAGTGTGTTTCAACCCAAATCAGGAGGCCTTTGAATTCCCGATTTAGTTATGTTGCCCAGAATGAACCAAATAAGAAGCAAAAATGTGAAAGGAAATGGCATAAATAGTGGATTTTCAAGGTTTTTTTTTTTTTTTTTTTTTTTTTTGCTTTTTTTGGGGCGGTGGGGGGAGGGGGGGGTTGTAGGAGCATTCTATTAATTTTATTTTGGCAATTTTATGCATTCTGGATGGCTCTGAATAACTTGCAGCACTATAGTAGGTACAAGTTGTGTATTTATAAATAGTTTCAATTCTGCTATGCTCGTATGTATTGTTGTAAATTACTCTTCATGTCTCTGTTGTAAAATTCTTTGAGTAGCTGAGTAGGGATATACAAGTAAAAATTGATTTTATTTATGAATTTCATATTCTTGTTTGGATTGACATTGTTTTATTGCACACAAAACATTGTTTTACTCCTGCATGTGAAGTTTAAACAAGGCACAATTTCAGACATAAAAAATAATGCTCGAGCTTTACCCAGTCCTGCTAGATATGACAAATAAAAACTCTGTGTGAATTTGGAGTGGCAAGAGGTGGACATGTCACGAGTACATCATAGGGCCAACAAAGACATAAATAACCATTCACCCTCACACTCACCCCTAGGGACATTTTAGAGTAGAGATGCACTGATTTGAACATTTTGGCCAATACCGATATCCAGTGTTGTGCCTGAATGGGTTCAATGAACAGCATTCAGTGAACACGCTAATATTTATGGTAAATGGTGAATTTAACTATTCAGATTTCATCCAGTGAACATGAATGAGAGCGAGTCTCACTTTGGCAAGAATGACCAGTGTATGGAGTTCATGTTCACGCTCATTTGAAAAGTCCTGTTTTACGGCAAACACCATGACGGTCAAGCATGACTAGTTCTAGTTCCCAAGATTCATCCATTCATCCATCCATTATCTACCGCTTATTCCCTGAAGAGGTCGTGGGATGGGGATGGGGGTGGGGGGGGGGGGGTGGGGGGGGTTGCTGGAGCTAATCCCAGCCATTGACAGTATATAAATGTAAATCCCAGCTGACATTGGGGTGAGAGGCGGGGTACAGCCTGGACAGGTCGCCCCGCGAGTCAGACTCAGCTAAATGCAAGAGGGCAGATGTTGCCGCGCAAAACGATGACGTTGCGTTGGTTTCCTGTTTTATTTTGTAGTTTTTCCTGTTTTGCCCTTTGCTTTCTGTTTCAGCTTCCTGTATTTGT
>JBAMHX010000004.1:13986537-13998688 GCA_037177515.1 Pseudomugil tenellus | reverse complement strand
CCCGAGCCGGGGATCGAACCGGCAACCTGCTTGCTGTGAGGCTGCAGTGCTAACCACCTCGCCACCGTGCAGCCCAGGTGTGAGGTTAAAAATGAGAAATGGGATTGGGCCTTTGTTTGTTTTAGCTGACTGGTTGAGGTGGCCTACTTTTTAATAGTGTTATTGTTGTTATTATCACAGTCATTGTGACTATTATTATAATTATTACTATTTATAACTTATTATTTAATATTATAACAACAAAAACCTACAGGGACACTGGCCCCCAAGGATTGGACTCTGACATCCCTCTTCCAGAGCGTTTATTCTGCTATGACAGATAAAGACTTATGTCCCGTCTAAACATTTCAGTGATGGAAGGACACAACTCAGACAGATGGCTTACTAAGGTCCGAATGACATCAGTTTAGAAGCATTATGGTCAGACTTTTTGGACAGATATTAAGAGTAAGGTAATTAAGCTAAGATATGAAATGGTCACAACACTGTTGTTACTAATTGAATTAACTTTCTCCTCCTTTTTTAGTTTTTGCCATAGGTGAAAATTGTAAATCATGCATTAAAATATTTGCTATATGTAGCTCATAGCTGCAATGTTGTTGATGCTGCGGAAATAGTATCATCATGTTTTTCTTGTTAAGATGGAGGCTAGATCAAAGTAAAAATAATTAAAGTGTTAGCAACAAATGAATCAAAATAAACTCAATGGCAGGTACAGACAAGTTAATTCATGTATGTCTGATGTTTTCCACTGCAAACTTTTGTAACTAGGAAAGTAAAATATATCAGTGACTTTTGTTTGGACAAGTGGTTGGACAGATTTGATCTCAAGCCTTGATTTAACTGTCAAAAGTACTTGTAGAAGTTCACTCAGAACAATTGTGAGTAATGGTTAAAGCTTATGCATACATTGTTTTTAATCAGTTATAAATTGACTGAATCTTGAACAATATTTTCTCTTAATTTGAAACTACAGGTGGATGCTGGGGTGGTTAAGCCACTCGAGACAAAAGCATGGAAAATGCAGGAAAGTGGCCGCAGGCACGAAGGGAGCAAGGTAGGAAGTGTGCAGCTTAAATGAACTGCCTGAATTGGATGAGTATGTTTGAGATGTAGCATGAAGATTTGAAGCAGATCACATAGGAAACAGCAGAGCAGCAAGTTGTCTGCTTGAACGAGCTTGCAGGTGTGACTTTATCAATAACTAGAAAAGCACTCAGGGAGCAGAAATCTCTGCCAAGCTTACAGTTCTGTCACAGTTTGAACTATGGGAGTTATTTGGACTTTGTGGGGTTTGGTTTACTGTTATGGTTTCCTGTTTTATTTTGATAGTGTTCCTGGTTTTGCTCTGTTTCTGTTCAGCTTCATGTTCTATTCATTGATTTCACCTGAGTTGGCAATTATGTTCACCTGTGCCTTGTTCAGTATTCTGTATTTAAGTCCATTGTTTTTTTCCGGTCTTTGCTGGTTTGTTGTTTGTGTGTGATTTTGTGAGTTTGTGCTTGCTGCCTTGCTTCCTTGCTTACTTGCTTCAGTTGGGTGAGTCGTGCTTCTGACAAGTTTTTCATTAATAAATCAAGTTATCTGCATCCCTGCTGCTTCCGTTGCCTGCATTTGGGTCCTCACCTTCCATGCCTCGTGACAAGTTCCCCCTCATATTGTGACTTACATCCCAAAATATTACTCAGTCACACATGATTTTTGTCAAAACAGCAGACAGAAATCAGCTGCAATGACACAAGTGGCTTTCTCGAAATGTTAAAGAATCTTTCAAAACCTTCCTGGATCCAAACGATGGTCTGAATCCCCTACAAAATTTCATCACTTCTTCATCTTGCCATTCTGGATGTATCCTGAAAATGTCATGAAAATTCATCCATAACTTTTCGAATTATGTTGTACAAACAAACAAACAGATTAACACCAGCAAAAACACGCAGCATAGAATGTTGTTCCTGTAGCTACTTTTGACACAACAGACAAACTTTCAACAGATGTGATTCGCTGACTCATAAGAGCTCTGGCACTCTAGATACTGAGTGATGATGAGTATATGCACTCAAATGTTTTATTTATGCAGGGTAAAGCTGTAATGATAACCCCAAACTCCAATTTCACATTTACATTACGAAATTTTTTGGTTAACTGTAAAATGCATTGAATACTAGAAATATAATACTGTATCTGCTGGGCTGAAAGACAGGGGTACAGAGACAGGATATACAAAAGAATTAAAAGGAGACACACCTTTTAGCTTATGGCTAGACTTGTTTAGAAAAGCTGCTGTGGACAGAAAAGATTTGACAGAAATTCATTAATCTTTGTAGAATGATAACTTGGGCATGTTGCCAACTGCTAAACAAGGAAGTGGAACTATGTTGCTTAAAGGTTCAATGCCAGTCACTGGCCAATAAAACTAAATCACCAAATTTATGATGGAAGTATTTCACTTATTTCCATATTGTTAAGTCAACAGAAAACACAACAGATTTTTGTTCAGATGTAAAGTGGATAAAAAACTTCCAACGGGTGTGAGTTGTGCAAATATTGGCATACATATTATCTCTGAACACATAAGGTCAGATGAAGACAGATACAGCTATTTTTATACATCAATGTGTAAAAGGAGACTTTTGACATCTCCTTATGCTTGGAAAAAGAAAGCCATCAAATAGAAATGCTAGCCTGTCTACCTGCAAATCTCCTTCCATCTGTGGATTAGATTTAAGTCTTCAAAATCTTAGGCTGGTGCTACATCAGAGGATGTGCATCACCAGGGAAGTTACGTAACTCATTAAGACCTCACTACTCTATCCTGGGTCAGCTCCTTATCCCTTTAAACTTGCAGTCTTTGAGCAAATGAACCCATAAGATGCCTGAAATATAAGATCCCCACAAACTCTGAAAAACCTTCTGATCTAACAGCTTCAATTCAACATTAGGGCAGCTCATTTGAACAGCCTCATTAAGCATCATTCCTATTGTTCTGTTGTATAATCTGTGATGTTATAATAAGATAGATTGGTTGCTTTTAATTGCATGATATAAAGTGTGTAGCTTTGACAATTTAGCAAAATGCGTGGCATATTTTTTCTACATCAGCTTATGTCTGTCAGCCTTTTTTCCCTAATAAATTCCTTGTCCTTCAGGAAGATCTTGGTCCTGTTGTTTACATTACCTGTCTTTCATGCTGCGCATTAGAACAACATTGCTATGAATGGCACTCTACATTAGCAATCCCCTCCCTAGCCCGTTTCCTATTGTCATTCCGCAATAGCACTGAGCTTCAATGTTCTCCCTCAGTCTCTCTGAACTGCCATGACAACGTGCTGGAAAAGTCTGACGAAGCCCGAAGGCCTCCTCAGTCAAGAGGGCTCCGCTAGCCGCTGCAGATGACTGCACTGTTTCATTTATTTTCATGAAGGAAAACAAAAGGCAAGATTGAACAGGGGATAAGGCAGTCCCGCTAAACACACCAAAGAGACTGACCTCACATGCTGTAACTGGCAGCACACAAATTGCCACAAGAATCTATAATGTCTGCACAGATAAAAAAAAAAGACAAATATTTCACTGTAGGTGTAATTAGATCCTCTGTTTTGGATACTGATGTTGGAGTTTGGTGCTCAGTGAGCAAGACAAATCCTACTGGTACAGTTTAATTTTAAAAATTGCATGATTATGCCCAAGAAAGTTGCATTATCAATATCAGTGCAATGTAATCAGTAGCATGCTATCAATATTTCTGATATTGCATTATATCAATGCAATATCTAGAACAAACAGCTGATTGCAATAGTATTGCTAACTGCAATAGTTTGTGAGAATTTAAGGGTAAATTTCAACAGTTTGACATCACCCAGTTTCCGTGAGTCAAATTATGCCCTATTTGCATCTGTGTGTAAAGCCTGAGACTGGAATAAATTTTTACCCATCTATCAGTTTTATTCTGACTTTGGACCTGAAAGTGGGATACTCCTAAGGCAAAATAACAAAATGTAAATGGTAAGAGTGACACAACCATGGACACAAGCTTGCACCAATAACCACTTATTAAAATAATCATCTTGAAATATGTTTCGATCAATAAATAAAATGTCTGCATGAGGTCAACTTGGTTTAACATTCCTCTGAAAATGTATCTGAAACTACAAAATTTCAAACATCTACTTCGTTTATGTTAATTCTATTACTTTTAAGTTTTTTTATTTTATTTAATTTATTTTACTTAAGCTTTACAATGTCCTAACAAGGCCTATGCCATTGGAAGTGATGACTAGGGGTATATCCCCGAACACCCCCAATTCTCCAATTCCCCAATCCTTGAACAGACACAATACAACAATATAAAGCTGCACATGTTCAGTCACAAAGCTCCACCTGGTGTCGAAACTTTAAACCAGCCCAGTATGCATTCTGAGGTCATGGCCTTTTATTTGCACTTGATTTGAGGTCAATAAGAGAAATAGTTCCAGAGATATAGCCAAAAATCAGATTTTCTGTGCATACAGTGCCACCTGGTGGCCAGGTTGCTAAATATCCAAATATCGTGAAATCCGACCCAGATAGTCCCTTGGGGTGTACTGAGTATCACAATCCAATTGTAAAATAGTTTAAGTCATCACACTCACACGCAGGAAATCTGGCAATGGCACTGATGGCAGCACTGGTTAGGGTGAAATCATAATGTCCCTAACACTCTGCATTCGGGGATATAATTACTTGCTTAAAGTATGATCAAAATAAGTTTTTCAATCTTTTTACAACCCAAAGGGCCAATGAGCAGAAAAGTTTTTACATGTTCTAAATATGATTAAGAAAATAAAAGGGAATAAGAAGAAAATGTAAACAAACAACACAAACAAACATAAAGTAATGATGTGTAAGTATGGTGATTAACCCGAACTATGGTGAAGGAAGGTAAAGCTGTGGTGAGAATTGAGCATAATATAAATAAACTGTTCATAAATGTTTATTAATTATTTCTAAAGAAAATTAGGAACCAACTAAGTCCTGAAGAAGATTTATAACTCAGCTGACCATCATCATTAGAGAGAGACTTTCGTGAATGAGGAAGGATTCGTTCAGAATTGCACAATTACAACCTGTGGAGTTTGCTGCTTCGAGATCCTTTATTTACGCTGGCACGGTGGGTTCATCTGTTCTGGTTCCGGCCCGGTACCTTGCTTGTCCTGGCGGTTTGCAGTCTGGGTTTGGAGTCCCAGCTTCTCTATCTCTGGGATCGATGGCGTTGTGGCAATTATAGGTGAAAGTTGTTCAGGGCTGAAGATGGTACCAAGGGTCCAAAATGAAAAGTTATTTAAAAACTTAAATTGTGGGAAAAGGCCCAAACTTAGTTGCAAAAGAGATAAAACTTCCTCATCTAGATTTCTCAGATAGAAGCTGCCACTTCAGACCAAGTGCTCTGTTCAGCATGGCCTTTCCTTGTTATCTGTTTATCTCATTATCTTCTCAGCTTCTCTCTTGTCCAAACTAACGCAACTCAAAACTTCTTTTAGCTGAACTAAAAGTGTGTCTGTTTGGAGTTCAGAACTATGCACTTTTCTGCTTGGAGGCCAGGCTTTGAGATAATCCAGTCAATAAGCATAGAGATACATTAAATCTTAAAATGAAGAATATCAATTAAAACATAAAACATAGATTAAATCAATAAAATCAGGCTGAAAAACTATAACGCTGACGCTGCAGGCTGCTGTCAGGTATGCAACTGGCTGGGTTGTCGTGGCTTAGTGATTTTGGTCTGGCCTGGTGAATCTGGTAGTCCTGTTTTCGTTTGCCTTTTTCTTTCAGGTTAGATTATGGTTTGGTTTCGGGTTTAGGATGGTAGAGGTCGGGATGACAGCTTCGACGGCCTGTCATCTCACTTTTCATTTTATTAAGTTTGGCCGGTTCACCAGGTTTACCAGGTCTCGCTTTTGTTTGGTGGGAGGGGTTTTTGTTTCAGCAGACTTATCCACTGAAAGATCTGGTGAAAATAAAAAGTAAAATTAAACCCTTTGTGTCTCCTGTGTCCTTTATTAAATATGTTTCTCTCTTGGGCGTAACAGCTGGGATCAGACCAGGAGTTGGCCAGGGGACTTGTGAAGCAGACAGAGCAACAACTCATCTAAAGGGCCAAGTTGACACTGGCAGAGTAGGATCTTTTGGGAAGGTAAAAGGCAGAGATGGGGTGCAGGCTCACTTGTTGGCCATGGATCAAACCCTGATGTGGGTGAATCGTGGTCATAAGATGTAGCACACTCTCCAAGTAAGATTGGAGTTGCAGACTGAGTTTATAGCTGATGCTGTTCTTGGCAAAATAAGCACGATAGGCAATGCACCTTGCCAATTGGCTCTGTAGATTAGGGGGTGTTGAATAGGTGGACATCTGAGCCTGGTTCAGGCATGATGAGCAGGTAATAGATGAAAATGAGCAGGTGGTTGGCCGAGTGAGCTATACAGTCCCAGTAGTGGACCTATCCTTGTCAAATGGAAATGCCAAGTAACTGTTGTAGACCCCTTTGGAGACTGAGGAGAGATGAGGGTTTAGGGATACCATGGATCCCTTCAGAGACGAGATAATATAAGACCTTTCATTCACTAAGCACAAAAACTGATCATACAGGCTTTCTAGGTCTCTGTAGAGACTGGTACAGACTTAAACAAGATGTATGCAGGCTATGCAAACTTTTTTATGTTTTTACTATATATAGTCAGAATTGGGACAACACTGCAGGTGTCAACTTAAAACCACATTAACTGGCCCAGAGGCAGCTCATACTGCAACAATTAATGTTTGCCATTGAGGAAGCTGAATCACAAGAAAGGTGAACTGCTGATTCCACAACCTGTCGGGTTTATTCTTTTTGGTATGTGACATCTTGGTTGTGCAACATTTAAGACAAGATTATATCTTCATAAAAGCATAATTAGCCTATAATGATTACATTTCTGTCATAGATTGCTTGAAGTGTTATACACTGAACATTTTAAACAATTACCTTTTAATGAAGCAATGATAATGAATATTAAATAAGAGCATCTGGCATCCAGGTCCTCATTCCTAAGTGATCAGCCATGCTTCATGGCCACTTATTTGCTCTTTGAAAGTGTGCTGCATCTGCCAGACCATCAGAGAAAGTGTGCAGAGGAGGCTTCTCCTGTCAGAGATCCATTGCTGCTTTGATGCCTCAATAGACCTGCGGCCAATAAGACACAAAGAGGGGTGGAAAGATTACTGATGCAACATCTCTGACTTTACAACTGGATGAAATGCTTTGGGGCAAGCAGAGGAAACTCAGATGCTCTGTCTAAGAAAGTACTTTTGCATGCAGCCTCAAGTTTGTTGCTGTAAAATTCTTTATTTCACTCATTTTTCTTATGTTTAATCTGTGACATTTAATTTTTTTTTATTTGCTAAATCCTATTTACTCTGGAATACATAATCTAAAAAATCTGATAATCTGATAACAAAAGTTTGTTTTGCATGCAAGAAATATATAAATTATTTTTCTCTGTATTGTCCTTCTAATTAGCATGCACATTGTGTATATGGGATTTAACAAAGGTTAATTTGTGCTTTTATCTACAAGGTTAAAAGAAAAATAATTTATAATTAATCATGGACTTGATTGCAAACTATTCGTTTTATACTTCATTTACTGTGCAACTTCAATTAGCTGTTCTGCTCAGACATTCCCTAATTCATTCACAAAGATTTTACTGTGCAACAAAAGGTTTTATAGTCATAAACCCTGACTGAGATGAAATAAAAGAGAGGAAAATGAGATGAGAAGTGCTGGGGATATCTGGAATTTACTGTAGATAATCTTGGGGATATGAATGCGGATGTGCTTTTAGCCCATGTACCCTGTTCTTCAACCTTGCCCGGAGCAAGCGTGGAGTTAGGGCAGCATGCCTGAGGCCCGAGCCATGTCTGAGTGATTAGATAAAGCAGGGGAGGCCAAGCGGTGGGAGCCATTGCCAAGTTTATTCTGCACTGACCGCTCCGAGACAGATAGCTCGGCCAGAGGTTGTCATTGCTTTTATTTGCTCACAACACCTTTTTAAAGCATAAATGTCAATGATAAGTAGTGTAAATAATTTCTCTCTGGGTTAATTTTGCAAAACAAAACATTTTTTCTCATTCGCCACCGTTGTTGTGCTTCAACTGTACGCTGTGAGAGCACAGCTGGCTGGGAGATGTGGTTATATATTTCATGCTGCGTAAGTGTTGCTTTTTCTCAAACCTACTTTTTGTTAATGAGATTCACTGAGGAGTCAAATGGTGTCCAGCACTTTGGGAGTTGCAAGTGCAACCATAGCATGTTTAACATGACAATAAGGTTTGAAAACAGTCCTCCAAACAACAGCTCTCAAAGTAACATCCATGAATGTACCTTCTCTTTTTTATTTATTTTATTTTTTAAAGGCACATTTTATGTGAACATGAATCCATTAAAGCCATGTTATCCACCCATCCATTAAATCAAACCCTCAGGTGCTGAAATGCATTTGGAGAAGAACTGTGAAAATCTGTGAAACAACAATAATATCTGCTTCTGTTGCAAGCCCTGTTTTATTTTCCTGAAAGCTGACTATCAAGCAGAGAGGAATGTTTTTTAATGGGTTTCACACTGCACCAAATCAGCAGTCATGGACCTCGCAGTTTTCTACAGTGGAAGCTCACACGATTGCTGATAGCAGGGATGGGGCAGCACTCATGTTTTCCTATGTCTGATAGCTGCTATTCCAATTGTTAAAAAGTAGCCAAATGGCTATTTTTTTATTGGGTCAACCTAAAACTAAAAGACATTTTCTAGACTGTATTGTATTTCCAAATCTATGTAAAATCCTACATTACATGCAGCAGATAGAAACTAATAGTTTCTAATTTGCATATAAAATACTTCAGTTTCTTGGAAAAAAAAATAACATGGATAATCATCTTTTTAGAAAAAATAATCTGTTTGGAAATTAATTAAAGCTTGTAAAATAAAGAAAATTATGAAAACCCTTTATTACACAGATGCCCAGCAATTTCTAAGGCGAATATTAAAACAAAGAGTTATGTGTTTGACATTCAGCCAAAGTACTTTCACACTCTAATGCCTGCAGCACCAGCACCATCTGTACATCATTCCATAAACATTTTTCCATTTCCATTTTTAGACAAAAGCATTCTTGATGAACAGGTTTTGTTTTATTATCTCCCATAATGAATCAAAGGTTTGCTCCACACCCTCGCTTACATGTTTCTTGGGAGCTGTTGGATCGTTTTTGCAGACTGGAGTAAAACATCTACATTTCAATAAAGCTGTGAAGCCCTCTGAGAGTGTGATTGATGGCTTGGGGAGTGTTTTATATTTAGTTATGGAATGAAGCTCTTATTGTGTGAAAAAATACACCGTATAGGTTCTAATCCCCAGCTCTTTTTATTCTGCAAATGCTTCTTTACAGACGAGGCTTGAAGTCACTACATTCTTTTTAATACATGCACTCCACTCCTTGGCATATGTTTTTTTTTTTTTATTTTGTTAGCTAACACAGTATTTATTTATTATATAAATAATAACAGCACAAAGCAGGTAAACAAAAACTGCTTCTTCAAATGGTAAGCAGAAACTGACATGGGAGAAGGTGGATCAGTGTCTGACTGGAGCCCATTGTATTTACTCTAATACAGAACTTTAAGCTTTCATTGCTTGTCATTGTCCCTCCTCTGTGTCTCAAGGGGACAGTAGCATAGGCAGGGATTCCTCAACTTCACAGATGGAGTCTGCAATTGGATACCTCCAGTGGATAATCTTCTCATTTCTTATCGTGATGAACTGTGGCATGCAAATATCAATAAGGGACTGTGGTGAGGCAATCCAATTAAGGTCTAAAACCAGGAGTCTCATTAGTGCTAAGTCCCTGATAATGCAAATGACATCCTACAAGTAATCAACCTTGAATATAAATGGCCATGGCAAATCCACCTCTACAAGTTATTCTGTCTACCTGGATGTGATTAAACTCTCAGCTCAAAAATGCTTTGTTTGAGCTTTTGGAAAATAAATCTCCCAAGAAACTTAAAATCTCAGTTGATATAGTTCTGTGTTTTCCAAGTCTCATTATACCCCTTGCATCCATTATGACATCACCACACCTGCAGGATTTTCATTCAAAAAGATGAGTGAAACACTGATATGAACAATGTCTCTTTTGATTAACTGTGCTTCTCCCCATGCTTGAAAAATGTGTACCCATGACTTGAAGAGCAATTTGTATTTTGTCAGACAAAGCCTTCAAATCTCTTTCCATTTCTTTTTTTTTTTTATAAAGTTTGTTATGGCTTGGAAAAAAAAAACCTAGAAATCACATACATACCAGGGTAAATATTTTGAATTTATATAAAATATTTTGAATTTCCCTGAAAAGGGATAAATAAAGTATTTTTCATTTCATTTCAATATGTGCGTTCTTTACAGTACAAAAAAAAATAAATAACCCAGCAGCCAGTTATTTCATTTAGAAACATTACAAAATTACAAACATGTATATATCAACTGGCAAAAAATCTAATGTCTAGCGTGAGCGAAGTTTCACATATCCCACATACAAACTCCATTGCAGCATAGCTTACCAGTCTTTGAGTAAAAGTTATTTGGCTTAATGTCCCTTCAATGCTTGCTTGTGGGTACCCAGCTCTGCACAGTTAGCTGTTATGTGAATCTCTCACACACTTGCTGTTACCGTAGCTATTTTACAAGCAGCTACTTACGCACTTAACCTGTCCATAGGGAAAGGACGCTCCATGCGTGGGCAACAGTTATTTTGACATGTTCTGTCATGTCACAATAAATGCGTCTTCAGCTGTGATGAAAAGCTACATTAGTACAAATTACTGAAGGAAACAGCTAGACAGCAATGGATGAAGGCTTTTGGGCTCCAGTTACAGCTTTGCCACATTTTTTTTGTGACCGACACTTCACTAAAGACTGCTGGATGAATAAGGGTTGGCATGAAGAGGGATTTACTAACAGACTTTTGCTAAAAGGACGGTCTGGTCCTACAATGGACTGAATTTCTGATCCTAAACTGGAAGCTAATAGTAAAACCAAATTAAGCGAAAAACATTGTCGGTTTTGTTTTGATAGTGTGTGAGCAATGATCCAACTAAAGGAAATAATCCAGACTTGATTCACCTCAACGCTACCAGCAGCTAACACATATGTAATGATGACCAGAAGCTTATCAAAACAGTAGATGGAAATACTATAATGTATATACATTGTATACCGATATATAAATACAAGATACAACATGAGGACATATATTGCATCTGAATCCTAGATGTGTCTGACTTTTGTCATATAGAAGTTGACCTGCGGCCATTTTCCAAAGTATATGAAGTCAAGATACTGGAAACGGTCAGAATCCTGACATATCTGTAAGGGATGCTCCTCTAAGTATTAAAAGAATCCAGACCATTTCTGGTGCATATTGGGACAGAATTTATATCTGGTAATATATGGACACCAAATACTGCATGAAGACGTATATTGTGTCTGGATACTAGATGTGTCCGAATTTTGTCATATACGAGTCGGTCATGTCCGGAAGTTTTTGAGGTCCAGAAACTGAAAAAGACCAGAATCCTGTAATATCTGCAGAGGATATTTTTCTGAGTCTTATAAGAATTCAGACCATGTAAAATGATAGTAGCATCTCTCATATCTGTCACAGGTCAGATTTGATCAATGAAAGCAGGTGGAAAAAACGTATGAGGAAAGTACGACTGCTGTCGGCTTCCATACACTATAGCAAAAAACTAACCAATAATGGTGAGGTTGTAGGAGTAAGACCACAGTAATATGAAAGTTTTTGGTAAATTATAATAAGTCTATTAATCAAACCACAATTTATCCAGAAAGTTGTAACGTTGTGTTCATCATTAATGGAAAAGTATCTGCATATTTAGAGTAAAATGTCTGTCATAGTGTCTGAATAATGTGATATGCTAAATCAACAAGGAAACTATGTCTTGATAAAAAAACTTTTGTAAATCCAACTAATATATATATATATATATATATATATATATATATATATATATATACATCCTGGCAGAGAGCGGAAAAACACACGTCCGAACTCCCGCCACGTA
>JBAMHX010000004.1:13955803-13969622 GCA_037177515.1 Pseudomugil tenellus | reverse complement strand
ACAAAAGAAAAAAGATTTCATCCAAACAAATATTACTATCACTTGTATTCATCCAGTTCTTTCAGGTTTCTTATCACAACCAACTTAGCTTTCTCTGGTATACCATCTCTGTCGCACATTACGTGACTAACAGCTGTAACTGTAGCAACCACAACAAACTTGGAGACGTTGCAAATCCAATAGAATTTCGCGTGAAAATGCCTCATTTACTTATATTGTATTTTAGTCTTGCTTTGTATCAAATTAATTCAGTAGAAAAGGGACAAAAATTTTGCATTATTGTTTTTTTGTTAGACATTTCTGATGTTTGTATCATTTCCGTCAGTATAAGCTCTGGCCCACAATGCATTTTGGTCTGTATTGACCCTTCAAAGCTCAATACTTTTTAAGATGCATTGTGGGTAATTTTGAGTGCACTACTTTTTTCCAGGCGGCCATTTTCTCTGATCAAAAATGGGGCCAATGCAGAAGTGCAAAAACTTGCAGTTCACCCCCTCAACCACTAGGGGCACGCTCCAGAACAGAGCAAATCTCCACTGACTCCCGCGTTAAAATATCCGATTTCACAGCAGAAATGAACATGTTAACAGACTGGTACAAAAAAACATTTTAGGTTTAATAGGTCAAGTGTACCTTCATGACAACTCTGAGGGGGGTGAATTAACTACTCGGTTTTGACATTATTTAGCCTTAAATTTAGAGGTGTGTCCTTTTTATTGACACCAGAAGCTAACGCTGCTAGCTAGTTCCAAGCCTTCTTTTGGCTCACGGACAGGCCTGAGGTCCTCTGGTTCGGTGTCACTTCATTTGACTGAACAGAACTGAGCTCAACCTGTCGTTGTATCAGAGTGTTCACATTTTTTTTTCTCCACTGTGGAAAACTATGGCTTGTTGTGCTATTAATTGCACTGAAAGACTGTCCAAGACGTTTTTGGTCCAGTTTTTCGGTGAGTGAAATTGCATTTATTTATTTAGTAGCTGGTTTTCCTGCCTTAGCTTAGCTAATTAATTAGCTGGTCAGCTATTTTAGCAATGGTAAATACCGACAGGCTTTACGTTTTGAATAATAAATTATTTGAACCCATTAAATGTTTGACATTTCTAAATTAAATCCTAAGGTTGGAAAATGAAGGTTTAAAGTGTGACCGATAATTAATGAAAAACATATTGTTTTCATGATAGCACCAGAGGTTATTGAGAGCAAACTTAAAATATTAATAAGTCAACAGAATCCGTTTCTGGTGAAGTAATTAAAAAGTAGTGCGGAATTATATTGTTTTATAAGCAACATTTTTTCCTGGTAACACCTGCATTTTCCCTGCAGTGTTACACAAACGTAGCTGCGTTGGTATCTGGCTGTCTCGTCTTCCTCCTTCTCTTCAACCTTGCTGTTATTTTTTAATCACGATACCAGCTGTTAATGACCAGCTTTTCTGTCTAAAGCACCGTCATGTTGCGTATTTGTTTGTCTGCGGCAAGGACAGTTTCATAAGGGAGATGCATGTCAGAAATGGTAAAATTGCAGAAAAATGGCAGCTGCCATCACAGCGGTTCACAGCCGTCTTTCTGTGATTTATTGCGCCCTCTGCATACACTGCACGTGTCTGCTATTGACAGGACGTCTTTTTTCACTACCAGGGAATATGTTTTCGCCTTAAGTTGTGTGGTGATAGTCTTCCTTTAATTAACAGGCACTGTTTCAGTGGTTGAAAGGCTATCCATATAGTTGTTTGTAGTGTTAAGAGTTTGAGCTTGCCATACTGTAAAAACACGGGCATAGCACACTTCCAGGTCTGTGTGCGCATATCCTTAATTTGTAAATATACCAAGAGGTTTTTATTAAAAGCAGGAATTATGGACAGTGTGTATTAAATAGAAGAAAATATTGTATTATATTGAAGA
The DNA here is from genome assembly GCA_037177515.1 of Pseudomugil tenellus. NCBI lineage: Eukaryota > Metazoa > Chordata > Actinopteri > Atheriniformes > Pseudomugilidae > Pseudomugil > Pseudomugil tenellus. The sequence goes on along the minus strand of JBAMHX010000004.1, from coordinate 13,967,720 downwards.
TATTTATATTAGTGACAACTTTGCCTCTTTCCTCAGCTTCAGAAGAAACAGCACCTTATCCTGTCATAATTTTATTATTATAAGACACACTGTAAAGGCAAATATCAGAATTTCCATCTGAAACATTAAACCAAACACTGAGATTCTTCTCTACAATCAACTTCTAGACATAGTACCATACATTTTCACTGGTTTCCAACACAGTACAAATTCATTTTGCAACCTGACTATACTTCAGCCATTTTTTGCTGTTCAGAACGAACAGCAACCTTGCCCTTTCACCAAGGGCAGGCTCTCACAACAGGAATGCTTGCTGCCAAAAATATTTTAGCTGAACTGAAGGTCCCCTTCGGGCCCAAGTTTTAGAAGGTAGCTTAATGAGATGATCTTTATTTCTAGGATGGAACAGATCTATCTTGGGAAAAGTAATCAACAGGCCTGCTTTCAGAAGATCTAGAACAACAAGGAATAATTATTTGTTCTTTGGGGGATTTTTTTGTTCTTGTTGTGTGTAGTTGTTCTGTCTCTGGGGTTTTTATTTCTTCTGTTTTGCTTTTATGATGTTTGCATGTCTGTTCTGTAAATTTGTTCTAAAGAAAATATTGAAAAAATAGGAGAAGAAACCTTTTTTTGAGAGGAGAAACAAAAACATTTTGTCTTTATTCTGGCTCATAGTAACAGCAACTAGAATGACAAAAAATCTACAACAACTTGCATTATGAAGTTGCAACATCATAACCCACATAACTTATCTTGGTCTTACTTTTAAATGTGTTTAATAAAAAAAGTTCTGCTTATTTCATGCTTTGTGGGATTTGTTGTGTTTGGTTTATGGTTTTTCTTCTTTTGTATTGAGGTTATATCCTATTTATTTATCCAGTTTTAGTAAAGTCACTCTTAGTTATACCTCTGTACAGTTAAAACAAATCATTGCCACATCTGTCACAGATGCTTTGTGTTAACTTGAACAATATTCAATTTAGATTTTTCAAGTTTTGCATATGCATAGATATCATACAGAGTATGAACTGACTCAATTTTTACCTATTTTATCATTTTCAGGTTGGCCACTAGGACTACTCAAACTTGAAAACTGTTTTGGCTATATCTCTTAAATTATTCATCCAATTAAATCAAATGCAAATGAAAGGTCATGACCTGAAGACGTGCCACATAGTGACATTACATCTGAATGTTTCTGTATTTTATATGTATTCGAGGATTGGGGAATTGGAGATTGGGGGTGTTCGGAGATAGACCCTTAGCTGTTGCCTACGACTGTTTTTGGTTACGTTAGTCTATCAGCATGTTAGCAGCATAACTGAAAAACTGATAATATTTTCAGGACATCTCAGAATAGGGAACAAGTAATTAATGTTTAGGGTCATCTGAATCACCAACTGGACCTAACATTTTTTTGTTAGGGTTTCTTTAAAATGGTCAGATTTTGCCATTACATTACCTTACATTCATTTAGCAGACGTTTTTTTATCCAAAGCGACTTACATTTTTGGGGTCATAAGGTTCAGTGTCTTGCCCAAGGACACTTTAGCATGTAGTCAGGGGAAGCCTGGAATCAAACTGCCAATCTTTAGGTTAGCAGACACCTCCTGAGCTACAGCTTCCCATTAGAACTCCTGACTCAAAAATATTGCCCATAATGACAATGACTTGGCAGAGGTCTGCTCTCTCCGAGTGCTTCAAGTTTCCTCTGCTGTTCTGCATTTAATAAACATTGCTAATGCCAGACCTTCAAAGCTGTTCATTTCTGGAAGACTTGATTCCTGCCATGGCCTCCTTACATGCCTTTCACAAGAAGTTGTCAGGAGGACTTATGATATTCCCAATGTTGCCTCTGCATGAGTCTTTATTAAAACTAAGAAACATGACCAGAATACTCCTCTTCTTCAAGTAATACGCAGGTTGCCTCAAAGAACTAATGGCAGGATTTGAGATTAGGTGAGTTGTTGCATTATAGCAGTAGAAACAATGCATGGGAATTGCGCAGTTGAGCAGAACTTACTTATGCCATAATTAGTATTCTTAATTATATTATTTTGCAACTCCAATGCAGCAACCTGCGGTGACAAGAGCTTTAGAGTGTTATGCTGAGTTGAGCTGTCACTAGTGAATGGATTAACAGTCTCTCAGTTACATTTTATTCTCCTCATGAATGAATCCATCTTGTGTAAAAATGTTCACTTTGTGGTAATATACGTTTATAATGCCACTTCTATTATTTTTCTCATCTTTCACATAGTATTCAATGTACATGCTGTGAATCCATTTAAATAGCCATAACCTCTTTTCTATGATAACACATCAAAGCAATCTAAAGTTATAGGCAGGCACCTGTAGAGGAGGTCATTTTTCACCAAGCTCAAGCTCAGTCAGCTGACAATCATTAATATGATAGTGGTCTGAGACTCCAAAAAGCTTTGAGCAGCATTGAAGAAAATCCAATTATGATCTTTGATTCCTCTCCAGAAACAGATTACCTATCTTACTAATGACATTTTCCTTCCCATTCATGCCCTCTCTAAATGCGATGACTGAGACTGTGTGGGTGTTCCTAATGTGCACGGATGATGATAATCTATTCCTTACATGTCTATCAGACAGACAGCTTGCATTATGTAGAAACGCTTTTCTTGAGATTCCCAGCTGCATGAGATGAACTTCATAAGGATTATTTGAGCCTTTCCATATATTAAGTGAGGGCAAGAGGGGAAAGAGGATTTTTTTCTGTCTTTGGAGGACTTTAATTCAAATGAAATGAGGGCAGTCTGACATCCAGACAGACTTTTATTTAAAACTACTTTTCCTGTCATCAGCCATAGCAGATGGAGCAAAGTCTCTCAGTTCCACAGAGGTCTCTGGTGATATTTTTTTTATTCAAGAGGAAATACATTATGCAATATAAATATTTCAAATATGATGAGGTCATTGAAGTCAAGGCAAACAGCAATAGCTTTTTAACCATAACCACTGTTGTCTTGATGTTTTGAAGTGCCATTATAGTTTAATTATCCCTATAATGACATTACAGTTTGCTGCTATTACATATTTTAAAACCTTTGAAGTTTTCATACTCATGATTAGACTCTGAAAAGTTGTGCAACTCAATCATTACTGAAGTAGTTTCTAATCCCAGGTAGGACATGAGTACTGTACTCAGATCGTTCTTTATAATAGCTGGGACATGTGTGTAGGAGAACTGAATATTGATAAGAAAATCCTTCTAAGTACTGAACCTGCAAGATTTTTATATAAAAAAAAAACTTTTCTTTTAGTCTTAGGGGATATCATGTCTTGTCAAATGTAGCTGGAGGAGAGCATGTCATTTACTATGTAGTACACCAAAGCATATCTATAGCACCTGCACACATATTCCTGCCAGTATACCTCTGATGCCACCTCCAAAGCTCTGGCATCATTATGAACACATTGGAACCCAGGTGGACTGTTTGCTGCCAACCATTAGAGCTCCACACCTGAGGCTAAGTGAGCAGCAGCCATACAGGTCCCAATAGAACCAACTCAGCTCTTCCATGTGGTTGTTGTTGGGTTTTTTTTCTCCTTTTCTTTTTTATTTCATTCTGGCTACATAGAAACTGCACATTTGCTTTTGTGGGTCAAGGCACATTTACATAAATATGTTAATGCAGAGCGCATCTCCCAAGTTCTTACAGTAAATGTCAGCAGTGTTCATCTGAAGAGTTTATTTTCTAATAGGCAGCATTGATTCGGAATCTTTTTTTCCCTCCTAACAATTAAGTGAACACAAAGGCAGAAAAGTTGAAGTTTCAACAAAAGAAGCAGACCGATGGCCAGATAGATAGACAGATGGACAGGTTGACAGGCAGAGGGCATAGTTAACTCCTCTTTTCATCCTTGTCCTGAATGATCAGAATCTTCATTGCAATTCGGCAACGCACGCGGCCGGGTAGTTAGCATGTCTCCAAGGTTAACATTTTTAATGCAAGACTGAGGGATTCAGAGAAGTGCTCCTTTGAAGTTTCTTGTTGGAGTCAGAAGGGAGGCTGCGAGGCTGTTGAAGACTGTCTGCGATATTGACATTAAAACCCAACACATAGAATGATGCCAATTGAAATTTCATAGTGTTCCCTTCGGGAAGCTGGGGAGCTGGGCAAGCCCGTGTGAGATGAATAATGAAACTTCCCTCACTTTACTCATTTTTATTTAATGTGGAACCCTCTTTTGTTGCACCTTTAAGCTTCACAAAAGCAGGTACATACACATTTCAGGCAAAAATTCAAGAGAGTAACTTTTTTTTCATACAAGCATGAAATTTGGCGTGAAGGTTAAATGATTATGATTAGTCTTTTGTTATGGATTTGTGAATCACTGCAAGCTTTCAGTAATATTTGTCATCATACAATAGACGTTTAAGAAAACTTTGGGAAGAGTTTAGATTTTCTTGGTGATGCAGATACAACGTGGTATGATTTCATATATATATATATATATATATATGTGTGTGTGTGTGTGTGTGTGTGTGTGTGTGTGTGTGTGTATATACACACAATATATCACTAGAGCTGTGAAATAGTTGTGCCAGTGTTTAGTTGGTTGACTGCTGATCAAGGACATGGCCTACACAGCAGGAAAAAGCTGTTTCTGTGCTTTGATGTTCTAGTTATTAGAGATTGGATACTTATTGCAGCAAGTTAAAAAGGTGGTGATCTGGATGAGAGGAGTGCTACATTATTCTACCTACCTTTTTCTTCTTCCTGGAATAATACAATCTAAGAAGAGAAGCACCAATGATCTTGTCAGCAGCCTGGACTGCCCATTGCACTTTTATCCGGTCTAATTTAGCAGCTGACAGACTGTTATAGAAGTGCATAGGACAAACTCAACGACAGCTGCGTAAAACTGGGTTAGCAACTTCTGCAGTAGGTTGACCTTTCTCAGTTGATGTCAGAAGTACTGTGTCTGCTGTGCTTTTCTATTGCAACTGAGTATATGGGTGTCCCACCTCAAATCCTGAAAGATAGTGAAGGCCAAGAATGTCTATACTAACAGTGTTATCCCAGACAGTTGAGGGATGTTCCTTTTTAAATCACCTATCATCTTCACTGTTTTAAACATGCTCATCTTCAGATTATTGTGACAGCACAAAGTATAAGCTGCTAAATCACATTTCTCCATGCAGACCTGTCTCCATCCAAGATGAAATCAACAAAAATGGTGTTTGGAAACTATTGGAGCTTCAGATATGGCTGCAAGAGGATGCAAGGGTTAGTATGGTGGGAGAAGAGCAGAAGGGAAGGACACACGGCCTAATAAAGTACTGATATATTGGATGCTGTGAAGTTGCCTAGTTTTACAAGCTACTGCCTGTCTGTCAGGAAGTTGGTGACCCACTGAAAACTGGATCAGTATGTTCTGAGCCTCATGAGAAGTTTTATGTCAATCAAAGGAATATGCTGGAACGCAGGCTTGACAAAGCATATCTTAACCTCAAGATGATAGTAAAGTGTTTTTGTTCTAAGAAAAAGAAAGACTTTAGCTCCAGTACATTCAACTTTGGGGTCCATGGGTCATGGTTAAAACCAGGCTATGTGCACACACAAAAACAAAATTATGCATGCTTTATAGATTTTTTTCTAAACTTTTAGGCTATATAATCATGAAATTGTATGAAAGAAATTTTTACTCATCTCTAGGAAACTATTATCTAAAAACAATGTGTTAATAAATGTTTTCTTTTTATAGCATTAGCCAGATCCTTTAACAACAGACATTCATCCAAATAAAAGATTTTGGATTGTGTGGGCAAGACATTTGAGTTCCTGTCCTCTGTGAACAAGAGTTCCTATTAATTCTTATTTCATATATTCAGGTGATGAAACTAAAACTCACCACAGCAAAACCCTTTAAACATCTACTGTATTCCATTTGTCAAAAACACCTGCTTTCTTCTTATTCTTCCCTTGATGTCTGAGTCATCTAACAATATGGTAGTTCAACCTCCAGGGACTGCATGGCCAACTCTAAATCACAGCTTACCTACTGAAAGGTTAATAACTCTATCAAAGGTTAAGAGCATTCGTTAGGTTTTGGCAGCACTGGAGAATTTAGAGAATTCAGCTTTTACTTTCCTGGCTATTTACAGTGATCATAGTTTTGTGCCTGCTTGGCCCAAACTTTTCCATGTAGCCTTTAGGAAGGGCCATGCAAAGTATGAAATCTCTTATTACTTTTCATTTCAGGTTAGTGGTTCTCACATTTAGGAACAACTATAGTTAATCTTATGGCTTTGTTCATGAGGTTTTCTCACTTTTAAAGACCACAAAGAATGAAAATAATCCACCTGTGAAACTGTGGAATCACTGAGTCATGCTAATTAGCAATTACATCCACAATCGGCCATGTTAATTTACTTAAAGGGAAGTCAGTGTAATTAATTTTCATTTTTCAGAAATTCGATCTGACACTTACTTAATGCACTTAAAATAACCAGTATTAAGAAGCCGTCCTCCATTTATTGGTGCAGCAAGGATGAAAAGGGAACGAGTTGTTGAAATAAAAGTGATGTATCTATCACATTCTCATAGGTTTAGTCAACCTGTGGACAGTCAATAAGACCAAATCAGTCAAGATAATGACAAAACATTCATGAAAAACTGTGACAAACAACTGCTCTTATACGTTGAGCTACAGCCTCACATTAAAGACGAGGCTTTAAATACCTGAACTAATATTTCAAATTCTTAAGTCATAACATTTATTTTTTTGGAATGATATGACTTAACAGAAATGTCTATTCATATTATTTTTAATTGATATCCATCCATCCATTTTCTACCGCTTATTCCACCCCTCTAGAATATGTATTAGAGGTAAATGCCTTTGCTGTTTAATACACCTTGATTATTGATGTGGTTGAAGAGGCTTCCTCTGTGGAGGATATGTAATGCAGTCACTTGCACAGGCAATTAGCTTAGCAAACTAATAGAAACAGCAAGCCTGGCCTATGCCTTGTCCACATTTAGCAAGGTATCTCACGAAAGGAAGATGTGTTTTTTCGATTTGACCTGTCATCCACACCAAAAAGAAGATTTACATCATCAAGAACAATTGTGTTAAAAACCTCCGACAAAAGTGAAGGTTTTCTAAACCTCCGTTTATACATTTGCATGTGGACATAAATAACCGGGTGTTTTGGTGTGGAAACGTCACTGTCTGTGATGAAATTACTATGATGTCACATGCCCGACTTTTGTTTACATGATGTCCTCAAAACTGTTTCGTCAATTGTCCAGTCATTTAGTATCTGTTTTTACAAGCACAAATACTACTGCACATAGATCTCCTCCATCCTCCCAGAGGAATAGCGTGACAATTTCTTCATGTCCTTGCTCTTGTTATTATGTCCTCACACAGAAAGACTGTCATGCGATCACCGGTCACTGTTGTAAAAATGAGTTGCCTGCACAATTTACTATTTAGCTGACGAGGGTAGATTACAACAAAAGGTTTGATATAGTTTTTTTCTTCACTGTGTGGTTATGCGAATAGATGTAGATGGACTTTAAAAAAAAACAAGGTGGCTTGGATTTTTTTTTTTTTAACTAGCCAGAAGGGATTAGATATACGGTTTTACAAAAACCCGGCTACGTATGGACAAGGCATTAATCTAGTAAAATCCACCTGCCGCAGCTGAATTAAACAAATTAAATGGTTAAGTATAACAGTTTTACCTCTCTTTGTGTCAAAGGTTGCATGGAAACTACAGCATCTAAAGATTGATGTTTGGTAGCTAACAAAATGCTTGATGTAGGTTATTGTTTAGCATGCAAACATCTATCTTATTAAGTAATTCTTTGGAAAAAAAACAGAAATGTTACATTTTGGAAATGTAGCCAGTAATTGTCGTACTGGCTATAAAAAGGTCTCTATGTGTGTTTAATTAGATTTTTTTGGGTGTGCATTTGCATAGCATAGGAGGTCCACAAATTGTCAGGGACCTTAAAACAACTTTAAGTAACAAGAGTGATAGTGAAACAGGGCAATCTCTACACCTTTTCTGAAGCTGTACCTAATTGCAAGAAGCAATTAAGAACAAATTCAGAGAAAAAACAGAATACAATCCATCAAACTGTTCAGATAGCATATCAAGAGATTACTTGATAAGTTGCCCTGCCTTGTGTGGTTAACATGGTAATTTTTCAGATTTTAACAATTTATTTCCTCCACAAAAGGTTTGCCAGTGGTCACTTAGCCGAGAAGGAGATTCAGACACTTTGCTTGTATTCAAAATCAGGATTTCCTTTTCTTCCATCAGTGGAAAATATGGTTGCTGATACAATTTGTATTTTAATAAGCAGTTCCAATATGGGTTTTGCATTTTATCAGATGGAAAATTTGTGCATAATTTTATTTTGAACTAGTCAGCACAATTATTTAAAGTTAATAGTAATGTAAAGTTGCCATTTGCACAATGCACAAACCCCATGAATTTTTCCATCCACATTTGCAGATAAACAAGAAATCCATTCCACAGGCTTTTTCTGTTTAAGCCCAGAGTTCAATTCCGGATGACAGATTTGGGGGAGATTTTCTTTGCAACCTGTGCTTTCACCATTAAAAACAGACTGTGAACCAGCAACCCTAGACATGAAGTAAATTGCATCAGATGCTATCATCAATCTCTATCTGTTGGCAGCATGTCTTATAAAACTCACCAGACCCAAGGAGTTGTAGTTGACTGGATCATGTTGTATCACAGTCACACAAGTCTCTTCAGAAATACTTTTCTTTTTTTCAATGCTTTTGTTATGTTCTAGTTTGAGTTATGACTAACAATAAATGTACTGGTCGTAATTAGCATACACTGCAACCGAACATCCAGCGTGCACTAACATAAAAAGAATAATTCCCCGCCAAAAAATCAGTTTTAGGGTTTTTCAGAGAATTCTAAAACTGTTTCATATTTCCAATAATGAGCAAACTTAGAGCAATCAGAAATGTTAGTATGCACAGTAATTCTTTTAACAAGAATTGTTAACTGTGTCCCTCTCATCTTTTTTTATAACCTATTGTCAGCAGGTCAAATCAAAAAAGGTTTTGCTCCTACACTTTAGTTATTAAAGGATTTCTGCTTAATTCAAAATGGGTATTTTGAGATATACAGACGCAGATTATTTTAATGGTGCATTAATAATGTTATTAGTACAGCAAAGATCATTGTGTTTGATTTATGGACCCTGGGCTTTTCTGTACTGGATACCTTCGCAATCTCAGGTGTAATTGCTTTTTTCTGTGCAGTTCTTAGATAAAAAAAAGGTTCTCTTACTGTGTGGTTCAGTGCTGTGAGGACTGCAGTAAGTTTTATATTTGGGGAAACCAGATAACTGCTCAACACACAGATGAGTCAACATATTAGGTAAGGACCAAGGTCTTTCCCTTCATTTTAATAATTAAGAAGCAGAGGTTTTAAGGAGAAGTGGTTCTGTTAATTATTTGGAAGATGGCAGGAAGCTCACTAAAAAAAATTTATTTCAGAACACAAGTTTGGTTTAGTCTGTAAAATGAGCTGAGGCGGTAGTGATAGGCGGTAATTCGATGAAGTGTTTGTGTCTCGTTGACTTTTGGAATTAATCCAAAAAAAAAAGAAAAAACAGTCACACAGTCTGTTGGAAGCACTGAACTGAGAGTAAAAAACAAGATCACTGCAAAGTTGTGACGGACAGATTTAAACTGAACTTTAAGATGGCCGTGCCGTGCTGTAGGTAAGCAGATGAAGTGGCACGAAGAAATAAATGGTGGAGATAATCAAGAACAGCTGTATCCTCTCAGCCACACAAGAGAGCTAGGAGAGGCAAAAATCACAACTTCACAGATCCCCAAAAGGTTTTAACAAGGAGTAAAAGTGGTCATCCATGTCAAAGTAGAAACACTTTTTCATTTTGCAAAGTGGCATGACCGCTCCTCCACCAACAGCATCCTTTCAGCTGTCTAAAGAAAAATGGACAATACCCAGTGTAGTGCCTGAACGTGTTCAATAAACAGCGTTTACTGAACACATTCATATTTGCGGTGAACGGTGAACTTAACGATTCAGTTTTCATTCAGTGAATGTGAATGAGAGCGACACTCACTTTAGCAAGAATGAGCGGTGTACGGAGGTCACATTCACACTCATTTGAAAAGTCCGGTTTTACGACACTGTTTACGGCAAACACCATGATACTTTGACTGCACTTTGTATTTTCTACATATCATGATAACACATTATTTAAGGGGTAAAATCTATTATCTATTTCAACATTATTTTTTCCTGGATGTAATAATTGTATCTTGATTCTTTATTGGTTTATTTGTTAAGTTTTGGAGTGGCAGTAACTTGCTGGATGATTAAGAAGAGGTTTTATTGAGTACTAACAAAATGTAACAAATGAACGTGAAATAGTTCTTTTTTAGACATGTGAACTTAGCTCATTTTTTTTTTTTTAAAAAACTATGAACATTAGTTCATTTTTATCTTTGTGAACTGAACTTTAAGCTAGTTCTCTTTAAGTATGAACTGGCACAACACTGAAAAAACCGATGCAAAACTATACAGCTTAGGCCCCATTTACACGACAACGGGGATAAAACGCAAAACATTTTACCAGATGTCCATATCGTTTACACGGCAACAGAGTTTTGGAGGGTAGAAAATGAAAAAATTCCTAAATACCTTCCAGAGTGGAAATTCTGAGAATGCTCCACTGTCTTGTTGCCCTCTAAATTGTTGACAACGCAAAAGTGCGCTGTGGTCACATAAAGATGATGTCATAATCACGAACAAGTTCAAGAAAACAATAACACAACATGGCTTGATCTTCAAGTTACGTTAGCAGCAGCAAATGTGATGCAGGAGTCATGTCAGCAACTGAATACATTCATCATGGTGCCCTTCGCCATGTTGTTTTTATTTATTATTTATAAACATGTATATAATGAATAGATGCCTCGCCGAATGGAGAAACTGAGACGTTTTTCTAAATGTAGGTGTTGCCATTACTAGATTTTATTGAGATATTTAGGTTTTACAAAATTCTAGAGGCAATGGAAACACAGCTGACGGTTAAAGGAAAGATATAGATGTAGAACATAAATGTTTTAAAATATTGGGAAAAACAGGGTGAATAAGTCTGTGTTAGCATCCGTTATAATCTAATATTTTGCCTCTTATGTAAAAGGTTATGTGTTCGATGTTTGGGTTAGGGTTAGTAACAAAGAGTACCAATAAGTATTGATGCTTTCATTTACGTGCTACATCGGTTTTCAAGGCGAGAGGAATTGTAACAGAGTCGAGCCACTGAAGCTGAACGACACTGTTTTAACAGGCTGCTGGAAGGAGGAAGGCACATCCACCATGCCAGTTTGGTTGTGAATGACCAGTAGCAGCATGAACCTGTCTCTGCACAGTTTTCACATTGATAGCAAAATCTTGAAATGATAGTGAAGACTTAAGGTTTTGAGAGAGAAAACTAAAAAAGTCTAAAGATTGTCTAGCTTTGTTATTAATCTGCATGGCATTAACTTGGCTTTGAGTACTGCATTGAGGAATCTTGGAGTTAGCCTAGAACAGGATTTGTACTTTGTACTTGCATTTAAAACAATTTTCTAGAACCGCTTTCTTCCACTTACGTAATATTGCAAAAATTACGGACATCCTGTCTCAGAGTGATGCAAAAAAGAATTAGTTCATGCCTCTGTTTCTTCAAGACTGGATTACTGCAATTCCTTATTTATGGGCTGTCCCAAATATGCCCTGAAAAGTCTCCATGTCTCTGATCCAAAAAACTGCAGCGAGGCTTCTCACGAGAACTAGCAGAAGAGATCATATTTCTCCAGTTTTAGCATCTCTTCATTGGCTCCCTGTTAAATTTAGGATAGA
>JBAMHX010000004.1:13901394-13926081 GCA_037177515.1 Pseudomugil tenellus | reverse complement strand
GACTGCAGCGGTGTCAAGGACAAGGCAGAGCATGACACGGCCTCCCCCAACATCGTCTCCAGTGTCCCAGCAGCGCTCATCTCCAGCATCTCAGCCACATCCCTTGAAAACGCCCATGTCCCGGCCTTCCTCCACGCCTGTGTCCTGGCTTCCCTCCACGCCTGTGTCCCGGCACCCTCCGACGCCAACGCCCAGGTCCTGTCCGGCGCTGCAACCACCGATCCAGCCCTGGCCCATGTTGCCGCTGCCTGCGACCCAGCCCTGGTCCAAACCCCCAGCCACACTCATCCAAGTTCCAGTAGGGGTCCCTGGAAGGGACACTCCTCCACCAGGTCCATGTTCTCAAGGAGGTCCAAGGATGGGACCCTCCTCCCTAAGTCTTTGTTCCTGAGGGGGTCCCAGAATGGGATGCTCCTTCCCTTGTTGCCCAGGAGGTCCCAGGAAGGGACACTTCTCCCCATGTCACCCAGGAGGTCTCAGTCCAGGATGCTCCTCCACCTCCGGTTGATCATGTCTCGGAGGGGGTCCCAGTCCGACACGCTCCTCCTCCTGATCCCTTCACTGAGAGGGTCCTAGTCCAACACGCTCCTCCTCCTCCTGATCCCGTCTCAAAGGGGGTCACAGTCCGGGACGTTCCTCCTCCTGATCCAGTCTCCGGTGGGATCCCAGGTCAGGAAACTGTCTCACCGCTTCTGGTTCCTGCATCAGGGGATTGCGCTCCTTTTCTTGCCTCTGAGGGCAGCACTCTTCTTCCTAGTCCCCCTGACCCAGGCAGCCTGACCTCTGTTGCCCCTAAGCCAACCTCCCGAGCCTGGACTCCTGATTCTGTGGCATCCGGGCCTGGGCCTGCGTTTGAATTTGGAATGAGCAGTTAACCTAATCATGCTGCACAGAACATCACAGGCTGTCATGTTAAAACAGTCTCGCAGTGAGTAACTAAGAGGCTGTTGTATCACAACACCCTAGGCGAATGCTTGGAACGGCGCAGCATAGACAGACACAGGAGTAGATTTAAATAAATGTTTAAGAGAGCTAGATCTGTCTTGGGCTGTTCACTAGACTCTCCCAAAGATGTGGCAGAAAGACGGATTTTAGTCAAGCAAACATTCATAATAAACAACCCCACACATCCGATGTATTCTAATGTAGTGATTTTGAGCACTCCTTCTACACCTCCATTGCAGGAAGGAGTGCTACAGCAGGTCATTCCTTCTCACTGCCATCATAGTGTACGCCATCCACATACATCCAATGTGCAATTCAGTTGCACATTGGATGTATCACCCCATCGCCCAGTCTGTTGGCCACATCACGACACCCCATTGCTTCCCATCACTTTTTGTTTGCATTTAAAGGTACCACCACCACACCACCTTGCTACCCATTGCTTTATTTTATCACATTTTAATTATTTATTTAGATTATAAGATCTTTACAAAGGTACCTCATGAGGCAATCAAACTGAACATCTCCACAAAGCAAGCTTTTTAAATCTTATCCACTGCGCTTCACACAAACTGTAATGGATTTCAGTAATCACTAACGACAACAAAAGTACCCTGTGGAGCTTCGACATCTTACAGCAACATGAAGTAAAGTTTTATCAGTGGGTTTTGCCTTATCGTGCACACACATATAGGGACTGCACATTCCTGTCACTGGTTTCACACCATTCCACTGATACGCAGCTGGAGTTAGTACATTTTTAAAAAGACAGCATGGTTTCACAGCAGCAACATGTGCATAATGCAAATCAGCAAACAACTAGAGTTGGAAAACCCTTAAAGCAGATTTTATATGTATGTCTACAAAATGCAAAAGAGCATGTGCTACACAGTGTTTTGGAATTAGAAAAAATACCTCAGTATTTCAATAGCCCAAAAGGATGAAGAGGGCATCAGTGCAGAGTTTTTTACTCTGGTGTACATGTCTTTGTTCAACATGATTTGTAGTGACGCAAAATTGATGCCTTTAGCCAGGAGGTAGCCAGATATTTTTCAGGAGAAAAGAGTGCTTGAAGTTTGCCGTAACAGTGAATATACTCTGGGTGTGTATGTTAGTATGTGTTTAACAGGACGGGGAAGCTTGTAAACTAACAGCAGATCAAAACAAAGCTTGTGTTGCTGTGCTATGTATGGGATTGAGAGTTGCAACTTCTGATCTTTTTACCGGACATTTTTTTGTGAAACCCATTGTTTGTTATTAATCTGTAAAAATGAATCACTCAAACTTAGTGTAGCAACATTAAAAACTCTGATTTCTAACAATGCAATGACACCTGGGGTGTAGCGGGTAAGCCAGCTCAGTTGTTTCATGCAGGGTTAAAGGAATCTTGGAGAGTATGTTACCATCTTGAAGAACCGGTCAACATCAAGGTGTAAATCCTTTGCAGAAATTTCCACTGTGAGAGGCTTATTTGACTTAAATATTTCATCAGGATTTTCTGTTTGTGATTTTGTGTCACCATCATTTATGTAAATAATATTGTCAAACTTTATTAACTTTAACTCAAAACTTGACTGGCATTTAAATAAAGTTTCTATCACACTCCTGTTTATTTTTGTTGTGTCAAAAAAAGATAAAAGACAATAAATTTATGTCTTTATCTTTTGTAAGCATACGACTATAATATACTTCTAGTCCACATTTTAGTTAACATTTATACTGAAATACACACAATTTTGAACCATGATCAATGAGAGCAGTTTAGGTTGAATGGTAAGTTCTGCCTCTTCCTGTTTTTCCCCCTCTGTTTTACTGTACTATTCCCAAATATATGAAAAATGATATATAAAAACTACATTTCAATGCTTCAGTTTCATTTTAAATTAACAATCCTTTAGTACACCTCAATGAACTACTTTTTGCTAAGGTTATGCGGAAAGCTTTTAACAGGGCCTTTGCCATCGGAATCGACGGCTAAGGGTACATCCCCAAACTGCCCCATTTCTCCTATTCCCCAATCCTCGAATAGACATCTTACAATAAAATAAAGCCGCACATGTTCAGTCACAAAGCTCCACCTATTTTGGACATTTTGAACCAGACCGGTATGGCATCAGGACAGGATTTGATTTAAGGTCAGTGACAGAAATAGTTGTAGAAATATAGCCAAATCAGATTTTTTTGTTAATAAAGCACAACCTGATGGGGAAACCATGAATCTGATATTGATGATTTTGATATCCCTGAGGTTATGACCTTTTATTTGCACTTAATTTGAGGTCAGAATAATAGTTCCAAAGACATAGCCAAAAATCAGATTTTTCAAGGGGAAACCATAAATCAGATATTTGTGAAATTTGATATATAATCTAATTGTAAATAGTCCCAGAGATATAGGCAAAAAAGTGATTTTTCATGCATAAAGCGCCACCTAGTGAGGAAACCATAATTCATAAAATGCTGAAATTCGATACAGGTCGTCCCCTTGCGCTCACACAAAGGATATCCGGTGCGGGTGCAGACACAGCGGCAGTTTCATCTTTCC
Source organism: Pseudomugil tenellus (assembly GCA_037177515.1). Taxonomy (NCBI): domain Eukaryota; kingdom Metazoa; phylum Chordata; class Actinopteri; order Atheriniformes; family Pseudomugilidae; genus Pseudomugil; species Pseudomugil tenellus. The sequence goes on along the minus strand of JBAMHX010000004.1, from coordinate 13,922,591 downwards.
AGAAGGTGAAAACATTATATCCCTTACCCTTCATGTTCGGGGATATAATAAGCTGCCATGAGGAACAGAAAAACTGTGCTGTCCAGCCATTTATCTGTGCTTGATTAATGTAATCTGTTCATGTACTTCTGATTACATTCAACATAGAGCTAAACTCTGATATTCCTTTAAACTACTTATTTCCCCCTTTCCTGAAACCGACAAGTTTGACAGTTCTGAGATCAACCAAGGGGAAAAAGACAGCATGGTTTCACATGATTTGGATACAAATCAGAACAGAGATCTGATTTTTACCCAAAGTTTGTTAAACCTATTTTCTGAAACGGGAAACATTACCTACACTAGTATGCACAGTACCCTTTGTATTAGCCACACAGCACAAGGCCAGTTAGATGGATTCCGTGGAGGTCTATAGCAATAAAGCAGTCAAGACCTTCTAAAAAATAACTGAGTGATGTAACTTTTGTATTTATAAGCATCACTGAATGTGAAAACAGTCAGTTTTTTGCAAGGAATAATTATTTGTGGCATAACTTGAAATGTCTCATGAAGTTTAAAGTTTTAAACGTGTTTGTTACCCAGAATTATAGCCTTGTGTGTGCTGACCAGGACATGAATCTTCAAGCTTTCCAGAAGCTTCCAGAAGCCCCATTCACACGATATATTCAACATAAATGTCCAACATAAATGTCAAAATTCAGAAAGAGTGATTTAGCTATTTTTGGAAACAAAACAGATGCTGACCAAACACAGTATACATTTTAAAGATATTTAAACCAAACTGAGTCATTTAACACATCAGTTGCCCGTCTGTTTGCAGAAACAGAATGCCAGCCAGGCTGAGTCATGTAGAGGTAAAGACTAGGTTTCACGGTTTCACAGTGAAAAGCTAAATTTCTGAATGCCAGAATTACAAAAGAAAAAAACATAAAGAATTCAGTTCAACCTAACACAACTGTAAACATAGCTGTCTTAGTCTTTGAAAACTCCTGCTGTGATGTAAGATTAGAAGTAGATTTATTTTGATATTTTCGATACAAATAATATAAAAGTTATTGAAAGTCTTTGACAAAGGTCAGAAATGGCCATGGCATGTCCACTAAGTCCTACAGCATCTAGAACCTTAAGAAGCTTGTCTAATGGTAACACTACCATTTTTCGAGCAAGATAGTTCCAGGGCTAGTTCAGAGCCAGAGCTGGAATTTTTTGTTTTCAACTGCTTAAACTTTAGCTCATGGCTCTCAGAACTGGTTCAGTCCAGGCCACACAGCCTTTTGCTGGGCCAGAGTTGTGAACCACCTCACGTTGCTTGCGTTCGCAGCTGGGGGCGGGGTTATCATAGAGTTTAAACAGGACCAAAATCTTAATAAAAGAGAAGAAATTAAGAGCGGACTCTGTTTACTTTGGATCTCTGCTAGGAAGCTTCTTGTTTCTTGCTTGGTGTTTACGGCGCATCGACAAGCTGATCAACAAATTGTCTCATATGTGACGGGGTGGATGGTGGTGTATGTGTGTTTGGGGGGGATATTACGCGGACAAACCTGTTTTAATTACGTAATGATGCAAAACCGACAAGGCTCTCCATCGCTCGAAAACAAAACCGGATCTTTGGAAGTCGCGAAGTTGAACTAGCTAAGCTCTCGCTCTAGCCCCCACACCCGTTCTTCTTTGGTCTAAAAACGCCCTGAGGAGCTCTCCGTGTCACCCTAACCTGTCAGCTGCCTCTAGAGACCCACATGCCACTTGACAAGCTCCTTCAATGCTGGTATCCACCAATGAGTTTGGGAATTTAAACCTTACCTGCACAGCTTCCAATGGCTGTAGCAATTGGCTTTATGCACAGGTCCAATGCTTTCTGAACTTAGAACAACTCTTTTGTTTCCCCTCTTTCTTACTAAATGAACTGATTAATCCAGGTGTGTCTGACCTCAGTAACCACAACGGCAATGCCCAAAAACACCTGGATTAATCAATTCATCCAGTAATGAAAGGCAGGAAACAAAGGAGGTGGTCTAATTCAGGAAGTAGTGAACCTGTGCATGAAGCCAATTGAGGCACAAAACAAAGTCTGCCTAAAGCAACTCATAGAAACTAGCTCCATAGCCTAAGAGCATTGAGTCCAATTATCTGCAGCCAGATCCACTCTACTTACTATACCAGCTCAGGCTTCTTCCCTACCAACAATAGCTTCTACAGGAGGCTGTCAGGGTTCCAGCCTCTGGCTCCAACTGCATTCAACTCCTACAACCATTCTTGAGAGTGGTGAGTCCAGAGAGGGGACTTTATTTTTGCAGTAATTTTATTTAGATTTTGTTCAACAGCTTGAAATTTATACATGACTCACATGTATCAGTCAAACTGTTGAACCTATCTCTGCTTCTAAGTGTAATGTTTGCTGCTGTATACAATATAGTGGGCATTGGTTCTCACACAAAACCTGCCTCTGTTAACAGCATAATGTAACAGCACTTCAGTAGTTGTTGTGTCCACATATTCAGATACTTCCTTATAAATATGCACCTGGCAAATCATCAGTGCAGAAGTGTTATACTTCAGTCTTTTTGAAAGTTGATTAGTCAGTAATCTTAGCTTTGATACACAGTCGCAGTTCTGTTAATGATTCAAGTTGGGAAGCCATGAGAAAAACTCACTTTTTGGATCAAAAAGCTCCATTGTGTCCCGTTGTGATGAGTGTATTGCCTCAATTCTCAAGGACCTAATAAATGTGTTATATCCTTTAGTGAGCCATTCAAAAGATTAATGTCCTCTATACTGTTTTCCTGAGCAGATGATGCATCGCTGTCAGAAGCAGGGTTAGACAGACCTTCAGTCACTTTCAGAATGAGAGTCTAAGTGACTCTGAAGCTTGGCTTCATTCCATATAAAAATGTCTACCAAAAACACTTTTTCCACCCACGAAGGAAAGGAGAAATCCAGAGCCTGCATGGGGTGGGATCAGAGGCAAGTTTTGCGGGATGGTAGGTGCACTAAGGGTTTTATACATTGTACCAGGTGCACGTTTTCCTGTTTCTGCAGGTTGTATGTCTGAGCTAATTGGCTTTTTTGACATTATGGCCTTCCTTTTACCCATTTGAAAACGCTGCTCTCTCTCAGTTCGCTGAGCCAAGATCTGCTCCACTTTCTTTTGCTAGCATAAAGGTAATTGCTTCTGACTTTTGACCTAAAATTGTCAATTCTGCGGACCACAGTAAATTACATTCAGTCTGGTTGAAGCTGAAGCTGCTGTGAATGTTTATTTGGTTCCTGTTTGCAGGGCTGGTTGAGGATATAAACAACAAAATGTGAAATCGGATTCTCTTAATACGTAACATATCCATGTTGCAACATCTGAGTTATGTGATATGCTCCATGAGGCAGTGTGCACATAAGAAAAATACTGCATTAATTTGAAAATAGCTTATTGAAAAAGCAGTCTCTGTAATGAACTAAATAATCTGGTGTACACTGACTGAGTTTGCCCTAATTTGATTGAAAATGTATAGTACTCTTACTGCGGCTTATCATGCTGTATAGGAGCTGGATTTCACATAGCTAAGATAATCAATTTTAATCCCCCTGACAATGAATAAGCTCTTTTACAGCAGTGGTTCCTAAAGCCTTGGCTCTGGACCTAAGTGCATTTCCTGACAAGGGAAGTGTTATGTTGTAACATGAAAAACACCATAAATCAGTTCTTTTGAACTAAACTAGGCCATCATTAGTTGCTGTCATTGTCTGCCTAAAATAATATGCTTGTGATTAAAATGTGTCTAACCCTGACCTGACCCCTCTGTTACTTTGTGTGCCAGATTATTCAACATCTAACATATATGAGGAATTTATCGGCCAGGAGGGAACATGTTATGCACATATAAGTCAAACTTTCCTCCCTTGTTTTCTCAGTAATTACTCTTTTTTTGCGCATCTATTTCTGTCACATTGCATATCAGTGTCCTGTATCAAACAGATGGAAATTTTATTGTTGTTGACCGTTCTAAGACGCATTTTGATGATGCTGCACTGCCCTTCATTGTTCTTTTTTTCCTTTTGGCTGCTGTAAGCAATCAGTGCGACCTGGACCCCAATGAGTGTGCATTGCTGCCTGATTAACCATCTCCTACTGCACTTTCAGAAAGCTTTCTGGTGCCTGACTGCATATACAATAGGATTAGAACAATCAGCTCCCAAGGCAGCGACAGGTCTGACACGTAGACACAGACAACCAGATATCCTGGGATGTGCTGGGAGACTGGGAGAGAGGATGATGTCATTCTCCCCAACTCATTTGAGAGTTGGCTCCCTGAAAGTGATTATGCTGATAAAGCAGGCAGATTCAGTATCTTCACGAAGCAGAAGCATGTCAGAAAACACTATTTTTTCTTCAGAGGGACTGCATAAAGAGACATAGACAGCACTGATTATCACCTAAAGTGCACATTGAGAGAAACAAGAGAAAAGCATGCTGTGGTGATATGATTCAACCTGTGTGGATCAGTTAAGTACTTTTGGACTGAGAATAGAAATGGGTGACTGTGATTAAAGCTCAGTGTATTTAGTGCAAGGAGATGTTTTTAATCAAATACTATCAGTAACATGCAGTTATTAATGGTGAATTTAACAGGAGTTCACTGTCCACCACGCATGCCGTTATCGTTTGATCACATTATGCAAATTAGCTAAAAACACCTTTAAATCCTTTCATGTTTTTAGGTCGAAGAATAATTGGTCATTTACTAAAGCACTGAACCTGCTTTGCCCCGTTGATGGCCCTAAATCTCAGTAGGTCAAAGATTTTCCAAAGTTGTCTCATCCCACAAATGTCCATTAATCAACTAGAAGACAGACAGTAGTGGGAGCATGCTGAGGAATTGTCGGGGGATTTATAGTTTGGGAATCTCGACCCTTCTAAACATTTTTTTGTGCTATTTTTGTCCACAGAACAGAAAAAAACATCTTAGTTAATAAGCAGAACAATCTCCTGGCCACAATAAAAGTAGGATCCCATGTCATCACCTAATAATTTAATTGCAAACAATATTTATTTATATATATATATATATATATATATATATATATATATGTGTGTGTGTGTGTGTGTGTGTGTGTGTGTGTGTGTGTGTGTGTATTAACATGAACATGGCTCTATTGCAGCCTCTAATTCAAAACACTTGGAAATTCAATAACATGAACCACATGAAACAACATAACAAAATGAGGTAAATTATTTTAAGAGTGTCAATTATGTGAAGGTTCTTTGCAAATACATCGTTTAGCAAAACCCTTTGTACTCAAGCTTTTCCTTTCTCAAGCTATGATATGGGAACATTAATGGCTCCAGAGGGAGTTTGGGAGGAAGGCTCAACCAGCACTGACGCCTTAAATGTTCAGAAGTCTTTCTTCAGGTGCTTGAGGTTAACAATGTCTGTTGTTTTAGAGAAAATGATCCATCTCAGTTAGATAGTCAAATACTCAATTGTATATCACTAATAAATTAGCATAAATAGGAAATCAGTGTCTCAGAAAGCTTTTTATCTTGCAGGTGCAGAGTTTTTCCTTTCGGGCCACATGTATTATAGTGCAGTGAATTAGTCTGACCTTGTGTTTGAGCTCAGCACATGACAGAGGGGTGGAGAGAGCTTTGTAAGGGGCATGGCACTAAAATCTCCCATGGCCAATAAGACCCTGACTGACTCCACTATTTAGCCCCACAATGATCCAGATCATCCAACTGTTTGATTAGGGAACTGTAAGAACTCAACTTTTTTTTTCATTTACTTTAGTCAGTGGAAACAGTTACAAGCTGAGGTGCCACCAGCAACAATTGGACTGTCATAGTGGATAGAGACAGACAGATCCCTCCTGGAATATCTGTCAAATATATGCAGTGATTTTTTTAGAAATTATATCCATTTTCAAACCCACTCAGTGATGTCTGGTCTGCATTAACGTGCCTGCGAGAGTTAAACTGCAAAGCTTATCTAGTACAAGAGCTCCTGTCAAGGTAAGATAATTGACAATGTGCACATTTAACATTTAACAGACATCACTTTAAAAATACTTTCTCTGACAAGTGGTGATTTTAAGGAGGATTTTCACAAATACAGTTTTGCTTTGTCAGTGTTAAGAATGTTATTATATGAATGTGGTTTCTTTGATCAAACATTTAAGATGCCTCTTCTCATCTATATTTAATCAAAATCATTGGATGTGTATGCAGAATCATAAAACCAAGGTCAGAGGAGGCCTACAGCGTTGCTGCAGGGAGGATAAAATTGAAATTAAGTTTTGCTAAAAGAAAATAAATTTTACCAGAAACAAAAATGTGTGTTTGTCAACAACATTCAAGTTGGCAATTTTTTGTGTGCTTTAAATCGTTAATGTAGACATCTGTCTTAAATTAAAAGAAAATATTGAATACAAATCCTGATTCTGTTACACTGTTGTGACTGTTAATCTACAGGATCTACAGTTCTATTTATAACTCAGCTTGTGTCTTTCTTTACAAACCCTGCTTTGTTTTGGTATGTGTGTTGTGCCACTTGCAGGCTGCTCACTTTGACTGCTTTATTTCGACCTGTGCAGTGTGACAGGTTTCATGTTTCTGACCATTTGTCTTCTTATTATATTCTTCTAGCTGGCTTAAATAAATCAACTTTGCAATTTGGACTGAATTCCTTGATATTTTGCTCTCTGTTTCAGGGATAAGCAATCAATCCTCTGCTTCAAACTTAGTGTTTTATTCATTATTTCTGCAGTTTCCCAGTCTTATCAGAAAATCCTGTCTGTCAAAATGTATTCCCCCATTTATCATGTTATGGAATTCTTCACTATTTAAAAACACAGTTGATACTCTCTTTGTAGCCAGTAGACAGCATTTCCTCTTCATAACGTCCTATTTAAGAGGCTCTTCGTGATATGTATTCTCTGCTTCACAAACTAAAAATATTCTTATTTTTCTCTGTGCATTGTGCCATTTTTGAAGACAGGTGACGGTGATAGATCCACAAAGACCACACCCTGTGCTTCCTGAAAGTGAGTACAGTTTAGAAAAATAGATTCAACCACCACATACAGACACCATTGAGGAGTAGTGATAGATTACAATGACATTCTGCAAATAACAACACAATAATAGACAGGGTTTTTTCTACTCATAAACAATAACTGTTAACATTTTTATAACACCTGGAAGAACAGAAACTTGGAATCCTTTTTGCCATCTCAAAATTAGTTTTCATGTTTGCTGTAAGTAATTTACTATACTTGCTACCACAGACTCATCTCAGACAAAACAAAATTGTTCATATCATCTGTGTAGATGAAATCCTTTTCAGAATAGAGTTATTCGCTTTCTATTTAACTTCACACAGACAAAATGACATAAACAATACTTTTGGCATTGTAAAAACATACTGTGAGGTTAGTAGATGTCCCTAGATGACAAGGACATGCATGTGAACATCATTATTGTGCAGCAATTCCTCATTTACTTGTGTCATTTCAGTTTTTTTTCCAAAAATATGGACTTTTGGGGTTATAAGGAATCAATCAGTACAGTTTGAAAACCTCCAACTTAGAATCATTGTTCATATTTTGTGCTTGAAGCACCAACATGAAGCTTAGGGACACAGACCAGGGTCCTTTATTAATGGCAAAAAACGTATTTTCCCAATTTGTTCAATTACTTAGCCCTGAGAAAAGTAGATTTTTTAACAAGCAAGGAGATTTTAGTCTACTAACTTCCAACTTAAATGTCTAGGCTTTAACCATGTAAAAATTCTATGGTAAAGTCAGACCAGAGGACAGTTGTGCATAATTCTGAGGGGGTTAAAAACAAGTCAAATGTAGTAAAGTTTAGACACTACATATAAGTGTAGTATAAATATTTTTAAGACATTCTAAGACCTGTTGCTTGCTACAGTAAAGCTGGGCTTGTTCAAATATGTTTGATGAAGATATACAAGAGAAAACAGAGTTAACATACAGTTCTATGCAAAAGCACAAGCCATTATTTTTTATTTCTATAGACATTTCTATAGGGTATAAAAGAGTAGAGGACAAGCATCCACTGTTGGTTGAAATATCTTTGTCTGTAGTATTGCATACAGAAAACTTCCACTTAATAAATGTTCATTTTAAATGTAATATTTGTACACATTTCATCAAATTCACCAACTTTGTTAATAAATTATTCCAAGTGGTCTATAATGAATAAGTAAAATATTTTTTTCAGTTCTTATTTCTTTTCCACTAACCACTGGATCTGTAGAAAAACTCAGGCACATTTATAGCTGCACAGAAGCGGCGAAAATCCCAGTTCAATAACAAAAGTTCTTTCCTACATTAAATATTCACCACTTGCAGCATGCAACTGGCTTATCCAATACATTTTCAGACCACTAAACCAATTGATCAACCAAATCAAGTCCTACTTGGCTAGAAAACCACTATATTATCACCCACTCTAGAGCACAGCCATGAGCTATTGAGCAGTGTGAATTCAGCCTCTGTTCATGGCCTGATCGATGCTTTCTCTGGATAGTCTCCCTTGTGTAAACAATACAGTAAGTTGTTTGGCTCTGTAGATGAACCCTTATTCATCACTTCTAAAGTGAAAGTGTGGGAGATATGTGGCTGAAAGCTCAGGGAATAAAAGTAGAGGGGACTTCCAAAGGCAAGCGGAAAGACAATATCCCTGAGCTTAGAGTTTATTATGATACTAAATTAGATTTATAAAGCATATTTCAAAGTATTTTACATTATATCCATTATTCATTCACTTATTCAACCTCAATATCAGCTAAGCTACATGTGTAGCCACAGTTAACCTAGAGCAGACTGATGGAAACATGGCAAACTAGAAAAGCACTTGGAGAGCGCAGACCTCCACCAAGGAGCACAGTTTTCCAATACAAATCCCAGAGCATGCAGCTAAGATTGTCTGGTTAATGGCCCACATTACACTGACGTATGTTGGTTGTGGTTATCGGGGCTTGAGTCAAAACATCCAGGCCAAAAGCCTGGAGAAAAGTGGCTGGCAACGCCACTAAATCTCCCCTATCTTTTTCCATTTTCACATTTTTTTCTTTTTAAATGCTCCAGGGAAGGGGGGTGCTATAGCGGCATGTGGCTTTGGAGCCGCGGGTTACCGACCCCTGACTTAGACCACATGCTGTAAGGTTTTGGCAAACAATGCGACCATTAGTGATAGAGTTATATAGACATATGTTAACACTCACACGTCCACGCAGGACAAGCATTGCAAAACAGGGCGATTTCTTAATATTTTTACATACTTTTCGTTAAAAAGACACTTCTAAGACAAGTCCATGTACTATAAGACAGTTTCGCACATTCACATGCTGCTGGAATGATGTATGTCATTCCTCACTTTTCTTATGTGTGTCTTGGAAATGACTAGAAGGATGTTTGGGTTTATTAGAGTGATACATCTCTCAGAGCTCAGTCACACATGATCTTTATCAGAGCAAAAAACATCAGCCAGGCCTGTAGGAGGCGTCAGCTGCCTTCACATGAGCAGCTATCTCACAATGTTAAAGAATCCTTCAAAACCTTCCTGGATCCAAATGGTGATTCGGATCACCTTTAAAATATAATCACTTGTTCATCTTCATGTTCTGGATATATCCTGAAATTTCATGAGAATCCATCCATAACTTTTTGTTGTACACAGACAGACAGATAGATAAACACCAGCGATAACATAACCTCCTTGGCGGAAGTAAAAATCCACAACCAACAACTCTCAGACCACCACCATTTATAAAATTCATACACCAGCAATGTGAATACTCTAGGTAAGGAGGGTGCATTGAATTAAAACCACCCACCCGCTGGATGAGCCACTCTGCCACCCGAGCCATTGCCACATAATCTGTTATCCTCTTTGACCAATAATAAGACTTTTAAGTCTCATTATAACATAAGAAATGGGTGCTGTTTTTACATTATCTTTCATTGGTCAGATGTTAAAACAGGCTTAAAAGAAAACAGGCTAACACCTCTGTGCTTTATTGATCATTTCTCATTGTTCAAAGTGAATAACAACTTGCCCTCAGGTTTTATATCACAACATCAGCAGCATTTAATAGTTTTGTCTACATTCCATTGAAAAGATACAGTGCCTGTAAAACTGTGTACAACAAAACCTTCTCTCGAAACCCAGCTGCACTAAGAGACATTTCAAAGTTACAGAAGTGGTTTCCTAAGGGAAGCAAAATAAAAACAGTTAAGGATCAGATCATAGAGCAGCAAAAAAGTTACCATAAGTCAAAGCTCAAAGAATTGCTGAGCTAACTAAGCTTTACACCAAACTGTATTTGCAAAGACACATTGGTTTTACAATACTGCCAAACATTCTTCCACACAAATGTGAAAAAACTATTCAGCTGTTCCTTCATTTTCTATACCAATTCAATTCAGGGTCAATTGTGGCTGGAGCCTGTCCCAGCAACTATCAGGCGAGAGAGTGGGTACACCATGGACAGGTTGTCAGTCCATCGCAGGAAAAATAATTAAAAGTTTCTCTGCCAAGGTGGAGCCAAAGAAGTGTTTTCAAGGCAGTTAGTTTGTCTGTAAACAGGCAACAAGAAAACTATCAGTTACTTTCATTCCCTATTTTATTTTTCACAATATCAATCTTTATATATTTGTCCTACTTTTTGAATTGTGCAAATGGAAAGAAAACAAACTAAACAATTTTCCAAACGACTTTGACAAAGTTTTACTTGATGTCTGTTTAAATTTTAAACTCCTTCAGTGATTACTCTTTTCAGCTGCCATGTTTGCACTTTATGTTGAACTGTACGGTTACTGATCACTGAGGAGAACACTGCTATGGCTACACATTCAACCAGTGGTGATATCATGAATTAATTTATCAACCACAGTGTATTAGTGATGAGTATGTTAATAGGGTCTTTTTCTTGTTTGTCAACTATATTTATTTAATATTTATATTTATATTTATTTATTTATTGTTCAGTTTAAACAATACATAATACACCAATGAGACCAAAAGGGCCACACAAACACAATAGTTGCCTTTTTAACCTAGTTTTGCACTGAATATGTTCATCACAGTCACAATATTTCTCTTCCTTTATATGTGAAGGTGCTCTGCAAAGTGTTATGATGACCATGCATATGTTCATAACATCGGTTCCTCAAATGGGTTTATTGCTTAATAATCTTTATTAGAAAATGATCATATAGAGTGAAGTGTCTCAAAGATCAGGGGAAACCATCATGCTCTGCTCTAAGTGATCACACAAGTGAAAGCTGACAGTAACAGCATGCATGAAAAAAGATTGCAGATTGATTGATTAATTGATACAATTAATTTAAAAAATCATTATGCAATATTTTTTTATTATTTAGTCTAACAATATACATTTTTAGGTTAATCTTGAGTTACTGAAGAATTTATAAAAATTTTTGTAACTTTTTCATTTTGTTTAGTCAATAAACAAAAATATGAATAAATGTTCAGAGAACTTTTACAAGCTAACCAACATATTTTATTAATGCTCTTCATTTTACTCATCTCTCCTGAACAGAGTCTCATAATTAAGGAAAAATGCCACCTGCCATTGGTGGTCCTCAAGGCTACACACCACCTGAAGGTGGATGGGGATGGATGGTTGTGGCTGGAGCCTTCATCTCTATTGGCTTCTCCTATGCATTCCCCAAGTCTATCACTGTCTTCTTTAAGGAAATAGAAGCGATCTTTGATGTGACAAGCAGCCAGGTGTCGTGGATCTCCTCCATCATGTTAGCTGTCATGTACGGTGGAGGTGAGCTGCAACCAAAACACAAGCAGCCACACACTTAGGTTTTGTAACACCTGACATTTAGCACATCAGGAAGATTTATAGATTGAATCAATTTCTGGCTCTTAGCATGACTGTGAAAGATTTATTCCTGCAGTGTTCTGTTGAAAGTCAATCCTTTTTTTTTTTGGATTTATACAGCCTAACTGGGAGGCCTTTTACTCTCATTTTATCCACAAGGAGGTCAGATTCTCACACTCAGACTGCAGATAGAACACTAATAAACATTTCATACTGAGATAAAACAAAGCTGTAGCTCTTCTATGAGAGTGTCGTTGCAACATTATCTGTCTCAAGAGCATGTGAATGGGTTTTAACTTTGTGTACCCAAGGATTGTTTTCCCTCATGCATTGAGAGCAGAAGATCACAAGGGAATTTGCTTGTCTTCCTGCACAGATGAGATGAATGAGACGCGAGGTGATGTCATACATTTCAGGTTGATCAGGTGGTGATAAATGTCTATTCATGTGCACTGACAGAAGGAGTTCAAAGAAGTCCCTGTTTACTCCCCCTCCCATGAAAGTCTGCTCAGATACCAAAACAAGACACTTTTCTGTTAATAATAAAGAGTTTAACTTATGTGATTTTATTGCAAACAAGAAATATGAAATGATTGGAAAATTTGATGAGGCCATTTTAAAGTAGCTTTCTGCTAACATAAATAAATAAATAGAAAGTTTCATGATGTTCCCATGTCCATTTGGGATTTTTTTTTATATAAGACATATCATAAGCCGGAATGTGATGGACTGTGCCATGACTGGATTTAGTTTAGTTGGAGGGATTAATTGTCCCATGAAAGAAATGACAGAAGACACAGTTCAGCCACTTTTAATCTGTTTCACAAGTTTTAACTACAGAAAGCTGGGTTTATCCACTTGACAAGCCACTAACCTCATAATACAATCATTTGTCTGGAAAAACACAACAGATAAAAGCAGACAAGTCTGATGTGTACATTACTTTTTATATGTTTTCTCTAAAGAAAACATGCCAGATGGTCCTTGCCTGCTGGTTCTTTGCTGTGGTCACTGGCACTTTATTGTTTTGGTTATTTTTACAGCTGAATAATTAGAAAGCAATCTAACAAAACTGACTCCCCACATACTTAATAGTGAGAAACAGTATTAAAACAATAAGAGTTGTTACCCACTGAGTGTCAGGACCATACATTTATAACAGAGAAAACCAGTTGTACTTTTTAATGATTAGCACTGGCCTGCGTCTGGCTGCCTGGAAAAATGTGGAGCAGAGCAGCGTATACCCCAAGGAGAGACAGTTCTGTCTATGCTTTTTGAATTCTATCCAAAACAGCACTAATTTTACCATCAAGACTGTTCCACTCATTTATTATGGAGACAATAAAAATATCAGAGAGCATGGTTTATCTTTGTCCCTTTCCTGTTTAGAACTAAGGCCATGTACACACGTAGCCGTTTTTGTAAAACCGTATATTTTACCCTCTCCGGCTAGTAAAAAAAAAATTCTATACCACCATAATAACATAATAATACCATAATAAATAGGACAGAATAGGACATAATAATAATAATAATAATAACAAGAGCACGGACAGTGACATGTGAAAATTTTCCCGTCATTCCTCGGGGACGATGGAGGGGATCTATGTGCAGTAGTGGAAGTGTCTGGACAATTGGCTTTATGCACAGCTCCACTACTTCCTGAACTTAGACCAACTCCTTTGTTTGCTGTCTTTCACTACTGGATGAACTGATTAATTCAGGTGTGTCTGGCCTCAGTGACCACAACAGCAATGGCCAAGCACACCTGGATTAATCAGTTCGTCCAGTAATGAAAGAGACGAAACAAAGGAGTTGGTCTAAGTTCAGGAAGTAGTGGACCTGTGCATAAAGCCAATTGACAAAGCTAACGGAGTTTTGAGTACATCCAAGTTGCGGAAAACAACGGTTGTCATAGTATTTTCTGTCGCAGACAGTGACGTTTCCTCACCAAAAACCCGTTATATATGTCCACATAAAGATGTATCAATGGAGGATTACAAAAATCTTCACTTTAGTCAGAGGTTTTTTAAAGAATGGTTTTTGATCCTGTAAATGATGGTGATGATAGATACTTTATTGATCCCCGAGGGGAAATTCAGGTGTCCAGTAGTTACATTGTTACAACACAATAGGTATGAAAAATATAAACATAGATATAAATAGTGAAAACATATATAAATCTGCATCTGAAAAACATCTTCGTTTTGTGAGATTCCTAGCTAAGTGTGGACTGGGCATAATGCTACTCCGCAAAAAGCCTCAATCTGTTTAAGCAACTGCCAACAACCAAAACGCAGTATTTCCTCAATGAGTATCTTTCTCCAGGAAAACACACAATTTATGGAACATGGCTAAAAGCTTACACAGGTGCCCGGTTTTTATTTGGGGTGCTCCTCTAACACAGCCGAGAGTTGGGCAAGGGTGTGACATAGGAGCAGCTCACAGGTTATGTCTGGCTGTTTCTCTGTCCTGGTAGGAAAGGTGATGACATCTGGGACTCAATAAGTGAGAGCAGACCTGATCATTAATTTATTGCTCTTTGTTTTTTGCCAACTAGAGCAACAATAATTCAATTCAATTCAACTTTATTTGTATAGCGCCATTTCACAACAATGTCGTCTCAAGGCGCTTAAACTCAATACTGAGTTTTGCAGAGTTTAAGGGGGAATGTGTTGGAGAAAAAAGTGGGTGGAACCTAATACCATGCTTATAAATTCCCACTCACTAAATGGGGAGTGAATTATGAAGTCACAGTAATGTCAAATAAATATTTTCCATCACAAAAAATATTTAAAACATACTTTCTTATTACATGTTTTTTTTTATACATTTTCTTTTTTTTTTTTGCTATATGTCTATTTATTTTTAACAGTATTACATTCCAAATGCAATTCACTTCATCCAAACCTCATTACTGTACAACACTACTATTGTGTTTCCCTTAAAATAATCATTGCTGCTTAGTGTTCAGCAACCCATTCCCATAACAAAGAGAGTGACGCACTGCCACCAGAAGCTGCTTGTTGATTAAAGTTGTAAGACTATTTGAGCTGCCTTTTTACTCTATGGTGTTTTTTAATACCCTTCACCTTAAAAAAAGGGAAAAAAGAGAGAAACACACACACACATGTAATGGATCCTGCCTTGTTGTGTTCTGTTAAAGTGGAATTTGCTCCTCTAACAGGTTATAACCTGCAGTGGTCTCAAAACACAAGCAGGTGACAACAGGAACAACATTAACCTTTCATTCCCTGGAATGCTCTGGGTCCACTTGCCCCCCTTAGAGGGAAGGGTCACTGAAAATCAATAGAAAGTTGCTCTGAGAGATCATTTTTCTCCACTGATGAAGTGTAGCTATCCTGATGGGAGTTGTCTTCTACAGAATGACAATGACCCCATCCTCTGGTTGAGAAGGATCACTGAATTGTTTGATGAATGTGAAATCTGCATACGACAGCCTTCAAAGTCACCAAATCTTGACCCAGATGAAAACCACAGTGAAAATATTTTGGAAAAAATGGTGTTCATTCATTTCTATGACATTACACAGACACAGATAAAACTGATACTAATGCCTGCAGCATCTGCTCTTGCAGCACATAATGGCACTTTTTTTCCAAATCTGTTTCCCCACCTGCATATGTTCAGGTATGGCATTCTTAATTAATTCAGAAATTCAGATACAAACAGACACACATAAGTTTCAAAGTGTTTTAAATGTAGATACAATAACAAAATGTTACCGCCGTGAGCAGATGGTAGTCTGTTGTCATCTGTGTGTTAAACATTCTGAGCACATCAGCAGAAGTTCATTAACGGCCTACTCTCGCGTACTTCTGAACTCCGTCAATTTTTGATTCATTACATTCATAATATTCTACATTGGTATGTCTCCAACCTTTATATCCTAAGCAACTCTCCCAGCAAAGTAGGAGGAAAGAACTCATTGTTCGTGTGGAGACTGCCTGCATTATAATTTAAAAACCCTTTGTCTTGCACCGTGCTGGCAAATGAGTCTGGACAACCTCTAAACAAAAACTGTCAGTTTCCATTTAGGTTCATTGGGGACTGCAGGGATTTGGCAGGGAGGCAAAAGTATCTTCCATGCGGATTCTCATACTCATTTAAGCTGTTTGTTGTGAGTTCTAGATGAAGATGGTGTTTTGCAACCTGAACCCTATGTGCATTTTAATAATTTGTCTGCAAGTCATCGTAATTTTCTTTAGCTGATGTCAAATCCAGTATGCATGCATCATATTAAGTTAATTTAATGTTGCCAAATTCAGACATTGTTTGCTCTGGTACAAAAACTGTCCAAAAGATAGGGGGGAAAAATCTATTATCATAGTCCTTATGCACAAACAGGGCCAAAATCCTCTCACTCAAATATAATACTACCACTTACACAGAGACACTTCCAAGAATAGTATGAAATGCATTTGGAGCCCATTTAAAACATTTTCCAAACAAAATTTTCTGCCAATATTTCTGCCAATATTCGTGAATCACAGAATCATACAAATGATTATTTCATTGGTGTGTTTGTTTTTTTCTGACACATCTCAATATTAATGGCATGAAAACACATCTACTGCAGTGCAGCACTGACACAAATGATTGCAGACTGCTTGAATTTGACAAGCTGTAGCACTTGTGCCCCCTGGTGGTTAAATGTGGAACTGCCTATGTCACACTTTTTTTTTCTTTTTTTCAGGGTTAATGTTTGTATGTGATTATTTGTACATTGTGTTTTTTATGCTTCAGGTCCTATAAGCAGCATCCTGGTAAACAAATATGGGAGTCGGCCTGTTATGATAGCAGGAGGCTGCCTCTCTGGAGTGGGCCTTGTGGCCTCCTCTTTCTGCAATTCTGTAGAAGGACTGTACTTTTGCATCGGTGTGCTGGGAGGTATGACCATTTTAACTTTCTGTATTTCTAAGTTTGGTCATAACTCATTTATAGCTATACAATACTGTTTGGACACACTTTCCCATTGGATTTAATAGGATATTGTGTCCAAACTTTTTACTGGTAGTGTAGCTGTGTACCAAGTATTCTTTAAAAGTTAAGACACTGTTTTAAGCTTAGATCTGTTTTTTCACTTACACATTTTTAATTTATTCTTTCAGGTTTGGGATTGGCCTTCAATCTTAACCCTGCCCTTACTATGATTGGAAGGTACTTCTACAAGAAGCGACCTATTGCTAATGGTTTAGCCATGGCTGGGAGCCCTGTCTTCCTCTCTACCTTGGCTCCAATTAACACCTGGCTCTTTGATCAGTTTGGCTGGAGAGGAAGTTTTTTGATCCTGGGTGGGTTGCTCCTGAACTGCTGTGTTGCTGGTTCCCTGATGCGGCCAATAGGACCTAAACCCAAACCCCCAGAGAAGACCACTGAGAGAATGACTGTTCTACAGAAAATTAACAGTTTCATTGATCTCACTTTGTTTAAGCACCGTGGATTTTTGCTCTACATTGTGGGCAACGTTGTAATGTTTTTTGGTCTCTTTACACCCTTAGTCTTCCTCTCTAACTATGCCAAGAGTAAAGAAATTCCTAAAGAGAAGGCAGCTTTTTTACTCTCTGTGCTGGCTATTGTTGACATGGTTGCGCGGCCCTCAATGGGCATTGTGGCAAATACTAAGTGGGTCCGTCCGAGAGTACAATACTTCTTTGCTGCCTCTGTACTTTACAATGGTCTGTGTCACGTTCTTGCTCCGATATCAGTCGACTACATGGGCTTTGTTATTTATGCCATCTTCTTTGGGTTTGCTTTTGGTTGGCTGAGCTCAATCCTGTTTGAGACATTGATGGATCTTGTGGGAGCTCAGCGCTTCTCAAGCGCTGTCGGGCTGGTTACTATCGTGGAGTGTGGCCCTGTGTTGTTAGGGCCCCCACTGCTTGGTGAGTACACAGTCCATCATAAGAGCCAAACTTATTCATTCACTTGTAGTTTACTAAAGCTGTATTGTCGACAACTACGAAATATAATGGTGACGTGTGGCTTTTTTTTGTCTTCACAGGAAAGTTTAAAGACATTTACAATGATTACAAATACACCTACCAGGGCTGTGGGATTATCCTCCTAGTCGCCAGTGTCTTCTTGTTTGCAGGAATGGGACTCAACTATCGACTTTTGGACAAGGAGAAAAAAGAAGAGGAGAAGAGGGCAAGGGTGGGAGTTAGAGAACGAACGTCCAACAGGGGCAATGCTGCCAAAGAGGTGGCAGAGGCTAGAAACACTGAAGACGCTGTCTAGTGTTCCGTAGTATGTCAGGATACATAATATGCAATTTTTACACTTTCAGTAATGTGTATATTCATGAAAAGTGGACTCCTTTGTAGAATTATTCTCATCAGCATTTCTCTGCTTTTTCATGATAATGATAGATTTCATGAGATCTGTTTCATGATAGATCATGTTTTTGGAAACAGCCAGTGTTATGAACACATTTGCATTGCAGTCATAAATGTTCACATCTATCTATCAAAGTCTATTAAACTTTAAATAAACAAAAGGAAAAATAAAATACCTCTTATATCTGCACAGAGATTTGTAAATATTATTCAAGTTGCTTCTTTTTTCATGTTTATGAGAAGATCATATGCTGTTTCATTTCAGGTGGTTATATTCCTTTAAGCTGCATTAAGGCTATATGTAATGTACTACCTTAACCTTCAGATGTGTACCTTTAACTTAAACTAAGCTTTATAACTCTTCGTCTTTTGAAAAAATGTATATGATACAGTTTACAGCACTCTTTGCTTGTCACAGGGACCTTATGTTAAGTGTAACAAAAATAACAATCTTCTTCAATGTCTCTTTTCATTTATTCATTAAATAAATTCACTCTAATGTTTTTAGCATGTTTTGTTATTATTTGTATCTATATCAGTTATGAACATATCTAAAGTTATTCTGCACATCCATGTGTGTTAACATGGTTGGAAAAGTGCCAATGACTGCAACACTGTATATACTGCACCCATGTTAAAGTGACAAATAAATAGTCATTTAACAAATGTTAATCCTGTTTTTTGTCTTTTATGCATTTGAAATTGTGAAAGTAATACCCAGTCTTCTGATAACCAAACCGACAACAATTGGTTATTATATTTACTGTGTTGGTATTTATGACCATTGTTATATGATGACCCAGTAAAATTACAGATGGGAAAGATTTATGCCATATATTGCAGACACAACTAACAAAAATAAATAAATAAATAAACTCATTAGAACTGTATGTTTTCTTTTTATATAAACCGATATAACTACAGCGAAAGTAAAATCTGTAACTTTCACTGTGGATGTGGTATGACTTAATACTGACCCTACTAAAAATGGATCCAGGTACCAGCAGCACAGGCAATGGTTGAAACTGTTGAAACCGTTGACGTGGGCCTTTAATGCTTGCACGCGCAAGGAAATTAAGACCGAATACTAAGTTAAAACCGTGGGCAGCAAAAAGGTTGCTAACAGTCTAACCAGGTAAAGTTAATACGATATGTTATTAAGTTAGATTTACAAGCGGATATCATAACCCTGTGTAATTTCCTGGTTGATAAATATAATAGTTTAAAAGAAGATTAACACTTAACCTGCGGTGAATGCAGCCGTTGGATTCGTAACTTAGTGCGAAGAAATGTCGTTTAGTTTAAGCTAACTTTGCTGTCGGTTGGCTAAGCTAACAAGGAAAAACTTAAACGTTTAATTAATTTTAATTGGGTGCTTTATATAACAAGTCAGCACAGAAACGGTTACTGTATAACGTGCAATTATTTTCATTTTAGGATGGAGAAAAGCCAGGGTTTTAACTTCAAGCTGTTGGTACCTCCCAGAGTAAATAACGGACAGATAAATGCAGTTCGACCTCAAGAACAAGCTGACAACAGTGGTAATTTTCTGAATACATTCCAGCAGGTAAATGATTAAATAATTCTATTATTAATTGACCTTTGTGACTAACTCAGTTAAAACTTTCCGGTATAGCTCTTTTCTGTGTCAGCACTGGCTTAGTTAATACTCATTTATTATAAATATACTCCTTCACTGCTCCTACGTAGCAACATTTCTAAAACGCTTTTTACGTCAGATGTAGATTTACTTTGCTCCACCACATTTAGCTGATACTGTAATTAGGAGCTATTTTGTAATAAAAAAAAACATGATTACAAAAGCTGTTTGTTGTACAGTGAGTTATGTGAAATGATTATGTAGTGAACTGCAACCTGGCATTTTATGAAATAAGCATAGTGAGCTCTACTCAGCCAACTTGAATTTTTATCTGCTTACATATTAATGTATAGGGGCTCATGTAGTAACTAGCAATAGCATCTATTATTTATTAACTGACACTACTTGCAATATAGTTAGAATTTGAGGTTGTTTCTTTTTTCTTTATTAAATTAGTAAAGGTACTTCTTGCACTATCCATAAACTTTAGTTGTGCTCTGCATTGTAAGCTACCAAAAATATAATTTTAACTGAGATAGATATAGTATTAACATGTTATACTAATTTCCATTTATTATTTGAAGCTATGTCTTAATACTCTTTTCCTATAGGGGTACAGTAGATGTAATGAAAAAGAACAAAGCATGCCTGTCTTCAATACTAGTGTGGTTGTACCCTCCAAAGTTACCAGACAAGGTACATTTTATTTGATAAATTGGTTAAATAAAAATGAAATAAAGATGAGCTAGTTGTATTACTATTATTTATTAGTATTCATTATTTATTATGATTTTTCTCCTAAGATTTTTCCAAGATAAAAGTTGTGTCACCGATGGAAATAAACAAGGTATTTTTTTTATTCGACAAAAATAGAGGCAAGTGCCGAATTTATTCTTAAAATTGTAAAGTTTCTACTATTGTGACATTTCCCCAGAATAATTGCAGTTCTGGTGAGCTTTACTCCAAGCTGTTTGATGAAGTTGAGAAAATAAAGTGCTGGAAAGTCAAAGTGGACTCTGACACAGTTCAGAACGAAAGAAAACTCCAAGACAACAAAAGGACAATCGAAACTCAACGCAAAGCCGTTAAGGAACTGCAAGTGCGTATCTCAGATACAGTCTTTGTTGACTTCTTTTAATTCATTCTTTTACCCCATACTCTATAAAAATATAGGTTTTTCAAATATGTTTTGCATTTACAGTTTGCAAATGAAAGTCTCAGCATAAAGTTGGAGGAGCAAATAAGCGAAAATGAGGATTTAAGGAACAAGTATGTTGTTTTTTGGGGGATTTTCCAGTAAATATTTGTCTTATGTAAAGATAAAACAAGTGTGATAAATCACGTGTATATATGTGTGTGTTTATA
>JBAMHX010000004.1:13888703-13900820 GCA_037177515.1 Pseudomugil tenellus | reverse complement strand
TATATATATATATATATATATAAACAGCTTGAATATTAAACAATTTTCATAATGTGGCAAAATTCTGTATTTCAAAAACAGGAACAATGCAACAAGAAATTTGTGTAATATACTCAAAGAAACGTTTCAGTGGTCAGCTGAAAAAATGCATTTATGTAAGTAGAAATTATTTCAGTCTCCCAGCATTTGTAAATGTATATAATATAAGTTTTGCTTTTACATCTTTTTTGTAGTTGAATCTGAAAGAGAAGAAACACATCAAGTCTTTATGGAGAATTGTGGTAATATTAAGGTAATACTAAGCTACAACTAAGGTGTATCATAATGTGATGTAAAGATATTTTATCTGACAAATATCTATAAATGATTAGTTATTTTCTTTTTAATATTATATTTAACTTTTTACCGTAGAAACTAATTGCAGCATTTGATGACCTTCGTGTTCAAGTAGAAGCTGACCAGCAGGAGATGGACAGAGGTATCAGGATTTTAAATATTTTATATATGTCAGGTATAGTTTGTGAAGGAAGAGTTAACATCCACAATAAATTTCTTTCAGTCAAAGAAGGCCTGCTGCAGTATGAGGAACTAAAAGAGAAATATAACCAAGAAAATAGGATGAAAGATGAAGAGGTTAGTCTTGTGTGGTTTTTAACAATGGAAAGCCCAGTTGTAAATCCTTTGTATGGAAATTGGTTGATTGATGTGGTCATATCAGGACTTAGGTAAATTCATAATTTAAAAGATGTCACCACAGTTAGAGACAGGTAAAAGATGGTACTTTGTTTACAGATTGTGATGCTTCAGACTAAACTTAAAGATAAGGAAAGTGAGCTACAACAAGTCCTGTGTGACCTCGACACAAACCAGAAGTACTGTAAAAAACTCCAGGAGTCAACAAGTAAGATTGTGACTAAATTTTCTGTCTTAATATATAAACAATTTGTACTTTTCAAGAGATCAAAAGTTGACAAGCAATCTAATCTTCAAAATCTAGTTACTGCTGAGTAGTTCTGTAGAGGCTCTTTCTATGCATAGTAAATCTATTGTATTCTGTGCTTTAAATTAAATATCAATAGCTGCAGCCTTGGAACAAAGTAAAAAGGAATATGAGCATATTATCGAAAGCAAAGACATCACCATGCAGGAGCTCAATAACATTAAAAACCAACAAACAGAAAAGCTGGAGAAGATTGAAACAGCCATGGAAGAGTTAAAGAGTTCGCTTTACCTAGAGACGCAGAGGTAGTAATAACTAATTCAAAGCATTTTCCAAAATAAAGGAGCCCTTGTGTCAAGTGCATTAATGTTTTTACTTCTTAAGGGCCAAAGAGCTTGAAGAAAAGCTCAACGCAAACAAAAATGAATTTGAACAGAGGAATGCTCTGTTAGGTAAGCGTTACTGAGTTGTATTCTGAATTCGGTGCGTTTCCAAGCTAAGAAATATTTTGGTCAACAGGAGAGACCATAGAGCAGGCTGCAATGAAGGATGGCCTGATCAAAATCCTTGAAGACAAGCTGGTAAGGTCATTCACACACACACACATATATATGCCTTGAGACAAGTGAATGTTTGTTTTTTGTTTATTCGTTAGGCCACAAAATCTAAATCCATTGAGTATTTGAAGAGTCAAAAGGATGTCTTTGAGGCCAGAGAGGAAGAACTTGTTGCAGAGATTTCAAGGAAAACTGAAGAAGTCCAAATGTTTCAGGTGATTAAAAAGAACAATTATGTCAGAGGTATTAAAAATGATGTCTTAAATAAAATAAATAAACTAATATGTTTTGGTCAATTTATTGTTACAGAGTGAAGCACAGTTGGCCAGGTCTGAAAATGATAAATTGAAACAAACCTGTGAAGATGTGGAAAAAGCAAAAGAAGAGTTAAAGGAAAAGTTCACTTTTACTGAGGTTTTTATGGGATTTTAACATTCCTGCTTTACTTTTCACTGCTTACCAATAGGCATTTGTTTTGTAATGTATTCTGATATATAATATTTACTTCAACCTCATTATGTGTTGGTAAAACGTCCAGATGAAATTACTCGAGCTGGAGGGACAGCTCTCTGCTGAAATGAAGAAAAATGACGATTCCAACAACGAGGTGGAACACCTAAAGAAAGACATCATGCAGCGAGAGTGAGTTTCACCTCCTTCATCATATTTACATCCATCATACGATATTTTATTGTTCTGCTCTCATCTTAACTGGTTTTTATGGCATCTTTAAGAGTGAAGTATGAAGAACTCTTTTCGAACTTCAAAAAACTGCAGTCTGAGAAGATTGCCATTCAACAGGAGTTTGAAAATGGATTGTCTGACATGAAAGCCACTGAGGCAGACAAGAAGGTCTGAATTTTAGTCAAATAAAGTCTAGCTCAGTTGTTCCCAACCAAAACACTTGGAAACTGATGTTGGGAACCCAATCTGAAGTACAGTTTGTCTTTGTTTTTGTTTTTACTTTCTTTAATGGTATTATTGATTAAGTTTGTTTATTGATACTGCATTTGATTAGGCAAGTGAAGAGAAGGCAATAATATTCGAAAGAGAAATTCAAAGACTGAGGGGAGAAAACCAATGTTTACGGTGAGGTTGCACTGTGAGTGCTTAAAGAGATTTGAAATTGTGTCGTTTTTCAATTTCAATTTTTACATTTGTATTAAATAGAGACGAAGTAAACACCATTAAGACTAGTATCCAGGGGAAATATCAAGAGACTGAAACACTGCAAAAGAAAATCGAAGAACACGTAAGTATACGGTGTAAAGTAGCAGTCAGCAATCATGGCTTTATAAAAATGTATGTGATAAGATATTAAAATTGGTCTGTTTTTATTTTTTTTGCTTATGTTTTTTACAGTGTGAGCATTTGAAGGAGAAAATAACAGAAAAAGAGAAGCACATTAAGGCTGTGGAAACAAAGGTAACTAAAAAATGAAAGTTATCCATTTCATTATTATTGTGGAAACTAACACCAAATGGTTTTCTCTGTAGATGTGCAATCTTCAAAAAAAAGTTGAAATTAAATACAAAATCCAAGAGGAGTACAAGAGAGAAGTATGTAATTATCATGAAACATTAAACACTTCTAACACAAAACATCCATATCAAGAGGCATCTTTGGTTTTTTTTTATTTTTTCAGAATAAGCTGCTTAAAAAACAAATAGAAAAGGAGACTGCCAAATCCAGTGAACTTGAGATGATGGTATGGGCATGTGCCTTTTATAAATCCTGCCATTAACTATGTCAGTGTAAAACAAACAAGCTTAGAATCATTAACTTTACAATATCTGCTGCTTTTGTCTTCAGATTAACAGTCTTCAAGAAGAGTCCCAGAACCTTCGAAAAATGAAAGATATAGATCATGAGAAAATGCTGAGGGATTTGGAGTCAAAGTCAGCCTTCGCAGCAGAGCTTGAGAATGAGGTGAGTCTTAATGTTATTCTAACTTCCTCGCTTTAACTAAATGAATAAATAACATTTTATGATGCAGGTACAAAAGCTCAGATTAACGGCAGCAGAGGCCATTAGGAATAAGGAAGACGCAGATCTTAAATGTCAGCATAAGATAGCAGATATGGTAGCACTGATGGAAAAACATAAGGTAAGTCATCACAAAGTAGTCTTTGATGCATAAAACTAAATTGTTTTCATATTAGCAAATTGAACTTATCATTGCTAGAGTCAGTATGACAGAATGGTTGAAGAGAAAGATGCTGAGCTTGAGGAAAATAAGAAGAAAGAGGTGGAGGCAGTTGCCCATGGAAAATCACTGGTATGCCAAAAAAAATGAACAAATAAAGAAGAAGCACTCATACCCTAACATTTCCCCTCTAAATTCTTTGCATCAGGAGGTGGAGCTGTTAAAAAAGAAAACAGAAAATGAGCAGCTGAAAACACAGTTAAAGATAGAAGCAGCAGAGAAGGTGTGTCTGCATTTAATACAAGCATTTGTTTTTGGCTTTTCACTGGAACAGAGTTATGTTGACTCTTAATTGTGAAAAATGTTCTTTTTAGGAAAACCTACAGAAAAAGCTGACTAATGTGACAAAAGAAGTATCGACAGTAAAAAATACCGAGCCATCACACGCAAGGAGCAAACAGGTAAAGTCAGCAAATAGGTCAGCATAGATCTGCCATCATTTGTACTTAAAGAAATCATTTGAAATGTTTTAGTCTGCCTCCCAAAACTATAAACGAGGGAGGGTTGCTGAGAGTCCAGAAGAGAGTTCCTCAAAAAGTAGCCTGTTTGACTTTGCTAAGTCCAGGAAAACTCCCTCCTACTGCAAAGATATGAATGCCGAGGTTCTCAAGAAAGCTGTAAGTTTTGTATTTTTTATCAAGTTATAATAGCAGGTTTTCTTGAATATGAAAGATATTAGACATATGAAAGAATCCACCTAATAATTTCTTCTACCACAAAGAGAGAAGCACTCTGACAACAGTAAACATATGCTGTGTAAGTCAGTCACAGTTGATTCATGTTGTTATCTGTTGTCCAGAAATCTGCCATTGAAGTAATGACACCACCGCTCGGCACATCCCAAAAAATGAAGGTAGACCACCGTTGACAAATCCATAAAGTCCTCTAAAGATGATTATAGATAATTATAACAGTAGTATCAGTTTCTTTTTCCTGTTACATTTTAATGATTATGGCTGACATTGGCTTTACATTATAGCAACTTCTCAATGAAGACATGAAAACTCCAGGAATACGTTCCAGCAGGTTCAGTGGAGCATCAAAGATTAAAGTAATACTCTGCATCTTTGTGGTATTTCCATAATAAATGAAGATCTGCACATTTTTATATTTACACTGAGTTTTTATAAAGTCCTACAGAATTAGGACGCCCCCTAGTGATGAAAAGACAGCAAGGTTGGGGAAAAACATTGAGCTGGACCCCAAGTCTGACAGCTCTGATCATTTCGATCTCTTGGTGACTTCTGATTTTATTTATTGTTTATGTTACATTTCTTAAACATTTATGCGAATGTCAGAGGGCCATGTGAAACTTATTTTACAATCTGTGAAAGAAAATATTTGTTTACTCATCTGTTTCTTGTTTTGACAGACTTTAGCAAACGTTCCAGCACCAAGTGTCTCTGCTCCACAGTGCAAAGTCAACATCTTCAGGAAGGTAAGATGATTCATTACAGCATGAAACATGTGTCTTCACATGAGAAACATGGTTTGATCATTTTCATTTCTTTTTTTTTGCTTAATTTTGTGCTTGTTTTGTTTTTGTCCAGCTTCAGAGCCCTGCTGCTCATAAATCACCTGGAAACTCATTGAAACTGGCTGCAATTAAAAGAATGAGAGATGCTGGTTGGACTGCTGTTACTAACTGTGACAAGAAAAAGAAAAAGACCAATGAGAAAATCTTTGCATAAATATCACTGTTACAGGTTAGATTACTGTGATATATATAGCAGTTGAAAGATTTAGGTGCGTTCATTGATTAAAGTAGTCTTAAGGTGGTGGGACAAAACACAGTTCATGTTGTTGAGAAGAAAACTTTACGAATGTACATGCTGAATGTTCGTTAGTATGGGTGAGGTATTTCAGCAATAAGGGGATTTCAGATGACAAATTTAAGCTGATTTTCCAAGTTAGCGTTTTCCTGTTGAGTTGAATTTTAAGTGAATACATTCACCTTCTGTTCATTTGAGGTTTGCAGAAATATCAGTTTGTTGTAATGCAGTTGTATATGAAAAATATCTTTCCAGGTGTTCACATGAAATGTAATTTATTGCCCAGAAGTTCATAATGTTAAACATGTAGTTCTATTGGAGGATGTTATTGTATTTTCTTGTTCCCAGTTGCAAAATAAAGGCAAATTTAAAGTCAACATTATTGTTGTAGCTTGAGTTTAATGTAATGTCCCTTGTACCGCCATGATTTTCATGTAAACATTTAATCTACAGAAAGTTACATTTTCAGTCTCGACATTACAATAATTAGTGGATAAAGTAAAAATATTTCCATGCACTTGTGATCGCACTTTGAATCAAAGGTACAGAAATTTGTCATTAATGAAGGAACTCGAGATGAAATTGAGACTGGTGTGCAGGAGCTGGTGGCACATTATCATAAATGGGATGGCCATCATAAAGTCCTCCAGAAATAACAAGCGTGTCTTCATCTGCGATAAACCCACCTGTTGGAAATATAATTGATATTTTTCTATCTGCTGAAAGTAAATGAAAATAATTTTCATTCAATACATGATGGAAGTTAAATACTTACCCGTGTCATCCGCATCGTTAAGAGGTTGGTGCAAGAACTGGATCTTATGCTTGTGTTTGTGATATATGACAATAAGCAATGCCACAACAAACAGTACAAGCACAGCACTTAGGATAATCGTAATTGTCCTTTCAGCCACATTAAGACCAAGATGCACATCTAGAGGCACAGATAGAAAGTTTTAAAGTCACTGACAGATCTGATGGAACCATCCAGAAAACTGCACATTACAACATGAACTGCTTACCGTCTGTGGTTATACGTGCAGATTCTGTGGCCGTGCCGAAGCTGTAAGGTGGAGTTTCTGTTGACTGATCAGGTGTACTAATGTCACTTGTGGTTGGAATTATAGGTGATGTCAGTGTAGTAAATGCAGCAGGTGCAGTGCTCTGTGTTGTGGTCTCTGTATTTATCAGAGTTGTCAGGATAGTAGCTGCTTGAGAGGTCTGATGTGGACCAGTGTGATCGGCAGTGGGAGCGTTGCTTAAGTTTTCATCATCCCCGTTTGTGCTGGTGTCTTGAGTTGGGTTTGAGATAGAAGTTACAAGTATAGTGGAAGGTGATGAAGCTGATATTGTGGTTTCTGAGGTCAGGTAACCAGGTGATGGAGTTGTAGTTAGACCCGGGTTTATTGTAGCAGTTACAGATACAGTAGAAGGCGAGGAAGCTGTGGTTTCAGAGGGCAGGTTTAACCCAGGTGATGGCAAAGAAAGTACCAGAAGGCAGCAAGCCAGGCGAGCAAAGATAGTGTCCATAATTATTAATCCCTGAGTAGAGAAGTGAAATGTGAGTTAAAGATGTATAAAAACAATGGAAACTGGGATGATAAAGGCTTTCACTTTTCCCTAATCAGTAATATTCTGTTTTAATTTTGGACCTGAATAATTTAAACTTTCTTCAGCCTGTAACACTGTTTTGTTTCTTCATAATGAAGCCAGTATTAATATGCAAGACTGAGTTAGTTTAAACACACTGTAAACAGCAAGAAAATATGTTACTGACAAACTCTTTCTTATGTAGTTGTTTTCAATCTATTTCCAGTCATTTCAAAGCTTCGAGAGTCCAAACTTAGATAAATAATAGTCAAACTAAACTAATAGCTACTGAGCCAAAACAAAACAATCTTACCGTGTCTTTAAGAGAGTGAAAGCTAAATATTTGGTTCACTTTCTTGGTATTCAGTCTTTCTCCATGACATGGCTGACTGTGAACTCTGTTTCGAATACAGGAACGGTCAAAGGGCGTCTTATCTTTCATAAAGGCAGGTGAAATGGGCAGGGCAGTGCTTTGTAAACTTCCTCTTTTGTTTGTTGCCAAGGAGACCGAGGACATGCTTGTAATCAGCTATAAAGCTTGACTGCTCCCTCTCAGTCAGTGAAAAACATTTTACAAATGTTGTGATTGCCAAGACGTTTATAGTTTATTCATATTTTTGTTTCCTACTTCCTGTATTCTCTCTTCAACCATAGATGTTTTAGAGTCTGTGCAGTTTTGTAGACCTGTTTTGTTTTTCAGACCTGTTGATTAGAAAAATAAAGCCAAACTGACAAGTAAAAGTTGTTTTAAATTTGTGCAAGTTTTTATAAAAAGTGCTCAATTTCAGAATAAATAGCCAGACAATAAACAAAAGAACCATTGTTCCTTCAAAACACTGATATTTTCTTACATATTGTTTATATAACAATGTAGAATTTCTGTCTGTCAGCACGAAACAAAGAACAATGTTCAGGTTGTAAATAGATCTTGATTCAGGTTTCAGCAAGTAATAAATTTCACAGAGTAATAAAACATCTAACACAAGGCGGGAGCAGCTCAGTCTGGTGACAAAGATGTGGCGACTTGTTTTTTTTACATATTAAGTTATATCCTGGGATTTCAAGTTTTATTAGAAACTATAAAAACTTTAAAGCTCTTTTTAAATGTAAAAGATAAGAAATATATAATCAGTTTTAAAAACAGAATTATTACCAAGAGAGAAGCAAACACTCGCAATGATGATACTATGGCTTGTTTATGTACTAATGGAAGTTAATGGAGCCAGAGACATTACAGTTTTGTGCTTTTTTCAGGTTCTTTGCTCATAACATCAAAATCTGTAAATGCTGAGTTGTCAACTCCCATGTGAAGCTCTGGTGCATCTTTTTCTGTGCCGGCTGAGACCTGCAGTAAAGAACATAATATTCCATTTGTACCATTACAAAAGCACACTGATATAACCTTCCCATCTTAGTATTTACTAACAGGAATAACACGTACCGCTGAATTGCTGCAAAAGCTGAAGCATATCAAATCTTTTTGCCTCACAAACAGATCAGCGTTCAGTTTCTTTTGCTTGCATCCACCTGTAAAACATTTCCATTGCTGTTTGAGTGTTGATGAAAGGTGATTCAGCACCACAGATCTGGTGCGCTTTTGTTTCATTCTGCGGTAGAGGGAGCTACAACTAACCTGTGACAATGCTCACCAGCAGGCCAGACACTATAGTGGTCAACGTGCCCAAAAGAGAGAAGTAAACGTAAGACAGGGAGTACCAGGTGTCTGCGATAGGTGGCCGGGCACTGATGCAAAAAGAAAATGCATATTTGGTTATGAATGTAATATAGAAGTTAAATATTTGTTTATAATTTTAATCTTTAGTCTTGCTATTCTTCCCACAGATTTTTGGTTATCTGTCTCTTTTTTTAAGGTCTCTTCTCGCATGTCTAATAGCAGAAAAAGCTTTGTTTTATGTAAAAGGACTCACTCAGCTGGCAGAGTCACTGGACTGGTCCATGGAGTTACTGTTGTGTAATTCTGGTCTATTGTGTTGTTGCAGCCTGCAGTGCTCATTGGAAGAGGACTTGTTTTATCATCTGTTGGTGGGTATATTTGGCCTCCAATCCCCACCCACAGAGTCAACACGAGACCAATGATCATTCCCACAAGTCCTCCCTGTAAAAGTAAATATGTTCGCAGTCACCTACTTCCTGGATGAAGCTTTTTTTTTTAATGTATTTGTATCATCAGAGGGAGAAATTTTTCATTAAATATACTTACTGTTGAATTTGAAGTACGGAAAAACATTCCTAATAGATAGAGACCGAGAAGAGGTCCACTGATCATTCCAAATATGGACAGAGCTGCCTGCAAACATAAATTTGTCAGGAGGCCTGTACTTCTTAGCATTCACCACGTGGTGGTGCTGGAGCGCAACAAACAAGTGCAGGAAAGTTTTACCTGCAGAACGCTTCCCATCAATGAAGCCACTCCTGCCATACCAATACATAACCCTCCGAAGAACACACCTGAAAGTTGGGGAATGAAAATTATGCAAAGCAAGCGTTTGCAAGTTTCAACAAAGAAAAGCAAAGCGTATCCACTCTGAACAAGATCTCAGAGTTGGAATAATAAGTTATTTAAAGATTAAAGTTTTCTAAATCAATTTATGGGACTTTTAAGTACATCACAGAGAAAAAATATGTTGTGATGTGATATACAAACAGCACATACAGTGTGGTGTGTGTATAGAGTGTACTGTAGTGTGTGTGTGTTGCATTAAGCTATTTGTGAAGTGCATTATTGCAGGATTCTGCTCTCAAAAAGTTTTATGCTTGTCATCATAAGAGCATCAGAGGGAAAAAAAAGTTTGGAGGACAACAGCTGCACCCTCCTGCGCAGGTCTATTGAATTGAAAAAGATTTTTCCTGTTCTAAGTAAATCTTTCTATATGCAACTCATGCATGTTTTAACTTGCATTTGAAGTTTCCTACTAAGAATAACAAGATAAGATAACTCTCCTCCCGATCTTCTTGTGACTCATAGAAACTGTCTATCTTTAGGTTATGACTTTGCTTTAGATAACAATGGACTGTAAACTCATCGGGCTACATTGCTTAGGTTTCTAGAAATGTCTTTGACTAAAGAGAATGGTGTGTTTTGTTTTTTTTTTTAAAAAAGCGTTCTTTAATATGTTCAATGCAATATTTCACAGGCGCAAACAAGACATAGGAGGAGTTGTAGAACTTACTCAGGCCCATGTTCATCCAAGTAACTTGTCTGTCTGTGAAGTTTTTGCAGTATGGGAAAACAAAGTCTTCCACGGTAACGGCAACAAGAGCATTAATGCTGGAGGAAACCGTGCTGAAAAATGTGCAATATTAAGATTTTAATAACTAAAAAAAAGCACATAAGCATAAAGCAATGCATTAAATAACAAATTGGATTGCAGAGCAGATTCATCTCAGGCAATATATGCAATGTTCTTTCTTTAACATGTTCTTTTCTCAAGGAGCAACACAAACCAGGTCTTTCCTCGGAGTTACAATCCAACTAGTAAAATCAGTTTCATTATGCGAGAATCTTATCTTTTTTTGGTCTAAAATCTCACCTTAGGGTACCACTATATGCCGCAGCCACAAACAGGCCTGGGATTCCAGGGTAGTCTGACAGAATATCCATCACAAGGTAAGGTAGAAGCTGGTTTATAAAAAAAAAAAAAAAGATTTTACATTCAATAATAGATATTTGTTACATAGGTGAAAGCAAAGTGTGCATGTGACAAGTAAGGAGCGAACTGCCCCTTTATTTACCTGGTCAGATGAACTAATATCACCATTTGAAAGTGGGTCACAGTTCTTGTAAATAGAGAACATGGTGAGACCAGAAAGCATAGCCAGACTCACTGTTACCCACAAACCAACCATGTTCACATACAAAGACCTGGGAGATTAAAGAAGACTTGTCAGCACATGAAACACAGCTCAGAGGCAGAAACAGAGTATTTGCATTTATTTCCAGGTATGCTCACATTTTGGCATGTCCCAAAGTTTTGCAGGAGATGTAGCGCTGCACCTGAGACTGGTTGATTGAATAGATAGACACCCACATTATGCTACCACCAACGACAATGGTCCAGAAGGTATGCCGCTTCAGAGGATCAGGGTCAAAGCTGTAAGGAAAAGGTCAACAGCTTTCAGTGATGCAATGATGCTAGGTTATTAATTATCTTTCATGTCAATAGTATAACCTCAAAGACAATCTTAAAATTTACAGGGAGACAGTGAAGACATGCAAGTGCAGACATGCTGACAACTGAGATTTTTTTTAAAGAGAGATGGAGCATTGCAGAACAATCATAATTGTTAGATCCTTGCTAAAGGATCTAAAAAAATATTGTTAGATCCTTTATTATTATAAAGAAAATAATACTGTGGTCTTGTTCGATGTAATAATAGCTTCTATAATCCTTTGAAGACGTTTAATGAAAACAATCGTATCTGTTGTGTCAAGTAGATGGAACTCACAAATCACACATTGATCTTAAAGAAACTTCCCAATACTGTTGATGTCTTTCTTAACCCCTTAATGCTTAATGTGGCATATTTGATGCATACCCTTTCTGAGATATTTTGCATCACTTTATAGTAGAAACTTTTTTCAAAACCCAGTTGGACACTATATGATACATCAGAAAGCAGATAACTATGCGTTATAATATTATGTCCTATCACATGGCAATAAATGGTAAAAATGCAGAACAAAAATGTGTTAATTTTTCCAGAATTTTTTTAAAGGGCCACAAAAGGACTTCTGATTTTCAAAATGGCAGTTTTAGAAGCATTCCAATTATAGTAGCCCGCTACAGCCTGTATTTTTACACTGACCATTGCTTTAAGGCCACCTACATTCATATAAGAAGATTAGCACCTTGATTACATCCTTATTAAAAGTCAGGAAGTTCAAAGCTACAAGCTTTTAATTCAATAAGACTGAATGAATGAATGAATGAATGAATGAATGAATGAATGAATGAATAAATAAATAAATAAATAAATGAATGAATGAATGAATGAATGAATGAATGAATGAATGAATGAATGAATGAATGA
>JBAMHX010000004.1:13861346-13874174 GCA_037177515.1 Pseudomugil tenellus | reverse complement strand
GGGAGATACACCTGTGAGGTGGTTTTCGTTTTGGTTTGTTTTTTTTTTTCTCGGAAAGGAGGGGGGGGGGGGTTTTTTTTTTTTTTTTTTTTTTTTTTTTTTTTTTTTTTTTTTTTCTGTGTGTGTGTGACATTTTCATTCTTAACTTGTATTCTGCTTTTTGTTTTTCTTTTAGAGATGTTCCCTTTTCCATTGTTTACTTCCCGTTGTTTGCAAACCTGAACCGCCTGGGCAAACCCAGCCCTGATGAGTCGTCACCCTTCTACTGGGCGTTCCTCTCTGGATGTGTTGCAGGATCGACTGCTGCGGTTGCTGTTAACCCCTGTGATGGTACATTTTTCTAAGACGATTCACGCACAATGTTGCATGTTGAAACTTGGTGACAGCACAAAGTTGAACTTTTTTTTTTTTTTTTTTCTCCATTAATTCTTCCAGTGGTAAAGACAAGACTGCAGTCTCTGAACAAAGGGGCCAGTGAGGAGACTTATAGTGGAGTTGTGGATTGTGTAAGGTATGACGGCGCTTCTTTGACAGTCAGTGACGCGTACCTGGCCCCTCATGTTTGTACATAAATAACCCTTCCCCTCTCTATGTCTTAACAGTAAAATAATGCGGAAGGAGGGGCCCTCTGCCTTCCTAAAAGGTGCTGGCTGCCGGGCTCTTGTCATCGCACCTCTGTTTGGAATTGCACAGGTCATGTACTTTGTTGGTGTTGGTGAATACATCCTGGACAACTCGCCTCTTAGCCTCCTCTCAATGTGAGCACGCACACCTCATGCGGACAACTGGCAGCTACATACAATCAGTTTACAGAAAAGGTGGAACTGTCTGAGTCGGGACCTATTTTTACCAACTGTATGGTCGACAGCTGTGTTGCACTTACACACTTTTGTGACTTCATGAGACTAGGCCTTTGTTTGTACTTTAGAGTCGAAGGCCTTTCTTTTGCTTGGGTTAATCTTTCTTTATCCCTAAACAGTCATGTTTGGTTGCCCTCTGTGAGGGAGGGGAGGTCATTTCAGTAAGGAGACCTTTTATTTTCATATTGTCTTGTATGCATACAAACTGTATGACAAAGCAAAATCATGAAACTTTTTCAGTATATTTTTATTTTCATTGTAGTTAGTGATGCAGTGTTTTTTTTTTTTTTTTTTTTTTTCTTAAACTTGGAACTAACCATGTATTAATCGTATATGGGCCCAGTTTCCTATATCATTTTTATATTTATATTGCTTGTAATAACACGTGTAGTTATGTTGTGTGACTGATTTTTCAGCCTTTCTTATTAGCGAGGGACCACGTGGTTCACCACTGTTTCTAAGTGATCTCGTCTAGTTAATAGAAGCGCTGCTGTTGTTACTGGTCTGCTAAATGCTGTTTGTATCATAGTAAAAAAAATGTGACGTTTCATGTGCATTATATTTGTTTATCTGACTTCACTTGAAATATTTACATATGCTTCATTGCAAATCAACTTGATGCCATTTCTGGTTTATGCTCCAACAGATCAGATTGGTAATTAAGTCTGAGAAGAAACATCTTTAGCCTGAAACAAGCTTTACTTTTGATACTGTGAGAAATTAGTTACCATGTTTTGTGTGGTGACTTTTGTACACACTGTATATATTAAACTTGAAATTCACCCACTCTGTTCATGTTTTTACCTTTGCTTTAAAACAGATCTGGTTAAAACAGCATTGTGACTTTAAGTGACAAACTGCAGATTTTTATACAGCTTTGTATGTTGAAATGTTAAACTGAGAACTACAACAGACTCTAATGTGTAATGAAAATGGATGAGTTTCAGTACTGAAACCAAATGCTTGATAACGACTGGCGTTTTGCTTGACTCATTTGGTAAGAATGAGGCCGTATAGTTGCAAGATGAACCCGCAGTAGTGTGCAAGAGATTGCTGAGTCACCATCCAATCAAATAGACATATAAAGAAACGGAAAATTTGCATGTCTGAACAGGATGTTAGCAAAAGAGCTTCGATATTTTCCCACAAATGCAAATAGTTTTCTGCACATTTACGAATTTTTTTTTTGAAGATTTTAGTTCTTATTTTATAGAATGACTACTTGATTTGCAAATATCCATTACAGAGCTGCAAAATCTTTGACTACATATTGAGATAATAGAGAAGGTCTTTTAAGGCGACGCTACTTATTTGCTAAGTGGAGTCAGAATGCTGATGGAAATAAAGCTGCTGTATTTTATCTGCACGGTTAATTATCATCCTGAAGAAATAATGTGTAATGAATTTAGAATGTAAAATAAGTGACATTTGTAAGAAGCGCGCCTACAGTGTCTTATCAGTGGACCAACACACTTCTAAAACCATCAGTGAACACCCCAACCACAAAATTACACAGAAGCCTTGTTCCTATCTCTTCCGACACAAAATTGTAAGCAAACTTGTAATTCTGTTACAAGTGAAGGTAAAATCAGTCCAAAAGTTTCAGTAAAAGCACCCAGTATGTATTTATTTCTATTGTGGTTAACAGTATGATATAAACTATTCTATAATTCACATTTTATTGGCACACCACCAAAATTTACATCCACAAAACCTCACACAAAATGCAAACTAGCTCACTGTTGCAGTTCACATGTGCAGGAAAAGACCCTAGCACAAGATATTACTGACCGCTCTGATAAGTTTGGAAATTTACAAAAAGACGGTTTCTCATAAGACCTTCCTAACCCTTTGGGTTGATATATCTACATGTCCTCTATTGTGCTTTACCATAAAAATACTTGAGAATGAAGGCAGGGAGCAAGCTGTTATGTACATATTCAAATCACAAACAGGCAAATAGTTCAGTAGCTGTCGGCTTGACTGTCCAACTAAATCATACTAAATAGGCACATCATGGATATTTACTCTACAAAGGTTAGGCTAGTCCTCAAAACACTTAAGCACGCAATTTATGGTTGGCATTAGACCTATAAGAGAAAGAAAATGCACCGAATAAATAATGTTAACTGCAGATGTGTCCGTATTTATTTACAGCAACACTCCTCGGTCACAGCTTTCCTGTGCCAGAGAAGTTGTCATGTACTGCGTTGTAGCGAAAGATGCAGCTTTGCAGCTCAGTGGAGCACCAGCAGTCTAATAAAAACGTGTTAAAGGTGAAGCGCTGCCATGTGTTATGGAAAATGAGAGAGAAGTGAATCAGTGTTGCAGTGCTGGTGGAGCTAAGGGGATGGTGTCAAGACAACAATCCAGCGTATTGTGTTGAATGTGCTCCGTGTGTGTCCGTGAACCTCCTCCGCTTGTGTGGACTATAAGGAATGGCATTAAAAATGTAACTTTGGTGTTCTCCTTCTCATGCAGATACATCGATTAAGAAGGGCTGAGTGAGGGTGTAGCGGCCTGGTTGCGGGTGGGAGGGCGGGTGGAGATCAGCTCATCGGCTATATAACCTCCCTGCTGTTCCTGATGGCGCAACAGAGGACCATACTGAAGATCATTCCGATGATCTGAAAACAGATGTGTTGGTACAAGTTGAAACATTTCATTTCAGCACCAAGAGGAAAAAAAAAACACGCTTCAGAAAGTTAAGACTTTTAGGGGTTTGTAAATTCTCACCACCACTCCAGCAATGCCAATTCCAATATAGCCAATGATATGCAGCTTTTCGTTGAAGAAGTCTGTTATTGCAGTCAGACAGTCCTAAAGACAGAAAACATGGTAAATTAGTGCTATAGTGCCACTATGTGGGCTTAAAGTGCCACAGCAGGCAGATGGGTTCACCTCGGTGCCGTCTGGGGCATCTTCACACAGGGCCTGAGTTGTGTCTGATGAGGAACCTCCACAGCAGTTTAGCTGTGAATACAGAGTGAAAATGCAGCATTTTAATGGTGCTGTATGCATGGTAACCAGTATAAAGACGCAAGTGAACACAAGACGTGTACTCACAGTCTTGTGGTAAATCAATGCGATTGCTGTGCCGTTTGAATTATCATCAGCAACTGAGCTGCTATAAAACTTTTGGATTTCCTCTGCAATCTGTTAATACATAAATAAAAAGATGTAAAGAAAAAACCAAGTCATTTAAAATGGCATTTTGGCATTTGATTTATAAACCACGAAATTTATTAAAATTTGTACCTGGTCCTTATTTGTGAATCCAAAAACTCCAACAGTGATCTCTGCCCCAAGGATTATCAGGAGACAAGCGAAAAACTGCAGATTGAGAGAAGTGAAGTGATTATTGCCCTCAGAAGGGTTGTGTTCTCCATAAAATACAAGCATTAGTGGTTTGATCATATTTGAGGGGTCCATGATTTTCTAATAATTTCCTGCTGTTAAAAGCAACGTTTTACTTTTACAATGAAACAATCCAAATAATTCCAAAGGATTCTATTCTGACGTTCAGCGGCAATAGATGTAGATGAGAAAGTTTATACATTTTTTCACATATCAGAACCATAGTCCTTCTATTCTTTTACATTTTATTTTCTTTCACCTGATGTGCACGGATTTCTTTATTCAAATTAGTGTCAGGCTACCTTGATCTTTATCAGAAACCTCATTTACTAATTATAAACCAATAAAATGTACAATGAGTCATGTCAGATTCACCTACACAAACAACCTGAAACAGAAAAAGACCACGAAACAGCACTTTTAAGCACTTGAACGTACCGTTGCAAGGAGACATTGAGACTCGCGCACAGCCCCGAAACACCCAAAGAACCCAACAACCATCATCAACCCCCCCGCACCGAGGAGGATGTACACGGCTGAGGAGACACAAGCAGGTAAACATGCGTCAGATGATTGTGTTTCTGCAGTTCACAGGTTCAGCTGAGGGTGGCATCCTAATCCAAACACATTCACATTTTGCTCTTGTAGCAATAATGAATAAAAAAACTTGTGTTTGAGCAGCAGGGGAATATGTAGGTGGAAACTTGTTTAGCAGCTCAAAACATCAAAGCAGCCTCCCACAGCTTAGTCTTATTATCGTCCTACTCCTTCACTGTGAATTTAACAGCTTTTTATCAACATGACCAGCAGTATATGTTGTCTGCTTCACTACTTTCCTTTTTTTAAAAAAAAATGTGCGAAAAAAACCACATCCATGGTGTATAAATTACATATGTGAAATCTGCAGGAAGATACTGGTTTCACTGTATTTTTTTGGACAGTTTAATAAATGTAACCAGTGAAACCTTTCCTCCTCTGGGAACTTATAAATATAGCTCCAAGTCCTTTCCATATATGGACTAGATTAGATGTCTGGAGCAAGGACAGGATCTGCACTTTATCATGATCTAATAGAACCCCATGTGATGGAGTTAGAGATCCCAGAGAAACAAGGTTTGTGCATCATTCTTTTGAAGCATTAGTCCAGTTTCCAGTTACACACTTTGTACATGCTTACTCCTGCAGTGCAAAGCAGGTACCATCTGTCTCATTAAGTGGCAAATCAAATTTTAGAGGCTCTGATTGCCGCACAACCAGATCATCTCAGCTTCCTTCAAGCTTGGGTGACGTCACCTCTCCTCTCTACTCCCCAACTCCCAGCCTTCACTACTGAGTCCTCTGCACTGTAACTATACACCAGGCTGGTCCCTGAGGTCCACACTAGGGGCCTAATCAGTCACACAGGCAGCAACAACTGCTGCAATTTAATTAATCCACATGGGTCCAATGCAAGCTGTTGTTTTTCCTGCTGTTGAACAAAAGGGGAGGTAAAGATGCAGAGAATCGACTGCTGACCTGCAGGGAGCTGAAAGCGTTGAGATGCAGTTTCAAAGCGAGTTATGGAAAGTATGATGGGTCAAGAAAGGTTCCACTGGATATACAAATGTGTATTATTGTTCCTCAGTTTATCACTGACTATAACATTTGCTATGTAGCAACACTTCCTCTTGCAGACACCTGTCAGGTACTAACACAGCAACCAATGTAAACATCTGTAACATTTCCTGGTGCTCTTATATAAACGTGTGATGGCGGTTTAATTACTGGAGAGTATCCATGGGACAGAATGGAAAGTGAATCATCTACAGGGAATGCCAGCTCTTTGCCCACTTATGGTATCACTATGTTTAGTCTCTTAGACAGTGATGAATGCAGGCAGCGATGCTCAAGTATTCGCCTCAGAAAAGTTTGGCATATTTGATCCCCACATTTTAGCAGTATGTGGGGAGTTTTGCAGTCTTGAGTTTTGCCACAAAGAGTTTTTAAAGACACTTTCACTTGCTTCCTGCTATCAAGCTCCTGCTCATTCAGTTGTGGTGAATGCTACAAACCATCACATCGTGATAAAAAAGTAGACATGAGCTGTTGCTATCATCATACCTGCTGCCTGCCAAGAGAAAGCGTTCCACATCAGTGAATTGGCTATGATGAGCATGTTTCTCATCCTTATCTGTGATTATGTTATTCCTGTATCTCAGACACAAGCAGAGAGGGCAGTAATGAAATAGAAGAGAAAATTTTAGCACAAATCTTTACCTTTTACCCCTTATTGTGAAATGTATTTGTTTAGCACTAAGGATTACTTTTTATTTAACAGGAGATTGCTTTTTTTTTAACGTCAAGACAAGTTTGAAGCCAGGTCATCTGTGTTCAGCTTTATCTAAGTGATGTTCAGAACTGTAGGGTCTATAAGAAACATTCTTAGGAAATTAGCTGCATCACTGTTTATTAATTTCAGCAAAATTTCTTTATTTCTTTAAGTCAGAAATAGGGACATACGGTTTCTTTTATAAATATATTTTAAGGTGTGTTTCAGTCAGTTCTACATCAAAACAGGTAATAAAATGAGGGCCCTTTTCTTATTTTTAAGCTTAACATACACTCAAAAGCTTGTACCTTTATTTGTTATATTTCAGTAGAGAAATTTAATCCCTTATTCTACTTTTAACTAACTCTGCCTTTCTTTACGAAAGTATTTTTCAACCTCTTGACACACACACATACAGACATACACACAAAGATTTTTAAAGAGATTTTTCCCTGTTAATTTTTTACAATCTAACAAAATAAACTGATGCATCACTTCGATAGCACGTGTTGGATCATAAAATATTGTTTTGAAGCTTTAGGTTAATCCTGTTGGCTGTCACCATGGAAACGTTCAAGTTATAAACAAGCAGCTGTTCACACTGAGGAAACTACAAACATGGTAGATTCCTGTCATAAGTGTAGCCTTGTCCTTGGGTTATCTTTACTTCTAGTCTGATTGGAATCACAATTTACATGCTGCACATCATGTTTGGTTAAATAACATTTGAAATGAGTGATTAGGACCAACCAACGCTACTTCAGCTAACAGAATATTTGCAAATCAAATTGAAGCACGATGATGAAACAAGGTTTCAGCTGCTGTTACTGCTGTGCATTTTTAAACAGATAAGCACCACATCACAGTGTATCGGCATAAAATAAATGCTTGCCTGGTTTTGTTTGCTCTTTTTTTATTATAAGTTTTTTTTATATGAAAGAGGATTTATATTTGTTTATTCATAGTGGTTAATAGAGGACTCTTTAGGATAGCGTTCTGCCACCTGACACACCCAACCTGCTACTCCTGTCCTGAGGGAGCAAACCAGTTTCATGACAGCACAGCAAGGAACTGATGAAGTGAAGTCACCATTTTAGGTCATGGTTTAAATGGGAGTAACAAGAAAAGGCTTCATTCTAATCATCCGCTCCTACACAGAACAAGAAAGAGAGGGCCTATTGTATTGATTGCTGAATACTGTAGGCTGTTTGTCTTGTGTACTGTATGTTTTAATAATCTGCTGCTGTGTGCTTTAGTGGGAGTTTTGCAAAGAAACTCTTCATTCAGTATTCAAAAGCCACAACACTGCAAAACTATACAACTTTACAATATATTTAGGCAAAAGGGACAGAGCTTCTTATTGATAAGAGGTTCTGCTTTATTTCTAACTTCTTTATATGTCTGATTAGATTTATGAAGAGATATTTTATAACTGAAACCTGACTGAACAAATACATTTATTTAACGCCTTACATTGATTTTCCGAATATCCCCTTGCAAACTGACCAGAGAGGAGTGATTCTAGGCAGTAGTTATTGAAATAATCCAGTTCACAAAACCATAATAATTTGCTTATTATAGAGAGATTTTTTTAAAGATATTTCTACTCTGATTCTACTTTGTGTAAAATATGCACAGTTGTTGACTGTTCCTAAAGAAAATGGGTGCAGGCATACCATATTGCTACAGTGTAGAGATGGGGAAAAATAATCACATAGATCAAACAAACAGTTTAAGGTCCTGAAGCTTTGGTCATGGTTACCGGAAAGCTAAACTGTTAGCAGCGTGTACAACTGCAGTGGCATCTACAGGAACTCAAGCAGCCCCCCCTGCAAAACCTCTGTTAGGTAAATTAGCACTTAGCAGTTAAGCTTAAACAGAAAAATGGCAGTTTACTTAAATTATACTACATAAAGAAAAAAATGATTCAACATAATTCGAGTTTAATGGTATGTAGTGTCAGATGTTTGATATATTTATTTAAGTAAAGAGCTTCTGTCTTTTGTCTTTTTAATTGCAATTCAATGCGAAAGCATCTTGACAGAATTACAGCTTTTCCAAAAGGATACGTCGACTCTGAATCAGCTCAAAGCACCTGTGTAGTATCAGTATTGTCATAATAAACATGCGATTGCTCCAGCTCTGCTGTTACAGGAAAGTTTTACTATGAGCTGAAAACAGAAGTGCATCCCTCTCAACCCTCATATTGCTCTGTGTAAGGAACAAAAACAAACAAAAGCCAAACATAAAAACATCCCTGCTTAGTTTCCAGCTAAAGATGAAAAAGAATGTTATTACAATTTTATTCCTGAAAGCGATGAAACAAATGAAAATGTCTTCTAAGCATCTTTCTATCATACCTATGAAGAATGTGTCGGGGGCCCCATTGCCAGTCAGGAGTTCCACCGTGTTTGGGTCAAACCTGAGCCACAGTCCCACCGCCAGCACCAGCAAGCCCGACAACTGAGGATTGATTCAGTTAAAAAAGTGTTAATTACGCAATTCTGCTGAATAGTAATGAAATGTTAACATCACACACTTTGAAGATATTTTCCTTTTTTTTCTTTGGTTTGTCCAGAAAACATTTCACACTGTGCAGCTCCTCGCATTCATTTCTTTAGATCACTTTGGGTTCATTGACATTCTGCAGGTGTTGCTCTTGTCTTTTTCTTGTCAATAAAGTAGCAGCGATACTCACTGCCTGCTTTTTCTCCAGTTTATTCAAAACAAGCTCATGCTCTGAATGTTAATGGTGCACCTCTTCAGCAACTGCAGTCTTTTTTTGAAAACAGCAAGTAGAAATTCAAGTATCTCTTTAGTTCAGAAACCATCATCCCTGGTCCAACCTAACCAGAAATAAAACGAATCCATTCTTTCAATAACAGTATGTTTGGTTTGAGCAGTCATACAGAATGAGTGTGTAC
Organism: Pseudomugil tenellus; assembly: GCA_037177515.1. Taxonomy (NCBI): domain Eukaryota; kingdom Metazoa; phylum Chordata; class Actinopteri; order Atheriniformes; family Pseudomugilidae; genus Pseudomugil; species Pseudomugil tenellus. Next base: position 13,864,725 of record JBAMHX010000004.1, on the reverse strand, counting down.
AGGTCCACAACTTTATGGGTTTGATTCAGGCTGATTTGTCTCTTGACTCTTAACTATTTAAGTCCCAAAGGAGGGGAAATATCTCAAGTTTGACCATAAAAATGATTGAAGCTGTAAGTATACCCTTTAGCAGCAGATGGACCAAAACCAGTATCGACACTCCATCTCCCATAATGCGCTTCAGCCACAGGCTGTGCCAGCCTCACAGCGCCTGAGTGATGTAACTCACACTGGCATTGGCTACTTGTTTGGCTCTGAAGCCCCAAATGACAGCGCAGTCTATTCCTGCTTTTGGGCATGGCCACAACAGCTCTGCTTTCAGCCCCCAAACTGCTGCACAAAGAGGTTGCTGTCACTTTGGTGGCACAAAAGATTGCCTTAGAGAGCACAGATGAGTCAATACAGCCTCTTAAAGCCAGATATCATTTAACAGTAAAACATCCGTATTCACTGACTACCACAAGAGTTTGAGACGTAAATGAGTGTTAGATTAAGCTCAGGCTGCTTTGCTTGGATATCTCTGCATCTATACTTACATCACTCACAGAACATAAAATGTAGCTTTAGTTATACATTAACAGTTGTTTTTTATAAGATACATTTTAAGCCCAATCAAATAAAGTTGATAATAAAAAACTGGGGTGTACAAACGGCAAATTGAGACGCAACAAAATGAACCAAAACAGAAGAGAAAGAAAACTTTCAGTTGCACAAACCTGCACTTTTGTACTTTTAAAAAAGTATTTCATGCCTACATGTGACTTACTTCATTATTGGGCTTCTAAGACACACACACACACACACACACACACATAAATATACATATATATATGTGTGTGTATGTATGTCACGCGTGGGGGAACTGTGTGAGAAAGTAGCAGCACATGCAGCTCTGATCTGATGTGTGTTAAGGACCTGAATACGTTCATCATAATAAATCATAATAACTGTTATAGATTTACCTCTAGCCTATTGAATATCTATTAAATGCATTAATAGGAATTTAAAAGGTTGCGTTTCGCATTTAATGGATTAAATGAAAATAATATGATCAATCAGTTGATTCAGGATGGTTTTGAGAACATAAGCAATGCAGCGAGGAAGAGCAGGTGCAAAAATATCACTTTGAGATTTTCTGCTGAATAAGTGACTAAACAGCATCACGACATTTGTTAACAGCCGGGCTGCTGCAGGCGATCCAAGATGTTGAACATGTAAACAGCAGATCGGAGCGGAGTAGCTGACTAACAGGTTCTCTGCAGAAAAAACATCTTTTTTTCTTCCCCAAAAAGAAAGCAGCATCACTGGAAACTAAAGCGATCTATCGCATGAGGATGCCGAGGCTGATCTTAAAATAGCCGCGATTTTCTTACAAACCCGCTTGTGGGGCGGACTCACCCAAAAGATGAAGTTGAAAACGAAGAGCAGATATTTCACGCATTTCATCCCACCTTGCACTTTGCTCATGATGCCACCTGATTCCTCTCAAATATTTTGATCTAAAAGCCTTCTATATTTTTTCCACAATCTAGTTTCTTCCAGTTGGACATCAACCCATGCAATGATAAGACCTGCCCCGTCAAACCGCACACAACATGCGCACAAAGCGACGCACAGGCTCGCGCCGCCGCTGCTGCTGCTGCTGGCAGCCGTCTGACTCCGCCCATTTATGGCGCGAGAGTTTGTGAGGTGGGGTTCTCAGACTATCTGGGTTCCCCGGGAGAAACTATGCTCTGTGAACAATACAAGTTAGACGCCATGGGGGTTGACTGGTTTTTAAACGGGTAGTCCTGCTGTGTTTTATAACATTTCTGCTGTTGGCAGGATTTTTCTTTCTTTTGTTGTGTAGTTATGTCTGAAACTCAAGATATGAATCAGTGACTGTGACGCATCTTAATTTTAATTATTAATCGACTTAATAAAAAAACAGAAAGTTTTTTATTTGTAAAATGACTTGAAGCATTAATAAAAACAAGCTGTTTAGTTTAAAAATGCCATAAAATATTTTTTTGCATTAATTCTACTCACTTTGAAGGCTTAAATAAGTTTAAATTACTGATTAAATTAAAATTTGCTTCCCTAAGAGTTTAACAAAACATCATAAAGTATTTCCTTTCACCTACAGGTCAAGCGTTCCTTGACATACCCTTCATGGGTCGCTGATATAAGTGTTTATTGTTAAAATAGTCTATTGTGTCGCCTTAAACAGTTTTAACAACGTTGAGAAGATTAACTGGATTTAAGGATGAGTTACAGCAGTTATTGGTTTCATTGCCAAGAAATGTTTGCAGACATCCAAAGTTTTGACAGCTGTGGTTTAAAGGAAAATATCTTAATGACTTTTCCTTTTTACAGCTTAGCCTTATTAAGAATCACTATTTTCATCCAGTGTGTTTTGGGTATGTGGAAAAAAGCCAGGACTCTGAAATAATATTAACACTAAACAAAACAAAAAAAAAAGGAAAAACAGTAAGCTACACGAACATTCGGTTCTTGGAAGAAAATGTTGCCCCTTCAGTTATTTTGCATTTACCATTTTCCTCATCATCCCTGCAGCGACTATTCCAGCACACTATCTCATGAATCTATCTTTGAGTTTGTATCCAAAACATACGTGGTATACCTTTTTACCACTGCCGTCATACTGTCTTTTTGACTTTTGAGGGTTTTCTTTTTTTTTAAAGTTGAAGACCAGTATTATCTTTGTATCGTTTTCCAGTGGATTTAGAGGATTGTTTCCATCCTGTTCACTTAAATGGGAGATCTCTGGAATTTCTGGAAGGAAATCCATTTTGTTGGTCTCAGTCATTTTCTCAGATGTAGCTAAACTATGAACAGGATGAGATAAAAAAGGATTCAAAATACCAAAAAGCTGGTTTTGGCATAAAAGTTTACAAACATATGCACAAATGGTCAAAGCGTAAAATTATAATTATTAAAACCACAGACTGTATATAAAAGATGAACGGAGCCTCGCAGTAGGAAAAAAATGGCAAAAGTGAAGCATTTGGATACTTCACCATCTCGGCAGTGTTGTGTGTGTCGTCACTCCTGGAAAATAGAAAAAATGAGCAAAGACCTCATTTGCCCCCTTTCCAATTCAACCCACAGTTTTCATGAAGGTAAACTCGACCTAAAAGATTTATTGTGCCATGTAAACATGTTTATTTCTGCTGTGAAGTTGATCTTTTTAACCTAAAAGTCTATGGAGATGGGGGCTGCACGGTGGCGAGGTGGTTAGCACTGCAGCCTCACAGCAAGCAGGTTGCCGGTTCCCTCCCTGGGTATCCAAAAGGATCCCAATTAGCTTCCACAAGGTGGTTGCTAGTCTTCCTGGGGTCCAAAAACATTTAAAAATTACAATTTACACATATAAACA
>JBAMHX010000004.1:13839983-13850562 GCA_037177515.1 Pseudomugil tenellus | reverse complement strand
TATATATATATATATGTATATATATATATATTTTGTGTGTTTTGTGTAGATTAGTTTAGAACTGATGTCTATGTTGTCTAAATGGCTAAATGAACCCGTCCAGGGTGTATCTACCCACTCGCCCAGTGATTGCTGTGATAGACACCCACAACCCTTTGTCAGAATAAGTGGTACAGATAATGAATGGATGGATGAATGACAAACAAAATGTGCTTGAAATGCTTTACTGCTTCTACTGACTAAAAAAATATTGTTCATTTCTATACCTTTTCAGTGTCTCCACATGAACTGTATCACCTCTGAGGCGCCTAGTGGATGTAATTATAGCTGGGTGAGTTCTGAGCACCTCCTGCCATCAGGCATGGCTGTGGCCCCCATGCAGCACACCTCTGCTCTCCTCTCTTCTGCGCTGTTGAGAGACAAGCAGGGAAAGTGTCTCAGTCAGCTCATAAACCCACTGTAAACACATTCTTTCTGAGACTAATACGGGAAGAGAAAGTTCATATGATTTTCCTGCTCAGCAGATCACTACATTGTGAACATACCGGAATAAAAAAGCAAAGCTGGACGATTAACTTTACCTACATCAAAAGCATCTTGTGTGGTTTAATATTAACGCTGTAAATTTTAGTCATTGTTCTTCGACACGTGAGCTTTGACAGAATTGTCTAACTTAAACATATACGTGCCTTCAAAGACACATACATGGCAAAACATTTCAAAATTCAAAGCAGTAAAAGGGACAAGTAGAAAAAAACAGATAATTTTGGGAATTCATATTTTGTATATGAAGCAATAAACTTTCAACAGACATTTATAAAGGTAAACATTCACCATGAAATCTGCTTATATTGAGATATTGCTACTCATATTCTGTTTTCATCTATTTAAATTTAGGTTCCTTCACTGTCATAGATAATTTTGTAGTGATGTAACACGTTTTAGACAGAATTCATCCCAACCACCATGTTTCTATCAAATGTAGAAAGGCATGTTTTACAGTGGCTGCATTAAATCATGCCTGAGGAAATAGGAGAGTGTAAGATACAGCACGCTTGCAAAATGAAAGGAATGCAAACTACAAGTAAACAGAAGGAAATGGACTTGAAGTGACTGCAGATCACTTCTGTACAATTTTATACCAACACAAAAAGTGTAACACAAAGGTGGTCTCTGGATATCATGGGATTTGAATGGGTCGTCTTCTGACTGCAGCATTGGCTCTGAATCTGTCTATAAGCCATAACACTTTATGTTATAGCAAAAAGCTGCACTCTGGAAGATCCTGCTGTGATGCAGCTACATTTTGGCTGGAGTTTTTTCTGCATCTAATTTAATTTATTTGACATCATCAAAATAGTTTGCATATGCCTCCACAGAAAAACAACACAACGTCACAATGACAACCAGGCTGTGATGTCAAGAGAACTGCTCGTAGTACTTCTGAAGCTGGAACTGAAATCAATAAAATTTTTCTGCTGCATTTTATGTCAAAGCAAAGTCATCTGGGGTGAAGGCTCATTGTAAGATACTGTATGGCAACTAAAGCTAGAACAGAGCATTATAAGACAAGTGAGTAGCATAGAGAAAACATAGGAATTATTTGTGGTAAGCTGTAAAAGTCCCTGCAGGAGTCTGGGGCACTTTGAGATTTCCATACAGTTATGTGTAAAACATGTCTGTGCAATGACACTCCCTACTCAAACTAGTGAACATTTCTGCTGAACAAAGTGTCCAAGTAAGTTTGATTAGGCTTAAGCTTGCTGGAAAAGTATGAAGACCCATGTCCTGCCCAGTAAGAAGCAGAGCAGGGTGTGTGTTGTAAAATGTTGTAAAATGTATCAATAGAAACACAACAGGAAACTGCAATTAAGTCAGTACGAGCAATATGCTGCTGCGTTTTCTGTACTGGTGTGCCAGCATGTTCTATTAAAACAAATATTAAGATAGGAGTAAGCATGTGCTTGACAACTAAATGCGAACCTTTTGAACCCACTTCTTTAGTCTGATATTCTTTAATATGGTTAGTTTAATTATATAATCCATATTGGAAATGATTCATCTAGACACAAACCGAAAAACACGATTTCATTTTAAAGCAAATGAAAATGACATGTTTATTTTTACGGTTATGATATACTACACACCATTCCTAATATCTTTCTTTCAGAAACAGAAGTGGAACAGAGTTGTTAAATAAGTCTTGTCTGAATATAGGATATTAATTTTTGTGCAGTTATGTTATTTAAATAAAGCTTTGCCCATATATGCTTCCCATTAATCACAAACTTCTACTGACTGTGTAGACACTGGTAAAGTAAGATGTCATTTAACGCTGGTTCACCTGTCATCTCTCAAAACTTTAGGCCCTAAAGGTTTTGGAGCTCTTTGGTCAGATTGGGGAAAATTGTCCAGACATGACTAATTCTCATGGATGATTTAATGCTGGCATGCCTCAGTTTACAGCCTCTTTTCATCAAGCTAAGTGTTTTGTCAGTGCATGAATTTGTAATTGGTGAATTTATGCACGGCAGTTGTATGTTCGGCTTGTGTATTGCTGGCTTTTACATGTGCAAACATTATTTTCACTGATATTATTACTATAAAATTGTTTTGTTTCTGTTATTTTACTGCTTAGATGTCAGAACAATAAATCTTCAACTGATAGAAACCTTTATTTTATACTTATTTACTTAAGTCTGACATGCAGTTGTGAGATCAGAGGTTGGGCTCTGATGCTTTCTGAAAAGCCCTGAAACACGCTTCTCTGTTAAATGTTAGCTTGTTGTCTGCAAAGTATATATATATATATTTGGAACTGACCAAAGTAATACAAAATTTTATGAAAATCATGATATTAATTTTGAGTTGTGGTTCAACAAAAGTATTTATGAAAAACAAGCAAACAAACATGGTTTCTTAGATTTTGTTGAACATGCTTTCGAGGTGTTCACTGCAATAAGTGTAGTCACTGGAAACCTCTACACCTGTCGCAGGTCTTTTGACCCTCATAAGCAAAATACTGCCCTTTGTCAGAGACTATTTTTGTTTGTTTTAAATTCTTCTTTTCATCCACAATTCAGAAGCACAATGTTATTTATTTAAAGTATAACTGAAGTATAATTTGTTAAAGAATAACAATTTTTTTTATTATTATGCTATTTCTTCTGGTTGTTAAATTTTTGAGTGACTATTATGAATTTTCGTTTTTCTTTTATGGAAAGGTATTAATAAAATTACAGATGACTGTATGTATATAAAATGTTGCTCAAATTCATCTTCATGCAACGTTCTGTTGAGGGTTTCTTTTCACAGTACTGCACTAACAATATTTATTATATCATGCTGGACTCAGCAGGACAAAACTGTAAATATTCTGCCCTGATTATCCATAACGAGAACAGCCTCAGAACATCACCATTACATAGTTCTAGACAAATATAAATGATGGTGATTGATGTGTAACTATATCTGCTGTCTGTTTTGTAATACATGCGAGCTGTAGCCAGTACAGCTGCATCACCGCATCCACCAAGTTGTTTCATATTTTATTGAACCTGTGAATACACAGGTGTCTATAACAGACCTCATGGGATTACTTGATTTTGTTGTGATTGGTGAGGTAATCATCAGCTAATCAGCTGATTTTACTGTGAGGGCATTTTGGCACGCAGCTACATGTAAAAGTGCAGCAAGAACAGAGCAGGAAGACTCATCGTTCCAACCAGGATTGTATGTAAAATGGTAAGATGCATTTTATTTTTTATTCAATATATTAAATGATAAAATTATATACTAGTTATAGTACAATATATAGTATAATATACTATATAATTTATAATAAATGATATACTATAAAACATAGTACCCCTACTTTCTGCTGTATGTGGCGCTGTGTATTCCCTGATGCTGTGATGTGAATTGCCTTCCATCAGCAGCTAAGTTAATGATACTGTTTGTAGTTTAAATTTTTTTTATTGCTGGTGTTATTCTGCTTCACTAAAGTATATGCATTTTATATTTGATCTAGTGCTCTATGTTGGCATTAAGGTTGACATAATTTAAAAGTTGAGATGTCGCATCATGTCGTTAAGAAAATGCACTCATCTGGGCTCAGCCCCGGATCCTCCTAATCAGTCTGATCAGTCCTAAATCCGCCCAATTCACCTGGATGCTTCATGTGAGTGGATGTTGTTGATTTTTGTGTACGTTTGGTAGACCCTATATAAGAAGAATGTGTACTAAATTGTATTTTATGTTTTCTACACTGTGTGGTTTGACTTATAGACCATATAGCTTCTCTTTATTTTCTTATTTGCTAGAATAAGGCTGCCAGATATGAAGTAATAAAGCCACAACTGTTCTTCCCTTTACAGTGTGAATTAACTAAATCACCAAGCCAGTCAGTTATGTGGTCTGTTACTCCTGAATAGAGGGGCCACCCATCACCACAGACCTACAACTCATTAGCTCTAATGGAGTCAGTTTAATGAACCCTGTCTTGGTTGACTGACGTGCAGCCTGGGTTGGCACGCAATTCAGTCTGGAGACCAAGAACAATCTATCTCCTTCCAAAAAAATGGCGGTGCCTTTATTCATATGGTAAAAGTCACAGAGCCTCTGCAGTAACCTGACCCACAAGGCAGGCTCTCATTTAAAGAGGAGGGGAGGTGCAGGTGACTTTATCAGAGAGCCACCACTAGGCTCGAAACGACATGCTGCTCATTGTGTTGCTGTGATCATTTGTGCACAACTGCTCACCATGTTGCTACTGTCTGTGCTGAATTTAAGTGCTTAAACTTAAAACTTCCTGTAATAATGCTACTAGAGGACCTGGACATTAATTATCAAAATAAATGCCTGTGCTATAAAAAACCTGTAACGTCTACATTTTTGTTGTGGCTGCAATTTGTTTATGTTTATCCCAGATTTTTTCTGTTACTTCCACTCAACCAACATGTATTGTTGTTTTATTTGACAGCTCTAGGCTAATCATAATATTAAACATGTTAACCTGCCTATGGGCTATGCAATTATTTAGTTGTAAAAATGGAAAATTTACTATTTTTTGACTCTCCCCTATAATATTGGGAGACTAATGTACAGACATGTAAACAGTAAGTATGAAAAAAAATGCATTGAGCTTTTCTTTTTTATAATTTGTATTTAAAAAAGACAATCTGGAGAAGTTCAACTAGAAATAGAAAATAAAATGAGTGTGATCATCTCGGTACAAATAGTGTTGTTCTTGCACTGAATCACTTAAAAGTATGAAGCAAGTAAAAGTATTAAGCAAGTAAAACTTATGTCATCACCGTTTATTAAATTGTATAAGTATTTGCAAGTGCCGGTTAGTTTTGGAGTTGCAATATTCTTTGTTTTAAAATTAGAAACTAGATTACTGATGTTATTCAATCCATGGCAGATTTAGTTATGATGTTTTTAAACTGAATAATCTTCTTTTACAGTTCTGCTATTTGCCAAAATGTACTGTAAGAGAGCATGTTAGACTTTTGAAACAGGCAGAAAATGTTGGTCTCTACATTATCACAAAATGTCCTGTTTTTGAGACATTCGGATCATAATTGATGGATGGGAATCTTTTAATGAACAGTTTCTGCTGCTTTGCTGTCGTGTTTTAACTTACAGACTTAAAGAGGCAGGAAGATGCAGCAATAACACTTTCTAAACATCTCTTGACTTGTGTTCTGTGTTAAAGGTAAACAAGGCATAATTTTGTTATTATGGCAACTGTGTAGTATATTTCTTCCTGAAACAATTTTGTGCATGTCCCAGAGGAAAACCGCACAGGAAGAAGTCTTATTAAATGCAAGGAGAAAAAGGGCACTATAGATGCCACGAACACAAACTTCTTGCAGTTTGTGTGTAACTGTCATCAGCCTTACAACAAGAGAAGAGGATTTTTATACTTACTTTCTTTTTATTAATGAAAAACATTTATTGTGTTGCTCAAAAAACTAAATGAGGGTTGAGTTTCTATAGCTGATCCCATTGGAGTAATGTTTTTCCTTGGAAAAATGCTGCTCGCCACCCACTGTGTATTTAAATTGTCCTTTTGACGAAAAAGCCACCACACCCAAGCGAGTATACAGTAACGGCAGCCATGGATGGCTGGGAATGGACTTAAAACAGCAAGATCTAGCTGATTTGATTTAATAGATTGTTTTACATATGTCCATCACTAACAAATGAGTCATTATGTCAAATTCAATCTTCAGAATTTTGACCCCAAAATACGAAGTAACAGCATAACTGAATGAATACTTTAGCTTAACTTGCAATTTTAATGTTAAGGTAAATTTTAACATGAGATAATAATAATAAAAAAAAAACCCAGCATTTTATGTGTACATGCTGAACACACACATTGCTGCACAGCACGTACATGTAAGAACAATTCATTTCCAAATCTACACTTTAAGGTATTTACTGATGCATAACCAAAACTTAGTAGGTTATAGTGAAAAGTTTCCACCTTTGCAACTTGTCTTGACTTGTCCATGAGTTGCAGGGAAAGGAAATGTCTTATTTTGTGTTTTGGCAGCTACTCAAAGGCAACATGTTAAGAAGGATAATGGGATGCAGTTGGGGTTCATAATTCAATTTTTTCCCAGCTGCTGTCTTTTTGCATCTAACTGAAGCTATTTTCTGTTTTACTGTTATCAAACAGCTATGCAGGAAACCATTTGAAACACTGTGTGACCTTCGGCTGAGAAATGTGGCCTCTGCTGGCAGTCGGTAGTGATTTAAGGCAGATGTGTGGAAGTCTCATTGGCACAAAAACGCAAAAGTTCGTGTTGAATCCAAACTGAGGCCAAGCTGAGCACAGGAGCACATCTGGCAGAATCAATCACCAAATCCAATTGATTGATTATTGCTTTCTTTTCATGTACTTCAGTTGCCCAAGAAAGATTTTAACAATGCAGAAAACTCTGTCACATTGTGGAATTTAGATTGGATTGTTCCAGTTAAGGCATTAAGATAAACAGTCTGTTCAAATTATAATTAGGGATTTAGCGGCAAGAAGGCCAGAATCAGACCACATCTCCAGCTGACCACTCAGATAAAATTCTCATGAAAGAATCTATTGAATTCAATCAGAAACAAGCAGAAACAGTCATGAGAAAATGTGTGACCAAATGTAAAAGCAGCTGTATTAATTCTCAAAGCTGACTTCCTTGAAATGTAATCAGTGACAAAATCAACTGTGTGAAAAAGCTAAATGAACAATTTAACGATGCTTGCCTCATTATTCACAGATGACTGTGTTTGGGCTGCGTGGTATGAGGAAACACAGCTGACCCAAGTCTCTACAAAGACGTTTAGGCACAACGGACTAAGCAAAAACACTGGCTCTGCTCAAGTACTCCAGATAAGTTAAATATACTCTTACAACGACGGCTCAGTGGGGTCAGGATATGTGCATGTTCAGCAGTGTGATAGAAGTGTAGTTTGTCCTCTGACTTTGGTAGACCGCATTCAACCCGGGATGAACGGTATCATCATTACATCTGCATGTGAATTCATTTCAGCTTGTAAAGATGAAAATTGAAAATAGGATCTGAGAAATGGAGCAATATCCAGTTCTCCCAGTGACAATGCAGAACTTTGTCTTTCCTTTTTATCCCTCAGGATTACAGCCAGGTTGATTATTGTAATTCATTTATGTGGCAAATTCCTGATCAGATAAGGCTTTTAGCACTTGGAATAGGTGCTTTTATTGTTCTGTGCACTTAAGAAATTGTCTGGCTAGACTTTTACATCATCGTGTTTCCATACTTGGATGATGTAGATGTTTAGTCTCTTACTTTATAATAAAAATCAGATCTTTTATAAAAGAAGGTGCCAGAGAATCTTACGTTCAGGATAGTTTGAAACCGAGCTTAGTACTTTAATGATCCATAATGTAGGCTTTTGCTGGTTGTGTCTGTCATAATTCTGTTAGTCTTTAATTGTTCCTTATTTGCACCTGTCAGATTCTTGAGTTTAGAGTGGATTGTTGTTCCAGTTCAGGCATTAAAATAAACAATCTGTCCAAATTATAATTAGGGATTTAGATCCAAAAAGGCCAGAATCAAACACTTTAACTGTTTGATTGGTATTAAATAGCTTCCAAATGTATTAATTTTCATCCATGTAAGAGTCTATGACATTGTTACTATGTTACTGATTATGAAGCACAAAAAGCAATTGTGTGTTTCCACACAATTTTATTTGTGCTTTTCTTTCACATTATCGACTTATTTGTTGACCCGGTACATACGGTACATGCTACTCTGCATTTGACATCCTGCAGCCTAGATATACTTATTTTGCCTTAAATACAGTAGCAGGGCTTTGAGCCTTATGTTCCATAGTGGACTCTATACATGGTGGACAAAGATTTAAACTAAATGCTACCAGAATTTCCACTGAATGGTGGAAACTGAGTGTAAAAAATATTTCAAGCTGCCTCCTCAGTGAAATCCTCATCCCAAAGCCAGACTTTTGTCACGTTGTGCTTGTAATTCTTGTTTGGTTTTGTAGGGTTTTGGCTGCAAGCTCCAACCAAATCCTGAAGCAGGTGAAGAAGTGTTTGATTTGCCATTACCCCAAGATGCAAGGCAAAACCACAACTACTTTTGCCTGCTGCGGTCCATGAGCTAAACTTTGTGTGCGAGATAAGACATTTATGAATGAGAGATCTGAGAATAGTTTTATTTTTTTGTAGTATTTTCCCAAATTTATTTACAATGAAGCATCATGTATACAGTATGTTTTAATGAATTTAATTAACTTGTGTGTATTATCGGTAGGACGGAGGAGTACATATTAACATTTTCATACAGAACCCTTGCTTGTGAGAATTTTATTCAGCTACCTGGCTGATATCAGGCCATAGTCTGCAGATCTCCTTGTGTGATCAAAATAGGTGATCCACCACTTTTTCTTTGTTGAAATTGTGTTTCTTTCCAAAATATCTCCAACAAAATGCATTTGTTAGCAATAGCAAGTTGCCTTATTTTAGCTTCCCTAAAGACCAACCAATTGTTGGATTAGTGTGTGAAGTTTGTTTTTCCTGGCCAGCAACACAGTCACAAAAATATTTGGTTTTAATGGGAATCAGCTTTATCAACAAGTCTGAAAGCCGAGGTTGTTCAACACTAAAATGTGTCTGAACTTGAAACAGGAAGTGAAACTGTAACAGATGTCTGTGTTTTGCTGGCATTTGACAAATACACACATTTAGTACAAATCTCATGGGTACACTGGGTGAGAGGGCTGCTCAGGGGGATAATAGCACTTTGCATCAATACATTTATCCACTTTGTCTAGTTGTTGCCTCGACAACTGCTCAGAAACATGGACTTAGTCAGGCAAACAGCCAGGTTTGCCCTGAACACATTGTGTACAAAGAAAAGCAATTAACAAGTTACCCCAAACAGGCGAGTGTGTAAGCAACATGATCGTTCTACCATGTTAGCAGCAAATGTTTTCTGTCTACACTCTTGTTTTACCACAGTTCCCACAACTACACCTGCTTATGAATCCCTTCTAACTCAATCACACACAGCAAACCTCCAGGACTTTGACCAATCACTGGACATAAGCTTGGAAAAAGCTGAAGAAAAGCATCAAAACTTATTTGCAAGGGCAAAACTGCAGTTCATGTCCAAACTATTCCAGAGAAACCATTAAAATGTTAATGGTCACCTAAACTTGCTTGAAGAATTAAATGATTTTTTCCAGTCCAGAATGTTTAGACAAATGTTTTGCTTAGTTGGCAATAAATGTGTATCAAAATAGCATTGTATAAAATCTACTGTCTTTTAGATATTTGCAGAAATGTTCTAACTTATACAATTCTGCATTTGAGACAGAAAGAATAGTTGATCTATGTTATAACTGTTGTTTTACCACCTTGAGAAACATACACTCTTCTGGTTCCTTTGACTGTCTGGTAAACTGTTTCCAAAGTCATTGTGTTTTGGTTCACTGAATGTGTTATATGTCAACTTTATGCTGCTCAAACATGTTCTGACACCTCTGTGGGTCTTGCGCTTCAGCCACTGATACTGGCTGCAGTTTTCTGCTTCTGTATATTACATTGTTATGGTAGCACCATCTTCACATAAATCATCTCCTGCTGAAAGGTAAATAACTAACTCTGTAAAAGTGGCAAGGAACATGTAAGAATACATCCGTTGTTATTTGTATAGAGTTTTTGTCAGTAAGCTTGACTGCTAAAATTGCATCAATTTAAAGATCCACTTACTTTTTTGTCAATTTTAACATGAAAGAGAATTTTCCTCCTTTTCTGCCCTACAGGGCTTTTCTGGCACTTGCAAGCCCAACACTTGCTTCATTTACATGGACAAATATTTAATCTATTTGATAGTAATCAATCTGATTCCAGCTGAAATTACAGGTAGGTAAAGGTATCTGATAAGTTGTATTTACATGATGGACAGATATGATACGGTTGTAACCTTTTTGACCTGCACATTTATTATTATTATTATTATTATTATTATTATTATTATTATTATTATTATTATTATTATTATTATTATTATTA
>JBAMHX010000004.1:13818021-13832201 GCA_037177515.1 Pseudomugil tenellus | reverse complement strand
CTTTTCTTTTCTTTTCTTTTCTTTTCTTTTCTTTTCTTTTCTTTTCTTTTCTTTTCTTTTCTTTTCTTTTCTTTTCTGCTTTTCTTTTCTTTCTATTTTTTAAAAAAACGGTATCAATGTGTTCCCATTTATGTCACTACCAGATCTGAACATCTGGATCGCGATAGGAACATATGGAAGCAAAGTCAGCTTACCATATTACACCGGGATTATACTCTGGCTTTGATTATCGCTTTAAACTTTCCGTGGCATGGCTGGTATTTTTAAGAGTGGTCATGGCCACGTTTGAAAGAAGCTCCCTCTGCTTCCTGAATATGTTACAGGTGGTGCTTCCATCGCTACAGCATAACAACACAGTGTATTAATTCCAGTTTAGCATTTTGTTAGAGTCTGCTTTCAAGAGAATTGCTGTGACCAAACACTCCATAGATATGAGCTTCTTCCTGCTTGTATGACTTTTGGGAATTGGAACCTGGCCCCTTGATGTGCTGGGAAACTCATTTTCTGGAGTTTATTCATTCACCCAGGCCAGACCAGACTCTACTGCTGTTTGTCAGATTTTGGACGTCTTCACATATGGCCTGGACTTGAAGCAAAAAGATGAGCAAATACAGCCTGAAGCAATAATCCCTTTAAAGGCAGGATACTTGTTTTTTTAAGCAGATCGGTGTTTGCATGCGGTTTTTGCTTTGTATTGGGTTTGATTAGTTTCTTTTCCAGTAAGTGCCTGTTGACTGAGGGATTAGATAGTTTACATTATTACTTTATCCTATGATCACATTTGAGAGACCGAAAATGTTTCTATATAATGGGATGCAGACAGGTCATGCAATGATATGGTGTTATGTGGGTTTGGATAAACTATTCAATGTGTGCACAGCATATTAAGGGAGGAACAAAGGCCTGTGTTTACAGTAGAGGGTTATGTGGTAAAAGAGAAAAGCTGTCTCCTTTTTTGACCTCTATTGTTATTGTTCAATGGAAATCAAGGGAAGTGTATTAAACATAATTTAAAAACAAAGATTTGACAACTTGAGTACCATTTTATCCGTCTCTCACACAAACACGGATTCAGCAATTCTTGTATTCAAATAATGATTGTCCCTGAAAGGTATGAGAGATATTTCATGCAGAGCCACAAAATGCTGTCTGTTTGTAAAGCAACAGAGTAACTCAATTTTTCAGAAGAAAGAAAATGTGAGCACTTTAGCAATCCACATCTGGCCTTCATCAGCCACATCATCTCAGAGCAAGCTTTTAAAAAGACAGCTGAGTTCGTGGAACTGAGCAGGAAGTAGAGGCTTATTCTTCCTTCTATGGAACATTCAGATTTGATTACCACTAAGACGTAGCAGAGCGCATTGTAGCACAGGTCATCTTTCTTTTTGCCTTAGCTTTCTTTCACCAGCAATGGCCTTGTCGAAGTTAAGGAGGGTCTTATTCTGACTTTAGCTCTGCATGAAGAAACCGTGGAGCGGTCGGTTTACAGTTTTCATTTGCAAATTGCTTCTGATTGGAAATAACAGTGAGTGAAATCCAGTGGAACCACAGTTAACACGGGGTTGACATCACTGCAGCATTGTTTGATGCTTGTATCTGAAATAAGTACAAAAGAGTAAAACTGTTGGAAGTGATGTAAATGTTTTTGTCAGATAATCTCGAGCAATTGCAACACCTGACCCAAGTATAAAATCGGAGGATTCTGCGCTCAGACCACCAGCCAAAACCGGTCCGTCTGTGGTGGTCTGTGACCTCTAAGTCCAGCCCAGCCTAGATTAGCCCAGGGCCACCAGGCAGATAGCCTTTCAGGAAAGACTCTCTAACCTCAGAGGACAATGGCTGTCTTGTCTGTAACAAAAAGGACCATTTCTGCATTGGATTAAATTTCGAATAGAGCAGACAGAGGAATTTAAAAAATTCTGTTCTATGTAATTTCATGTCAGGCTGTTTTAGTCTTCATTATCTAACCAACATAATTGTTGTTGGGTCTGTATCTGTTTCAAAATATAAACATTTCTTATTTCTTCTTTTTTATATAAAAACCTAATGTTTTGTGAAATCTGTGGTCCTCACATATGTGTGTGTCAAGTGTTCCAGATCCAGCTGAAACTCCTTGTCTGTTTCTGTTACATTACATGAATTTCAGCACATCTGTGTCTTTTGTTAATGTTGGTTCAGAGTTTGATGTGTATGTTTGTATGTGTGTGTGTGTGTTTTTGTGTGTGTGTGTATTTGTTCTTTAGAGGTTACATTGTCCTGAGTAAAAACGCTCACAGATTATTATTTATTACATGATAATGATGTTCTGATGGTCCCTAATATTTTATTTTTACTCACTGATTTCCTTTATATTAAACATCATACATTACATTGCAAAACCATGCACATATATTGTGTTTCACTTAACCATTTTATATATTTGAGTTTAAATTGCATGGATGCAGTGTCAGTATTTCGATATTTTTTTCCATGTCAAGTAACTTTTTTTCACAGTTCAGTATATCAGATCTTTAAAAATTATCAAGCAGGTTTAACAACAAACATACATACACTTTGCATACCATCAGAATGTGAATGCATTTTCCTGAATAATGTAATATATATAAGTCACTGGTCTGAGGGAGAGCCTTGTAACGCTGCACGTATGTCTGAGATGGTGGCATTTTGCAACAATAAGGGTTTGTGATGTAGTCTGATGTACAAGGCATTACGTCTCTGTGTTGGCTCAGTGCCCACCACTCACGCACCCAGCATAACCCAGCAGTCTTGTGCTGCACAATGACACATAGAGTCACTGAAAACCGCTGTTTGACAGAGGAGTGTGCTGTCAGATTCTTGAAACATTTTCAAAGTTTTTGTCTTTCATTTGCTTGGCATTTTTCTATAAATCTATTTAAATGTTGCAAATAGATTCTTTTATTTAGTACCATTTATTTGTAGCATTGTTCTTAAATTTTTAAGTTCATCAGGGAGCTAACTTGATAGTCACTGTTTTCCATTTAATCTTTTAAAATTATATTTAGAACATTGTAAGGAGTTGATGGGTTGAAGAAAATGCAATGTGTAAAACAGCACAATGTAAATTAGATACATGGATTTCCAAAAATTAAGTTTTAAAATTTTTAAAACATTTTCAAGTAATATGAAAAAAATATATAATTTAGCTAATTGATGAAATATTAAATGGTGTATGCCTTACAAAGCATAATATCAGGCAGATAGTTAAGGGCTAAAAGGAAAAAAGAGGAACATTCGTCAGTATTTGCCTTTTTTATTCCTCTCCAGATCACATCAGTTCAAAAATTAGCCCTTGAAATCAAATATGGTTGAGGCAGGACACTTTGTCTTAGAGCTGGAGAGGTCTTGGCCTTCAGTGTCGGTTGATACCTATTGTAGTATTGCCCCGAGACATTCAGGACCCACTGACACACACACATTCACCCCACAATCACCCCCCCACCACACACACACACACACACACACACATATGTAGAGAGAGGATCAAGTGAAGGCTTGGCTGTGATGTGTGCATGCACAGCGTGTGACTCTTCTACAGTATTTTTCTTTCTGTCACATTAAAGTTACAGATACTTGGATAATGTGGCAAATTCAGGGCCAACAAAATGTCCTTTCTTTTTCCTATTTTCCTGTCATTTCAGAGAGCAGCCTTCAGAAGGAAATAAAATGCCATTTTGACAACAGTGACAGTAGATGTATTTGCTGCAGTTGAAGCTGCCTTTTAAAAGTAAAATGCAATTTTCTCTTTCTTACACGAGTTATCAGTTTTCTTTGGGTCTATAAAATAGGCGGTCTATAAAATACTCTGTACTTACAAACTTTCAACATGTGTCTTGAATGAATTCATAAATGTATCTTTCATGCTTTTGATTGAGAAAAACTTGAATTATAAAACAAATTTGGATTTTGTTTGGAGTTTGTCAGCTGTTTTTCTTGACTGTTTTGTTTCTATATTTTATGAAATGATGCCGATGGCCAGTGTTAAAGCAAAGAGGTGCTCATGTGAAATCAGCTATAATGAGTCATAAAATGGGTAATACAGCTATTATTTTACTTCTTAATCTGCAACAGTTGCTTTAGGTGTTTTGACCAAAATGAAGCAATAATTTATAAGAACATTTTTATAGTAAATATGTCTACTAATTAGTTACAGGAAAAGTTTTTTTCTGGTATCTGGACTCCATTTTTGGTGCATGTTGGATACTTGTGTACTTACTTTAATTGCACTTTGCTGTTCACTGGGTTATGACCTGATATTTCCCACCATGCCTGACTGAGTCGACACCTTCTCAACTTGCAAGTATTGCCCTCTAACTGGTCCATACAAAATGAGAATGTTTTTTTTTTTGCCTGGGGGATCACTGTAATCCTTACTCATCCTCTAATATTTGTATCAATCACACATTTGGTTTATTGTTTTATTTATAAATAACTAACCATGTTTGGATTTTCACATTCAGCATTTTATTTAAGTTAGTTTCTCTTTTCATGTTGTTTAGTTTTACTTCCCTTTCCTCACATTACAGCTACAACCTGTAACTAAACTACACAGTGTTTGTCATAATCTACATTGTTAATCCTTTCTGGGTCATGTGCTTACATTTTGCCTTCATTTTAGATTCAGTTTGAACATATTTAAATAATTTCCTCATCTTCTTGCCCTTCTTTCCTAAACCCATGCATTCAGGTCTCGCACTACACAGCACACAAAGCTAACAGTTGGAGTCAGTTTTTCTCTTTATTTTCCTTTTAGCCAGGTCTTTTGGTTTTCATATGTACATGATAATCAGAACCTTTCACACATAATGCGATCCACTTATTTCATGGTTACCTGATCTGATCTCACACATCTGAAATTAATTAGGGCCGCCAGTAAAAGTAAACTTGCAAAGATGCCTCCCAAATATCTGGCAATTTGGACACCAGATGTGTGCAGTCTGTATAATTCATAGTATCTGCAGTTTAACACAACCTGACTTGTATGTTCTCAGAATGTTGTGTTTAAGATGATTTGTGAATAATTATTAAATATTCTGAATTGAATTTACCATATCCAAGTGATATAGATATTTTACAGCAACACTGGAACTTGAAGAGTGACATAATTTAAAGAATACGTGTGTATGTGTGTGTGTGTGTGTGTGTGTGTGTGTGTGTGTGGTTATGGTGGGCAGAGGATAGGGGGTGGGACGAGGATTTGTGGACATGGAGAATTTTTAAAATGTTTTTAAATTACACTGTAAAGCTCTTTGACTTACAAGACTTGTAACTGTAACTTGTATGACAAGCGCTATATAAATAAAGTTTGATTTGATCATTTAAAGAATAAGGTCACACGCTTATTCATACTCAGGCTGGCAGCTTAGTTTGCTTCATGGAAGGGAATAAAAACATAATATTAATGAGATTTTGTCAAAATGTTCAATTAATCTGCTTCAGTCTGCAGTGCTGGTCTTCATTATCCACATGACTTAAGATGGAGAAAAAACACTGACTTTTGAACAGCTAAATCTCACTGCTGCTCTCTTGTGGATTGATGGTGACATTGTTCATATCAGGAGCTGTACATATTTTCAGGTTGATTGTTTTTTTAATATTAATATAGATTTATTCACCGAGTATTCACCGAGTATTCACCTTAATAGTTTTGCTATAATATTCTGAAAACTTTATTACATTGTAGGATTTGTAGCAGAATGTAACTTCAATATTTACTCATGAATTTCAGGGAATTTTGTAGTTTTGTTTTTCTTTTGTGTCCCCGCCATAAGGTATGTAGCACAACACATCCTTTTTGTAATTCCTATCATCCCAGAGGAGCCGCGATAGGGCAGGTATGCCTGTCCAAATGCTCATTAGAAGAAAGAGCAAATGAATTCTCTCAGGGATTTTTTCACCAACAATAACAGATCCACATACTATTTGTTAACAGAGCTTCCTTTGTCAGCTTTGCCCTGATCATACCATAAGGTCTCATGCCAGTAGACAAAATGGCAGCAGCAGTACATAACATAGAGTGGAAGCCCCTATGGCAAGACTGAATTTATTTTATTTACAGTCCGATGCTGGAACTTTGGCCCGTCTAGATGACTAGACAGGGTGTAGAGATGTGTTAGATACTGCACTGTCACCGTTGTGACCAGGAAGCATTAAAGGCCACAACTAAGCACCGAATGTTCGCTCATGCTCACGTGTAAGGTAGTCTCCATATGGCTATATATAGACACGCTGCACGGAGCCTTAGAGCTGTGTATTGCATGTTGTATGTGGGATGTGGTGTGATGAATGTTAATTGTGGATAAATCACGCAAAGTGTCAGTGATCTGGTCTTGTGTCAGCTGTTTAAACTATAGCCTCCTCTAATAAAAGTCAAATATAAATTTGCATCTAATGTATGATTTCATAAGTTGTTTGTTTGCGTTAGTTAACAAACTGTTTATTATAACCTCATGAGACTGACTTTCATAGACTTTTCAATTTTCCGCTGTGTAGCCTCCCTCAAGCAAGATGGGAGCAATGGTTCTTTGCATCGTCTCCTCTGTTACCAGAGCTTAGCTTGGGCTTGAGATGAATGCAAAGCAATCAGGAAAACAATCACCAGCAGGCCTATGCCAATGCCTCTTGGGGAAATGGCTAATAAATCTGGGCTTCTGATTTTGCTGGCCGTGATGTTTACAGGTCATTGTTTCAGTGCGGATACGCTTTAAAAAGGAGTCCTGGGAAATCCTTTCAGCTGCTTTGCCTGTCTATACATCTTTTTCGTATTCATTCCACCAAATCTAACTGACGCATCGCTGTTTCATACTACTTAAGGCTAATTAGACAATAATTCAAATTAAAAATCTTCTGATTTTGAAATAAAACTCCTCTTTAATCAGATTTTCCCATTTTTATTTGCAAACACTTCTCTAGAGACAATAAATGCAGATAGAATATCTCAGATGATTGCACCATCTGTCCAGTGGTTTTTGATTAGGCTATAGTAAATGACCTGCTTTCCGATTTATAGTATAAACAGCTTTGGTCATACAGTCAAAATCAATGTTACAGCATAATGAACATTTGCTTTCAAAGTTGTTTTTTTTTTCTTAGCAGAGAAAATTACATTTAATTCTCTCGGGAGCCATCAGAAGAAAAAAAATACTGATGTGTTGGCTGGGCAATCTGTCAGCTGGATCAGGTGTAGGTAGTAAACAACTGTGACTGTCCCTGAGTTGCTACACATATGATTTAATCACATGCAGAGTGACAATAACCTTACACATGGTTAACTCCTGAGTCTTAATGTCTTTTTATCTACTGAGAAACATAATTGTTTTAAGAAGTAGTGAATATTTCAACTAAGACTCCAGCAGCTGAGACCGGTAAGCCTGAAGGTTTGAAGAGAAAGCAGTAACATAACATCAGATTTAATTTGTACATTTTCTTCCTCATTGTTTTGTAATATGTAATTGGGGGCAATTTCTTTCTCAGTTCGATTATAGTTCCCTATCATCTTCCTCTCTGTGTCTCCTGCTATGCATCACCTGAAGCTGGGAGCAGAGGTTTCCTCGTGAGTGGTCAGAATATTTATATCTATGTCCCATCTGTGCGCAGATTGTTCTGCTTTTCATAAATCATTGAGCTAAGGCAATTGCACCGACAGGAAGGAGCGAGACCTCCCTTTGGTGTGGCATAAGCAGTGTCCAATATCTCTTAGTTGTTTGTTTAGTGAGATGTGCTGAGAGAACAAATGTGAGCAGTATTAAATGTGACACATTTTCAAGTCGGAGCGGATGTTTTTGAATAAATGTGTCACTTACTGCTGTCTTGATTGTGTGCATGAATTACTGTGTCAGCGTGAGCACTCTGCTTCAGTAAATGAGCTCATATTTAACAATAGAGGCTCACGTACTTGCAGCTTGCTCAAAATAACACAAAGAACAATAATTTGTAATGCTTGTTATGATTAGTTCATGTTTAAGATACATAACTAGGCTCACCCGCACCATGAATGAAAGAACCATCATTAATCCTTAATGTAAATGAGACTAAAAGATGCCATTTTTTAATCTTTACTTGCTTATATTATGATGATTTACATTCACTCACACACTGCTAACCTTTTGATAATAGATTAACCACTCGTCTCTGTATTACAAAATTAGAAATTAATCAATTATAGAGCAAAGAAAATGACAAATATTCACAATAATGCATTTAATCACTACTACTTTATACACAGTGAATCATTCTGGTGGACTATAATATATTTTTCCAGCTTGCATGTGTTTGTAATCATTCATTTTATGGCAGTAGCACATAAAATAGCAAAATAGCACTGAAAGAATTTTACAATTGGAGAAGAACAAGTAAAAGAAACTATTTGCATCACTTTACAAACTAGACAAATGTTTTCATGTATTCTGCTTTATTTTTATCACATTCAACCAGTTCAGTCATAACATATTCCGCCACAAGTGCTGCACATCTTGAGAGAGCCAATAAAAAGGCGAACATAAAATATATAGGTGCACTTTAGCATCACACTGGTTGCAGGCAGCAGTGTGTGCTGGTGTAATAGATTATACTGGTTAGTAATAATATATGTGTGCACTTGCATCAACATTTTGCACATCACATGCTTCAGATACATGCATCCTACACATTCAAAGCTATCTTCATTTCATGTTTATTTGAACCTAAATGAGAGGCAAAAGACCTTTCAAAGTGTAACGATGGAGAGAGCCGGAGCCAAAATGAAGTTAACAGGATTTATTGTAAGATAATGCGGGATGAAATGAACCTGTAGAGAAGGTGGAGGAGTCCAGGAGGGATGCAGGGACGAGGAGCAGAAAGCAGGCTGTGGGGAATCCGGAATAACAGGGAAGGCAGGAGCAGCAGGAACAAGCATATGTTTTACATTCATTCAATGTCCAACCAAGGAATAACTGTGAGCTGAGGGAGATAAAGCTGTGAGGGGAATCAGGAACAGGTGCAGGTGATAGGGGATAACAAGTCTGGTGGCAGGTGATAGTGATTGGGCTGATAGTCTGGAGTAGGGCATGACACAAAGAGACTCCTCTATTATTTCACATCACTACTCTAATGCAGATATATCTTCTCAAGTCTGTCCTCATAAAGTTTTGTGATGTATTTATTTGCTTGATCCCAAACGATGGATAGCTTATACATTAATTTAAAAATGATTAAGAGATGCTTTGCATAACTGAATTTGACTGTGAGAGTTTTTTTTAATTGAAATAAACCCTCAGTTTCATAATATCATCTTAGCATCTTGTATAATTGGAAATACCTTTCGATTGTCTTATTCCTCTAAAGAACAACAGAGGATTTGAGCTTTTTGCTCAAACATCATACAACATCACTCATACAACATCACTGCTCTTATGCAGATATTCTAATTATGCTGATTAAATGTGAACTGTAACACTCTACTTTCTCATAAATTGTGCTTGGGAGTTTTCACTGGAGGCACTTTCTATTGGGTCTTTTCCCACAGCTGTGCTCAGCCTCTGTTATCTCCGCTGACCTGGATTATTACCTAAGCCAGTCAGTCACAGTGCTATCAGTAGATATTTCAATTCAAACCACTGCAGTAGAGGGGGAATTATCCTGTAACACAGAGCCATGTGAGGATGCTGTCATGTCATCATCAATATGTGGTAGGCATGTGGTTATCAGCTTTGGGGAATTGTCAGTCTGTATACAAATCATTGGACATGATGGGAATGTACAAATAGTCAATTAAAATGGTCTTCCAGAAGAGATTACATCATGTAAAGCTTGTGCCTCTCAGCCTTTTAGAGAATTATCTTGTAGTGTGCATATTGTGTACATATTGTGCAAGTGTACATCTTTAGTCAGGCTTTCAGCATCATCACAGCGCAGAGGAAGGCCTGATCAAAGTCTTAACTTTGGCAGTAGGTTGAATACTTATTGTGGCCAAGCATCAGCCCTTGTTCTGCTGGATCTCAGCATTGTGTTTTATACTGTAGATCACAGAATCATGTTGCACAGGTGGGAAAACTCGTTTGGATTTTCTGGAATTTGGCATATATTTAGTCATATTTAGAAAGTCATGATTATTTTGTTACTACTTGCACATATGACTGAGCAAGTAACCATGAGTTGTAACGTCCACCAGGAGTGTATCCTTGGACTTTTTCTGTTCAGCTTGTATATCCTCCTTTTGGATCAGTTATTACAGGACGTAAACATCAATGATCACAATTATGCAGATCATACACAACTTTAGGTATCTTTGTCACCAGATGACTGCAGACTAATAGACCTAATGTGTTTGAAGCAAATAAAGACTTGGATGACAGATCATTTTCTACAGTAATTTAAAGACAAAACTGACATTATTCAGTTTGAGAAGAGGGTCTATATCTGTAAACATCTGGAGACTCAGGCTCGTAAAATCTTCCCCCAAGTTTATAACCTGATCTGACTTTCAGGAGCTACTTGAAACTGTGACAAAGAACCTTTTTAGCAACCCAGAAGCATCGACAGAGTTAAAAGTTTGGTCTCCCAAAAAGACCAGAAAAAACTCCTCCATGCATTCATCTCCACTAGACTGTCACGGTGTAGGACTTCCTGAAAAGAGCATACAACATCTGCAGCTCATCCAGATGCTGCTGCTACAGTTTTTAACTTGGACTAAGAGATCTGAACACATCACATCATTTTTATAATCTTTGCATAATTTCATTGTGATTTTTACTGTTTGTTACTGCCTTTTAGTGCTTTTTAATGTTTTCTTTGCATCATCTATAGGACTTTTATAGCATTTATAAGCATTTTAAATAGTCTTTTATATAAAATTAATCCGTCCATTTTCTACAGTTCAATTCAGGGTCACGGGAAGCTGGGGCTTTTCCCAGCAATTAGCAGGTGAGAGTCAGGAGACATCCTGGACTGTCATGTGGACGTAAGAATCACTCAAAGCTGATACAAAGGAACAAAGGTTCATTAGTTGTAGAGAAAAATAGAGTCTAACAAAGGAAAGCCCAGTGATTTCTTAATGGCACAGAAGGTTTGCAATTAATGGTCTGACAGAGAGTGACTGCAGAAACAGGGAACTTAAACCACAGGGCATGATGAGGCGATGAGAAGCAGGTGTGTGTACAGATTGAGTGCAGCTGCAGGTTGAGAGGGAAAATTACGGAAACACGAAACATAATGCAAGCAGGCAAGGCATGACATGGACAGGTCCTCAGTCCATCCCAGCTTGTACATGAAATTTGCTATTTAAACAAGTCCCCAATCCTCCAATTCCCCATTTCTCAAACAGACAAAATACTATGATATAAAGCCGCACATATGCAGTCACAAAGCTCCACTTGGTGTTGAAACTTTGAACCAGCCCGGTATGATATCAGGACAGGATGCATCCTGAGGTTGTGACCTTTTATTTGCATTTTTATTTGATTTAAGGTTAATAAAAGAAACAGTTCCAGAGATGTAAATCAATTTTTTTTTATGTATAAAGCACCACAGGGTGGGGAAACCTTAAATTTAATAGTTGTGAAATTTGACACAGGTCGTGCTGTTAGTGACCTACACAGATATACTGTGTTTCAAAATCCAATAGCAAAAATTGTTCGAGCTGTTGGGCTCACACCAAGGATATCCGGCGGCGGCGGCGGCGGCGGCGGCGGCGGCGGCGGCGGCGGCGGCAGCAGTGGCAGGGAAAAACCATAATATCCCTGACACTCCTTGTTCAGGGATATAATTAATACAGGATGTAAAGGCCTTAATTTGTTTACATCCTTTTGTGTATGTTCAGAAGTCTGTCTGGTTGTTTAACATTGCTTTTGGATTCAGCACTATGTCTCATTTTATAAGTGTTATGACCCAACAGTGGACATTTCAGTCAAACGGCCTGATACGAGAGTGTCTGTCTAAATTTAAATCTTAAGTGCAAATATATCTAAAATTCTGCATCATTCATTGTTCAAAAGAGATAGTATTTTCTTACAAATTGAATAGAGAGAGAGAGAGAGACTTTGACGGACAGGACAATATCCTGTAGATCATAGTACATGTTCTCACAGAACTTCCTGAGAAGGATAAAAGTCTGTAACTCCTCAACAAGCTGAGAAACTTTTGTTCATTACTGCGGATTTTGTGAGAAACGTAGATTGATCCAAAACATGTGTGATGATAGCAGCAGACAGCTGACTGTTGAGGAAGAGAATTGGGATACTAATTCAGGATATCAGTGGCCCAGGCTTTAAGGGTCCCTAGTGAGTGGATGAATGGATGAAAGAAATGAAAGGGGGTAAAGGATGAGGAACAGATGAGGGAAAGAAGCATGAATAGATGATGGATAAAACTGAGTTGAGGAAGTGAACTGATGATATAAGGGCTCAAAGCAACATGGCCCCTGTTCAGGTGTCCCATGTTGATTTTGAGCCAATATTTAAAAACGAAAGTATTTTTTCAAAAATGTATGTTTGAAATAATTGTAAGATCTCCATTAATAATAGTACATTTCTAATTTAGAAGAATACTGGGAACTTTACCTCTTGTCACAGTCTTGAAATTTGGTGCAAAAAACTCAAATTTGACCTTTTCCTTCGTCATGGGCATTACAATTACACAATTTCAAGCAGTGATTGGCAAGTAAAGATGACGTGTCAATAATATTGTGCCTCCTTAACCAGAACATGAGAAGGAATATAGCAAACTGTCATCAGAGAGCTTTCTTAGGTTTTTCTTTTGAATGTGTTAAACTAATTTTAGGTATGACTGAATGTCTCTACATGAATTCTTGAAGGCAATAAAAGAAAAGAAAAAAAGAAAAACTATTCTGATGAAGATGCTTCTGAGAATTATTATACATGCATCTCTATCACAAGGTTCAGCAGGTGTCAGCCTACAGTAAATAATGTTTCTGTCAACGTGCTGATGGAGACAGTGAATCAAGTAACAGGAGCATAATGAGAACCTTGTCTACCCAGGGCTGCAGACTTTGATTGGAAAACAGCATACAAACAGATCATTAACTCCAGTGGTGATGATGTTATTTGCGTGAAATTTGAGCAAGGTGATTTATTTGCTCATGCTCATGCTCTAGATATGACCGTTATGTCACACACAACTCTTTGTGCAGTTATGCAAGTGAGAACACATTTGCATCTGACATTTTGGCTCCCAATGCAAAAAGTAAAATAACTA
Source organism: Pseudomugil tenellus (assembly GCA_037177515.1). Lineage (NCBI taxonomy): Eukaryota > Metazoa > Chordata > Actinopteri > Atheriniformes > Pseudomugilidae > Pseudomugil > Pseudomugil tenellus. Next base: position 13,818,995 of record JBAMHX010000004.1, on the reverse strand, counting down.
GAACATTTCCAGTCCTGCTTTGCATATATTCTTATCTATATTTATATAGAAGGATTACAGTGAGACTGTGCATGCATACATGTGGGGATAGAGCAGTGTGTAGAAGGCAGCAGGCTGTGAAATTTAATCTAAGTGAGTTAATTTCACAGCCTGAAATACTGCTCTGGCTAATTCCCATTCCATTACTGAGGAGCGGGGATCCCCTGCTTTTAAAGTGGTAACCATGGTTACTACAAAGTATTGGTAAATACAATTGAAGTCTGCACATTGATTGTTGACTTGACTGTCCAGCCTAACAGTAATGCTTTATGACTGAATGCAAGTTTTTTTATTGGGACGTGGTGCAGTGTGGCAAACTTCTGATCAGTGGGCTGTGGGTTTAGTCTCCGCCTCGTCTGAAGTTTGAGTACTGAATTGTGCTTGAGCAAGACACTGAACCCCTAGTTGCTTCTTGTGGATAGCAGGATCTGTTAATCGCTTTGGTCATCGAGAAATAAAAGTAAAGCGCTATATAAGTGAACGTTATTTACCATTTTTCTTTTAATTTCCAAAAAACAAATACTGAAATAAAAGTTCTCAGATTGTGACCACCATTTCAATTTCTCCAACTTTTATGTATTTAGAAAGAAAAGGTTTAACACTTCTTAAAAAGGTACAAAAAATTAGCTTAGTTACTTGTTTCGCCCCTAAGCAGTAAATATGTAACTAACCAGAAACTAATGGGTAGTTAATCAGTACTTATCGGTGAACACACTCCAGCCTAAAGAGTGGACAATGAATCAGTTATCAGGTAAAATATAGAAATTCTTTAGGTGAATTCTGGATTTACATTGAACTAGTGAGCAAACAGCTTGCAGTTGTCAAAAACCTGTTTCATAACAATTCAATCACACATTTTCTATCCATCCATCCATCCATCCATCCATCCATCCATCCATCCATCCATCCATCCATCCATCCATCCATCCATCCAT
>JBAMHX010000004.1:13765961-13782964 GCA_037177515.1 Pseudomugil tenellus | reverse complement strand
TATGTCTATTGTTCTCTTTACCTGCATGTGAAGCCCTCTGAGACAACTTATTGTGATACTGGGCTATATAAATAAAAGTGACTTGACTTGACTATCTGATATGAGGGATGCATGGGGTGACTGACAGTGAGACATCTCATGGTGAAGGGTTTTTTTTTCTCCACCGTAACAATGAGTAATTGCATATTTAGTCCAAATGGAGCAGAATCATGTTTATGACACCTGAGCCTGTACACTTGGAGACAGAATAAAAAATGCTGTAGATGTCTTCTGGAGCTGTATGCAGTGAGGTGATGCAATAGCTTATTAGTTTTTCTACAGGTGGCTATTTACCAACGTCTTACACAGCTTTTTTTTTACTTACCCACAGGAGTTATGTGAACACAAATTTAATTGCTAGAGGAAAAAAAGCCACATAAGGTTTATTTTTTTCAAAGGTGAAGTTTGATTTGTATTTTCTTTACTTACAAGCACATTGTTTTTATCACCCTTATTTCATTCATTCAGCAAAGCTAAGCTAGACATATGCTGCTCCAGCTTCATTTTTACCCAACAGACAGTTAATGCATATAATGTACATAAAATAGAGAAAATGTGTATTTTAAACTGTTCCGCATATAGCAGTGATGCCTCTGGCATTGGGGTTTGTGTCTAAAAGATAATCTTACCTCAAAATTGATGTCACAAATATTGTTTTTCACCACTTGACAACTCAAAAGTTGTTTGTTTTAATGGATTATTAAAATCTATCATATTCCTGAATATCTTAATGAATGGTGCGTTATTAGAAAATGTTTGGTCAGCCTATAACCTTTTGTTGCACAAAAATACAGCACCTTAAAAAAACAAGCGTACACATTGTTTAACATTTTACTTAAAAAAAACAACCAAGTTAATTCTTCTAGAAGTTAAATAGAAGTGGAAGCAACCAAATACATAAAAGTACTTAATGGTCGCAGAACTCCAAATCAAAATTGAAAACAAGATTATTAAACCTCGAAACTGCAAAAACACATTAAATGACTCATTTAAACTACATGAAAAGAAATGATTAGCATCCTTGCTGCTGACTTCATACATTTAATTTGGAGACAGTTTTCAACATGCCAACCAGTGGAAAAATATCAGAGGCTTTAAATATCCTGCACGAGTTAATATTTCATCAATCTAAGTCCCAAGGCCTCTTCCCCGATTTTACATCCTGCTTCCAACTCTGATTGTGCATAGAGCAGGAACTGGCACTGGGATGCCTGCACTGCAACTGCATAGTTAACTTTCTAGCAGAAAAAATCACCTTTTAATGAAACAGAGGAGTCATTTGATGAAAGCTGACCCTTAATGAAATGAACTCCTTTAAATGTGCTTGATGAGTAGTGGTCCAATTAAAACAATGAACTGCAAATGAGTTGAGCTGCAGCAGGAAGTTAGTTCCATTTGTAGCTAAATGTGTCCCATTGCATTTGCACTTTGTGTTCATTATATGCAATGATATCTTGATGATGAAATGGTGCCTCAAACAAAGAGAGAAAGACTGCTTGGCTCTGTTGACCAAGTATACTTGAAGGACAGAAGTCTGCTTGTGCACACTGTTGTGTTTTTTAGGAAATTATTTGCCTTTTCTTTCCTGTTTTGTGTTATTTGTTTAGGGGAAATAAAGCCCTTTAAATGTGCATGTGCTCCTTGTCAACCTCAATGCTAAATTAAGGGCTATTAATACATTTATGAGCAGATCTCAGAGAGACGTCTGCTCATGTTTGTAAAATGTGGCACATTAAAATCATAAACTATGACACGTTATCTTTACAGAACTTCTTAGTTATACTGGTATTTTTAATTTGGCCCTTATGTGAGAGATGATTTCATACTTAATTCCCAAGAGGAATTACTATGAGAAACACCTGCAAATAAAGTAGAGCAGATGATCTAGATGTTGGTTCACCATGGGCTTCTTGTCCTTTTTCAACAATGATGTGTGAAACTACAAACTATGAAAAGACCCAGTTTGTAATCCTATCCTAGTTTCAGTGTCATAGTTTTACCACTTGAGGTAGCAAAGCAAGCTGCACCTTATCAAAGCACGCAGTAACAGCATGCAGGTGAAATTGTGGCCTTTTAAAATCTAAATTAATGTGCAGGAATGTGCTGATAGTTACAGGTTTGTCGTTCTTTAAAAAGCATTGTTGCACATTTGATTCTTTTTGAGGAAAGAAAAAACTTAAACCAGTTTTAAATATATATTTCAGGACTGTTTGGTTTTGTCTTGGCATAAGTCTCTGTATCATATGAGAAACTTCATGTCAGGTGCGAGAAATTAAAGTTATCATCAAAAATAGATTTTGAAGAAACCACACTGAGGTTAACAAAGACTTGTAAAATCGAAGAAATTGTGTCTTTTGTCATGTATGTTGGCAGCAAGCTTGTCCGAAGAGGTTAAAACTGAAAACTTAAGTCTGCATATTGTTTAATTACTTGTGCAGAAACACATTTAGCTTCAGAGACAGTAAGAATATCCCTTCTCATCCGTTTACATTTTTCTTTTTGAAAACCAGCTTAATAGCTGGTATCCAGTGGCCTGAACACATGCAACCACACCAGTGCAACAAAAGGCTCACAATGTTCCACTAGATAGGCAGACAGCAAGTGTTTCAAGTTGAATGCCTGCCTGTCTGTCCCCAGCAACATGGCAGGAACCAGGGCCTTTCAGCACCTCTCACATACACACACATACACACACACTGAGGTATCTAATTCCTGCACATTTCAACAGCAAGAAGCTGAACAAAGCAACCAGAGATCTCCTGGGGATTAAACCCAAGGGTTTGGTGCAGAAATATTTTATAAGGCAACACGAAGTGCTGCTCCAGGAGAGCGTGTTGGCATCGGAGAATTGCATGATGGGTATTGTGGGGACTGGTGATAGATGTATCTGTAAGACAAGTATCATATGCATTTTGTGTAAGTTACATGCCGAATGCTAATAGATTGCATTGCTCTAATCAGGTTTTTCACATAAAGTAAATGTCATCTATTTGAAATCCAACTACCTTTAAAAGTATAAATGTGCAATCAAAATAAAAGTTTCAGAATATGAGGGCAGAATATGAGAGTTTACATTTTAGAGTGCTTTAAAACTTACACTTGGTAATGATGCATTTACACAGAACTAACATTAACGTCAAAGTTATGAGGAATTTAAAGGGTGGCTTCAAAATGATCTCAGGATCTCAGGGTTCAGGATGGTACATCCTTCTGTCAGGAGGTTGTTAGTTCAGTTCCTATCTTTTCAAGGTTAAACACTGAAATGCTTGGACAAGATACTGTCCCACCTCCTCCCAGTGTCTTCACAACTTTAAGCTGCTTTGACTAAAAGCAACAGCTAAATAAAACCATAATGGAACATTGAGTACATGTAACTTCGTATTTAAATACAGGTACCTTACTGTTATTCCATTTTCAAGGGATGCACTTTATTTGAATGACCACATTTTTGTGCTACGACATGGAAGAAATAAACATTTGAAGAACCAAAACTGTTTCTTTTGTGTTACAGATATGCCAGAGATACTTAAAAATCAGTTTTTGATCACTGCATCCAGCACAAACTGCAGATTATAGTAAACATAAAAATATTGGTAACTTATCGGTTATCGATCATGACAAGCAGAAAAATATCGGTTATCAGTATCGGTTGAAAGTTTTCATATCATAATTCACTAATTAAAACTAACTTTGTGGAAGCAATCCTACTTTCATATACTCAACATTAAGAACATTTGGGGTGGAAGCAGCTCAGAAGGTAGAGCAGGCCGTCCAGTAATTTGGATAATTATGGTACAAATGGTTGACGTGTTCCAAAGAAATTTAGGGACAACTGTCTTCACCACCCTACATAACATCCCAGGAACTGGAAACAGCATTATTTGCTTGTACGCCCTCACAGAAACAAAATACAATGTTGCAGTAATGGAGGAGATTCTGAAGCAGAGCTTGGCTGATAGCTGGACAATCTGTGTGGCCAACTCGGGTCATCGAGAGTCGCAATCTTGTAAATCTTGGAGTTTCCCTGCTGTAACACACTTGACACAGATCAGACTCAATTAGCAGACTTGTGCAAGGTCCTATTGATGGCATTAACATTTGGATCGCTTTGCCCAGACTTACTCTAAGATGTCCCCAACTACGACTGCAGCCTCAGGAACAAAAACGACTTCCTGTTTCTCGCAGAAACAACTGTGTTACAGTCTTAAATAGAATACACATGCTTCCCAAGGTTGTTTACTGTAAGAGATTTTAGTCTGTTAGTGACCTAGAACACAAACAGAAGATACTTCCAAGCGCTTAGAAAGACTTAATATGTCCCTTAATATGTGTAATATGTCCCTTTTAAACAAGACTGAATTCTTTTTATGTTTGTGCAAACGTATTGTGACTCTCATCATGCCCACATGGTTTGATACATACTACTTTATAGATAAGCTACACCAAAGCGTCCATCAATACTTTGCAGATGTGTAAAAATCTGCAATAATCGTTGGAAACAAGCATGGATGTTGCTTTTCTATTTTTCATCTTCCATGTCTGGTGTCTTGGTATACTCAGTGGAGATTGAACCAGGCATATGCATAGTTGACATTTGCTGCAAAGGGACCCAGTGGACCCTCGCAGAGTAGCTAAGATGAATAAGATTGCCTCCTAATAGAATGCTATTCATTTTCCTGGTATTCAGTCCTAACCTTACTGCTGAATAGATTAACAAATAAGTTCAATTATTCCTCTTTGAATAATAAATCTGTGAACCAAATATTCTTTAAACAGTATTTTGACTTACTGGTGTTCAATATTTGTTGAAATATCTTTTTAGATGTGACATGCATGTCAAATGCTGAAGTTCCCAGAACCCTGTCAACAAAATGATCAAAAGCATCCAATCAGTACATCATGTTAAATAAAAGTGAAGCTGAGTCTTTTTAGTGTTACACAGGTAGACCATCTGACTTCAGGCAAACACTAGAGAGGACAGAGAGGTGACCACTTGGAGAAAAGCTGGCACAGGACCGGTAAATCCTGAGCACCAGCGTGAAATATGATAGAAAGGCAAACGCGAGCACCTGGTGGATAGACAGGCAGGTGAGGCACCAACACAAGCTCACTTTCTTGCTTGTTTTTCTAACAGAGGACAGGTGGCTTATGCTTGCTTCTGCTAAACAAGTCAACACATTTCTAAATGATCACTTACTCTCTTTGTTTGGTTGTAACTTTCTTTTTACATTCTTTCAAGAACATTTGAACCCACAAGAGCATCTATGCTCAGAGGCACAGAAATATGACAACAACAACAAGCCTGTTTATTTGTGTGACACTCACACTGGCTTAAACAACTGGAATCTTCTTGAGTAAAACATCTGTCTTGTGAATGGCGTGTGTAACTGTAACTGGCCCTGCCTCCTGCCAAAAAGAGATTTGCAACTGATCATTAAGGCCATGCCATCGCCAGGGCACTTACTTAATCTAAGATGATGCGTGAGTGATTTTAGAGAAGCTTCTGTCACCGCTGGATTATGAGGTAAACTCAATGCAATGCTTTAAATGCTAAGAATGAGAAATAACTACTGGTTTTAAGATGTATTTCTGTATGCATTATTTTGTTTTAGTTTTTCTTTCATTTATTATTTGCTATGTGAATGTTGAAGTAGTAACTGTATTGCTGTTATTATAACTGCTTAGCCTACTGCAGCTTCTCATCATCATGTTTTGTAGACAACAACAGGCCATATGGAAACAGAAAGAGGAGTCTTGCTAAAACTCTCTAGGCGTTGCATGAGTTTGGAGCACCTGCAGCCATGGGACCTTCCTTTCCAACAGTGAGTAATGTCAAAACAGCTGGAAATTTAGAGTCTGGATCCAGCCTGTAGCCTGGAAAACATTTCCTCTCTCTGCATGTAAAGGAATTTACAGTGTGTTGTGAATGTAAGCCATTCATCATTTCTATACTAAAGCACTGGTTTAGTGCTGATGTGGCAGAAAAAATACAACCAGGGCACATCAGATGTATGCAAAAAGAAGTACTGTTGGGAAAATGCCGTTTCAAGCATTATGGCTGTGCTCTGATTTGTTTGTTGTGCACGTTCACCTCCTCCCGCTATGTCAACCAAGATTAGCACTTGCCCTTTGATTAATGTGGCTGAAAACAATCTGGATAGTTCAACTAAATCTGTATGATTTGGTCCAGAGTATTCAGCTGTGTGGGCGATTCTTAAAGCTGATCTCCTGTGTTACATAATCTCCTTAGTGGAGTCCCAATTCGCAGAGCCTGCGCAGGCAGCTCCCTCAGTCACAGCCCCAAAAAACGGGTGCAAATTGAGGTTAGAACATACTAACTTAGTTGTTATCATTTAATTTAAAATTTTATCATTGAGGTAAAACCAGGGTGACTGTTTATTCTTTCCAGAGAAATTTCCAGAAAGATTTAGTGAACATGCAATTTTATGTTCTTCACACTTGTAAAATGTATTCATTTGTGGTATTTTCATAAGAACTTGAATCATAATGATATATAATAATTATAATAATCATTAAGAGTGTTAAATCACTACATAAACCACCAACCACAGCTGATGCATGGTGTGTAATATTTAGAGCACGGTAGAAGTTCAATTCTCACAATTTCAGACCTGATCTGTCCCGTGGCATCTCTCCCAATATCTTCAAAGCATATAAAATTTCTTCTGATTGCTTTTTGAACATCAGTAGGACAACTTTTAGCCAACCTAAATACAGGATTTATTCCACTTTTACTGGGGAAGTTGTAAATCCTCAAGGATGTAACATTTATAGGCTTTATATCTCTCTTGTTTTCATTCTCTTGTGTGTGTTATTTTATAGTATTCTTAAATATGCTCAATTACTGTACAGAGCACAACAGAAAAATGTAGATTTTCTTCTTTTCTTTCCCAACAATTGCCTGCAAATGCTGGGGTGGGTCTCAAATGTCCTAATCGGGTCTTGGCAAGAGTTATGAGAAAAACTTTGCTTTAGGAACACTCTAAGTTTAGATATAATGAAGTCATTGGAGTAATAACAACATTAGGTAGCACAAGGTTACTGATCTCACGGACCACAGACGGAAGGAAGGGCAGGGATTTTATGACCACACAGAGGGTTCACCTTCTCGCATTAATTTGAGGATTGCATTTCTCTATCTGGGCATTATTCCTACAGATTCATGCAGATAGCGAGGAGGGAAGCGGAAATGGAGGCAGAGAGAGGAGAGATGATATGCAGCAAAGATCTGTACTGTTGTGTAATACACATGCTCTAACTTTTCCTCGAACCCTCTGCAGATATATGACAAAAACAAATCACCTTCCTTCTCAATTGGGAAACTGTTTGATATCTTAATTTGCTTTTTTTGTTATAACTTCTAGTGTGGTTTATTTATTATTTCCTAATTGCAAATTTACAAAATGGGGATATGGAAATAAGATTATTAACACATTGATCTTTATAACTTATAAAAAATGAAAAAGAGATTCAGAGCAGAAGCTTCCTTGTCAGCTTTTTTTTTATTCCTAAACTTAATGTCTTGCAAACATGATATAATTAGAAATAATAGTATATTTTCATTTCTCAAGCACATGTTCATAATTTTCTTATAGTTTAATTTGGTATCATATGTACTCAAAGCACACACTGAAAAACCTTGATCAATATATCTTAGTACCATAATAAAGTGTCAGATAAAATTTTTAGATGTTTAAGTGTTTTATGTTGTATACCCTTGTATCCTCCTTATCCAACCAGCTACGTAATTTGCAATGAAGAGAACTCCTCCTATAGGATTACTAGACTGGAATAACCAGTTACCATTGCAGCTGCTATAAGATTACGAGGCTGGAATATCTAATCCGTGCTACCTTATATGCTCTTTGAAATCCTGTCACACTTCTAAGATAGAATTACCTAGATCATGTACATGCCATGAGTTGTTCACAGCTTTTGTTTTTGTTGAATTTAACACTCTATGTAGTCTGAAAATGTTTAGATATGTGTTACAAACTACTGTTCTTCTCTGACCTTTACCTTCTAAATGTTCAGCAAAAGCAAAATTATAAGGACAATATTTTGGTGTTTTTGACCACAACTTGAACATAAAAATCAATCATACTGTCACTGAAAAAAAACAACAGATTATATTACATTATAGTAAATTTTATTTCCAGAAAAAGTGAACATTTCCATTCAGTAAGTTTTTCTTCATTTTTTCACTTGAGAGTGACAGTTCTGATGTAATTTTTACAGCAAATGCTTCCATTTCGCTCAGATGTAACTCAAAGTCATGCTATATTAAGGTGTGCAGGAGGTTTGTCTGTCGGTGCAGCGTCAGTATAGTTCACAAATAAGCCTGCTGATGAAGAAGTTGCTTTGTCAACACAGTCGGTTTACCGGTTGAGGTGACAGTGTCAACAGGGAGAATCCCAGTTGCAGGGAGGGAGGAAGGATGGATGATGGATGGAGGGCTGCATGGAAGGGCACGGGGAGGGACCTTAATCCCTCTGGTACCCTGTCAGTTCTCCAGAGAGTAGTGACACTGCGGCAGCTGCAGTCTACATCATCCAGGAGTTCAGCTCTCATCCATTTAGCTTCTTTTTCCCATTTTTACTGACACAAATCATTTTGAGAGGAAGTGAGTTGATTATTTACTCTCTTTGTCTAACTGGTGTCTCTATGATTGCCCCCTCTCGCTGCCTATTGTTTCCCCTTTTTGTCTGTAGCTAATTCTGTTATGAAGTGTTTTAGTGACAGATCATGTATCAACTGACTGCATTCTCAATGACATGCACAAGCCATGGTTGGATGTAGAAAGAAAAAGGCCCCTGTATGTGACCTTGAAGTCATTTGCCTGCAGTGGTCCTGATCACGCCGCAGTGTTACAGGGGACCAACAGACAGCCAGCTGCTGGCTGCAGTCGAACAGCAGTTAGATAATGAGATGGTATCTCGCCTTAAACAATTTGTTCTCCATCAGGTAACACAATATTCAATCTGTGTTGTCATCTTGGCAGCCCTTCTTAAAAAGTAAAAGATTAACTTTGATTCAAGTTTTTTTCCTCCCAGAGACAATTCAATTCAAATGTATGTATATATATATATATATATATATATATATATATATATTGCAAAATCAAGCTTGCACAAATTTATCGATGTACATTAGGGTATGGTAGCTGAACTACAACAGAAAGACAGACAGATATTTATAAAGATCCAGAAAACTATTGGGACAGTTTAAAGAATGCTGCTGTCAGATGAAGTAATAGTTCATGCGAGTATGTGTTAGACTGTAAATGACCAAAAATCCCCAGGAAAACAAACGCTGCTGCAGGTATTGACACCTTTGACAAGTGCTGTAACGGGGTAGGAATACAGTTCAATCCCCAAGGTGAGGGTGGATTGGATGATCCTTCCTGTGAATGCTTAGTCTGCAAGAAAGGGGGAAAAGAGTGGGACCCACACTCCCTTCCCCTCATCAAACAGCGATTGGCTCCTGCACCGTAAATCTCCTATCACAGAGTGCACCTAGAACGTCGGTGCTGGCGGAGGAGGGAGCAGCGAGAACAAAGCCAGGTGACCCCCACATTCAAAACACAGTTGCCTGCCCGTGTTGTTGTTTTGTGTGTGTGTGTGTGTGAGAGTATGAGTGTGTGAGAGCACTGATGTATATTTGTGAGCATGTGTGGGTACCTTTTGCTTCTCTGGTTTCACATGTCGTGTTAAATTACCCAGTAGGAGCTTTAATAGAGCTAGAGACACTCTTGATTAGGAGTTTGGAAGAGGGAGAGTGTGGGGAGTAAGGGGGAACAAAGCGGAGCCAGCAGGCAGAACAGAAAGGGCACAAAAACTCCTGCAGAACCGGGAACACGGGTGAGTGCTGTAGACATCTGCAAACAGCTGGATTTAAACTTTGTTACTCTGAAAAGACAATTTGCATGTATTTTGCCTAAATTTGCTGCTCAGATGTGATGAAAGGTGTGATGTCAGTGGAGTATTGACTATTGTTTTAGAGTCAGTAAGTGATGAATAAGTTATTTTATCTTAAAGCTTTGAACAGTAAAAAGTTGATTTTAGTAGCAGGTAAAACTGTGTAAAGATGTCAAATTGCACTTTTCAGTCCTCTGTGTCATTCTTTGTCCTCTGTTTTGAACTCAGTAACCCATCTTTGCTGACATGGCAAAATCAATACAGATATTTTTTCTTGCATAGGCCCTATAAGATTTCCTTGCATAATACTCAGTTCTGTGTCCTGGACTGTTACGTTATCTGCTGCTCTGCAAATGGAAACAGAGTCACACGAGTCACTGAATGTTTTAGGGCCCTTAGTGTCAAGTGGGTTCTAGCCTAATGGTGGGTGTCAGATTTGATCCTTGTTGACCAGACAACAAGGATAATAAGCAGCTAATTTGAGACAAAGTTAATGCGATGCAGGTATAGACTGTCCTAAACTTGAGACAGGTTTGGAATGGATTACATAAGTTAGTGGTTATAAACTGAAAATCGAAACATAGCCCTTGAAAGGATGTGTGTGTTTTAGTTTTGAGGAGTTTTTCCTTTTAGGTCAGTGATTAAAATGTCTTTTCATAAGAAAAAAAAAAACTACTTTTGCAGCACATGATCAGCAATACATCATCCATAGTGCATGTAAGCACTCTTACAGCCAATCTTGCAGAGTTTGTGTTTTTGTTTAGGTCATTGGAGAGAAATTGGAGGGAAAAAAATTACATGTGGAGTATCAGATGGCGAAGTTGCTGCTGATGCAAACAGAAGCTGACAGAAAATCTCTTTACCAACAAAACTAGATTCCAGCACTTAACAAAATTTCACACATCATTCCTTTTCCTGACCTCTATTTTACAGATTACTCAGAGGACCGAGTCAAACAGTAGGGAACAGCAGGCTGAATGGTAACCAGGAGAAGGGAAGTCCTGGCAGGATCTTCAGCGTGGCACTGGCTGAGGTGTGTCCTCTGTCTCCTGAACCAGGCTGACAGTCATAGCTGTGGGTAGCGACAAGGCAGGCGATGGAGGTGCCACTTGTTAATTTTGAAAATATGGATGATGTTGGCATCAATCTGGGCGACCCAAGCGACTCTGGGTACCCGACCTCACCCACCTCAGAGGCACCTGATCAGAACCTTCTAACCCACCGCCTGACTTCTCCTCAGCAGTCACCACGTAGAGGAAGACGTGGGCATCACTCTGGTCAAGATGGACTGTCACCTTCCACTCCTCCAACTCTGACCTCGAAAGCGAACACCAGCAGCAGCAGCCTGATCTCTAATCTAAAGCTCCTGATCAACAGCGAGTCCCCTACTGACAGTGTCTTCAGTAAAGTGCCGAAGGATTACTATGAAAATGAAGAGCTGTTTGAAAAGCACTGCATGGATGAGAAAGATGAGAAAATCGTAATTAATGTTTCAGGCTTGATGTTTGAAACCCAGCTCAGCACCCTGAGTAAGTTTCCAGAGACGCTGCTCGGTGACCCTATGAAGAGAATAAGTTACTTTGACCCGATGAGAAACGAGTATTTCTTTGACAGAAATCGCCCATCCTTTGATGGGATACTCTACTACTATCAGTCAGGGGGGAGAATCCGCAGACCCGCCAATGTTCCTTTAGATGTTTTTGCAAATGAAATGGTTTTCTATGAGCTGGGTTATGAAGCGATGGAGCAGTTCCGTGAAGACGAAGGGTTCGTCAAAGAACCGGAAGTCCTTTTGCCCACCAATGAACTGCAGCGACAATTCTGGCTCTTGTTTGAATACCCAGAGAGCTCCAGTGCAGCTAGATCCGTAGCTCTGGTCTCTGTGCTTGTCATTGTCATTTCCATCTTTATCTTCTGTCTGGAGACTCTGCCAGAATTCAGGGAGGACAGTGACTTTCCTCCAGGATTCATCTCAGTGCTTAATCGCACCCAAGACATTTCCCGTCATCCTGCCACTAAAGATGTGATGGCTTATTTCACTGACCCCTTTTTCATAGTGGAGACTATTTGTATCATTTGGTTCTGCTTTGAAGTTGGCGTTCGTTTTGTGGTGTGCCCCAGCAAAAGCGATTTCTTCAATAACATCATGAATATCATTGACATAGTGTCCATAATTCCCTACTTTGTAACCCTCGGAACTGAGCTGGCTACGACACCTGATGAAGACATGAACTCTGGACAGAACATGTCCTTAGCTATCCTGAGGATCATCCGACTGGTGAGAGTCTTCAGAATTTTTAAGCTCTCCCGACACTCCAAGGGGCTCCAGATATTGGGTCATACACTGAAAGCCAGCATGAGGGAACTGGGGCTTCTAATCTTCTTCCTCTTTATAGGAGTTATCCTTTTCTCAAGTGCCATCTACTTTGCAGAAGTGGATGAGCCCCAGACGCAGTTCGTCAGTATCCCCGATGGCTTCTGGTGGGCTGTGGTGACAATGACCACCGTCGGTTACGGAGACATGTGTCCCATCACCATGGGAGGCAAAATGGTCGGCACTCTCTGTGCCATTGCTGGTGTCCTGACCATTGCCTTGCCTGTCCCTGTCATTGTCTCCAACTTTAACTATTTTTACCACCGTGAGACTGAGCAAGAAGAAAAACAAGTGATGGACGCAGCAGCAGAAGCTACGCAAAAAATGTCAGCTGCTAACAAGTGTGGAAGCACACTTTCATTAAACAAAACTAACGGTACGTGGTAGAATGACTTAAATGGCATGCGCTGAGGGAAAAAATGAAGCATTTACTCATATGAAAGAAGAAAAAACAAACATATCTGTTACTGAGACACACTCAGTTTATCTTTTTCACTATTTTGTACTACAAATATGGCAGCACTTAAGCAGATAATTACAGTATTAAGAGACTCTGTGTGATGAGACAGCCTTTACACAAGTTGTCGGTCTGCATGTAAATGTGTCAAAGTGCAATTAACACAACAACTACTATGTTAGTTATCTTTGATGAAAACACCAATGCAATTTAAAGGAAAATCTATTTCTATAAGCATGTATTTCATCTTCAAAATGTAGATTTATAACTGCTGAGGCAGTGCCCATTTAGTTTTTATCAGAAATGTTTTGCCCCCCTCAGAGGAAAATAAAATAGAAACAGTTTAGTAATTATTGTATTTAAACCGCGTAGGCTGAGCTCGTATTACATCACAGCTCCATGTTAGACTAAACTTCATCATATTCAGCATACTCGAGATAGTCATTGGCAAACTGTCCAAGGGCAGGTGAGCGTGTGCAGTGTAAAGTAAGAGGACATAAGTGTACACATTGTCTTATCAGCAAATCTATAGCTGCAAATGCCCAGCCAGCAGGACCTTTCTGGGTGATACAGTGTAACAATATCTGTGTGATAAGTAGGTGGCACAGTAGCATGTGTGCTTTTATTCTTGTAGCGAGGCTGAAAAATAGAAATCGAGTCTGTTAATGTTGACTATAGTGTACATGCAATAGCTGCATGCAATAATTTAATCTTTGTTTGTTTATAATTTGGCATTTGGCTCCAAATTTTACAGGGTAGAAGCTGTCAAATGACCCATTCCTATCTCATTTATTATGAAGTTAATTCACCATTTAAAAAATTACATTAATTCATTGCACTAAAATATTTTTCCACATATTTCTTAAGCACTTTTGGAGCTCCACACAATCCATTTTTGGCAGGGAAAACATGTTTGTGAGAGTGTACAGTAATAGATGATAGGATATATATTTGTGATCAGACTGAGTAGAAAAAAATCTACTTTTTTATTTGAACATTTCATTTGCCTTTGTTCTCTCTGTTGTTTTTTTGCATGGCAGAGTTTTCTGAAATGAGGTAAACTCCTGCTATTAGTGACTGAAAGTTTGTTATATATACTGATGCTGAATGTATTATATTTAGAACATATTAAAAAGACTATTATATTCCACACGATAGAAAGAGCCAATACATTAACTGGGTTTGCTAAATGAAGACAAATGATGACATGTTATGCACATATCATGATATAATTACAAATCGGCACTATTTATGCATGCCACTTTTCAATCTTGAAAATGTACTGTATGTGAGTGTATTATCCGTATAAGTATGGCTTGTTTTGAGATGTCCGTGGATGTACTTGTAACTCAGTCAATGCCTTTATAATAATCCTTCAATATGCAATATGGTGACATGTGGGTGTTGAAAGAGGAATGATATCATTTTTACTCACTGAAGAAGCAATATCTGTATTTAACCTGAAATTTCAGGTAAAGCGAGTTGGTCGCGTCATAATCTGCACTTTATTTTATTATAAAGCACTTAATATGTGAAGACTGTTACTGTATGTGTCAACTTTGTACAGTACACAGTGTCATAATTTGCTACTGTATGTTTTATTTATTCTGCAAAGAGTGCCTTTCATTAAACATGTATCCCAACTGTGTGAAGATTCCCTTGATTTATTTATTTAATTCCCGAGACAATGTGCTCACAGCTAAGCTGACTGAAGGGTCTTAAGTTTTTCTTTACTCCCTGTGTATAATGACGGTAGTGATGAATGGAGGTGTAAATGTCAGCATATGTCTTCGGGGGTGAGCACTTATTAACACCACATGTTGGCCATTATTAGCGCCTCCTCGCTGCTGGTTCTCATTACTGATACTGATGAAAAAGAAAGATATATCCAGTGATGCATGTCACATCACAAACAAGAAACAGCGCTGTGTTTTCTTATTTTATCAGCATAGATTAATTTGTTTGCTGAAGGAGATGTTTGTCCCTGTGTTCACAATAAACAGGAGCATCTTAGCTGGTGAAGAAATGAAAACACAGGTGAGGACTAAATGTAGGGTTTTGTTGTATTAAAAACACAAGCTTACAACATCATCAGCCTCTGTCAGTGGTGAAATTCAAGCACTGTGTGCTTTACAACACCTTTGACTGGGATCACCTCAGAAGCAAATGCACAAAATTAAATATGCAGACCACATAAATTATTGATAAGATTATCCATCTTGGCCTCCAAGGCTTAGAGCTGACTTTCAGATGCGTCTCTGTCCCGTACAGTCACATAGACATTGCAATATCTGTAAATGTTAGCTATCGGCAATTTCTTTATGTTTTGTTCATGATTTTAGATTTATGGCGTGATTTCTGACACAATGAGACAGAGTTGTTGTGTTTTTTTACCCAAATGAAGCATATTGATGGCATTTTAGCTGTCGGTGTTGTTACTAGTTAATGCTCAGGTTCAGCAGGCCGCCCTTCTGATCACTGATTGTACAGTGATATCCAAAACATGATCTCTGATAGCATTTTGGCATTTAACAGGCAGCTTGCTTGAGCAAGGTCAAAGCCAAAGTGAGACATTTATTATTCATGGGGGTGTTCCATGAAGAGATCACGTCCAGCCCATTTTTTCCTTCCTTTTTTTTATATTAAGATTCTTCTAAAGAAATCCATTTAAAGACAGGCAGATGGTCCAGTAACTGTGACACAGCACTGCTCTGCTATCCTAAATGGAACTATAAATACCAGCATGGCATGACTATGTTATTTTTCAAGCTGATGACAAGTTTCATCCTATTGCTGTCACGGAAACAACGGAGAAGTCTCACATGAAAGCTCAGACAGTGAGTCTCATATCAGCAGATTGAGTTACTGTATCGTCAGCAAACATGTTCAGCCATTTTCAGAGTAGCACAGGGAGCAACCCGTGTACTGTAGTCCGTGCCCTCCAGAGGGTAAAGTCACCTTTTGCTTGAATCAGCTCCTTAAAAATGTCCAGTCTCTTCTAGTCCTCTGGGTGTAGAACAGGTCGTACAGCAGCCACCAGGCTGGACGACTTTCCTGTTAGAGTTTTGATTAAAGTGTGAACACAATGCTGCTCTGTAGCACTCAGTATCACAGGAGGAGTCATACTGAGTGGCAAAGCAATTGCAGGTTTCATATTGATTAAAGCTCTGCTGTCCTCATTTTCAATATTACTTGATCCTAAGATTCCACACCCTGACATTGCTGACCAGGAAGGTTCATACACAGGTTTTGCATTACTTTTATTGCCACTTTATTGGCTGAAGGTCTGATTTGATTAAATCAAAAAGTTAAGAAAAAATTGACCAACAGAGACAATATGCTCTTTGTTCATTCAGCATTAGGGAGGATGGCAAATGGACATTTGAACTCTCTTTTTATGCGCGGTGAGTTTCAGGCATACTGACATTGTGATGGACACTTAATTCAATTCAACTTTATTTGTATAGCGCCATTTCACGACAATGTTGTCTCAAGGCGCTTCACAGAGATCGGCCAATTAAAAAAATAGCCTTATATAGGGAACCAGCTAGATTGTATCAAATCTTGACTTTGATCAAGATTCGATGCAATCTCCCATCCTGAGCAAGCATGGGGCGACAGTGGGAAGGAAAACTCCCTTGTAACAGGGAGGCAAAACCTCCGGCAGAACCCAGCTCAGGTAAGGCAGCCCTCTGCCTCGACTCGCTGGGGTCAGAGAGGACAGCACAGAATTAGCAGGAGTTGCTTCTGTTGACTTTTTTCATTCTGTTGTCTCATATGCTTCCTATTGAACCCTGCAGAAGCCAGTTGACAGGTGGAAACTTTATCTCGAGCCAGGTTTTATGACACACTAGGAGAAATATTGCACATGTGCTTACTTGCATCACTTTTTTTGCCTTTTTTTAGTTTTTTTTCAGAATGCGAGCAAAATGTTTACTTTGCTGCACCATCACTCTCCTTTGTTATCAATATGCAACAACCTCCACAAGCCATATAGCTGCACTTAGTAACTTGTTACTTTATAATCATGAGCAACAGCATCAAAGTTTGTTTGTTCCCATTTATGCTTTCCTGCTGCTGTGAACTCAATAGATCACAAAGTCTGTATACATTTATACCTTAAAATAGATGTAATAGCCTTAATAACTCTCTCTTTATACCTTTTGTTCAGAAGAGCCGAGTCCAGGTGTTTGAG
>JBAMHX010000004.1:13734315-13744608 GCA_037177515.1 Pseudomugil tenellus | reverse complement strand
GGGTATAAATACACTGACAACTGAACAAGACACAGGTGAAAACAATTACCAAAATCAAACCAGGTGAACTAATGAACTAGTACATGAAGCTGAACAGAAACACAAAGCAAACAGGAAACGAGGAAGTCTACAAAACAAAACTAACAAAATCTATAAACCATAACACATGATCAGGATAGATACTATGGAACATTGTTATATTAACTCAAAGAATATGGCATGTGGTTGGCAAGTGTGTGAACTCCCCTTTAGAGTTTAGGACAAAGGCTCACCAGGCAGCTGTTGTCATGTGTAAGGTGATATTTTGCTTTTGGCAGTGTTGGTATGTACCCCTGTGTTTTAAGCAACATAACTCAAAGTCAGTTATTAATGTTGATGAAATGTTCAGGAATTCTCTGAAATGGAATAAGGAATGGGTGATTTGAGTTTAGCTCTTGATCACCTTATGGAATTTTTATCAAAGTCATTTTTTACAGTCGAAGGACATGGCGCAAAGATCTGGAAACCTCTGTGTCCTCTGGGTCCTTGACTGGCGAAAACAAAGTGTTGCTAAAGCATAACAGTATTGATTTTTCAGCATTGATCACAGCTTTTTTTGATAGATTTTTGTAAAGTTGCCTTTAAATTGTGGTCTATGACTGCTTAGCGTAAACATAGTTGTTCCATAGTGAGATTGTTCTTCGGCCTACTAAAACACAAAAGCCCAGAAAGATTTAGTGAGCGGCTATCAAGCAAGTCAGTGCTGATGGTACATCTTGGAGACCTTTAAAATATTCAGGAATTTGTTCAGATTGTTTTGTGACTGGTGAGTAAAACATTTATTATGAAACTAATGTGTTTTGTTATTGTAAAAATGTCAAAAATTCAATCAAATGCCAGGTTATAGTAACAAGAACAAATGCCTGTTGGTGGTTTTCTTTGTTCTGAGCAGCTCCTTCACACAGTGGATCGACATAAGGACATTTGTTCAGTTATCCTGCCACTAGCTTCACCTCATAGCATTTTCTAGCTTTGACTGTGAAATTAAATTTAATTGTATGACATTAAGGATCATTATCTATAAAAAAAACCAATGGGGGGAAATATTAAACAATGAAAACAAGTTTCACATCATTGCTGATGATGAAACAGGGTTTATTCTCACAGGGGAAACTGTATGTAGTCGCATATACCAGGTTGTGGTGTAGGTTTGTGCAAGTCCATGGTGAGATGAGGTTAATTTTGCAATTTTAGCATCTTACTGAAAAACTTATGTCAGCAATCTTTGGCAAAAGAAAAAAAAGAAAAACATTACAATGACTTGAAAGGTCTGTTTTTTCTGAATGCTTTAAATTATTACAGTAATTAGATTTGTCAAGACAATATTGCTCACATTCTTCCGATAAAATATCAGGGATTTTATCACTGTTTTATGCTTAAACATCTTATGTTACTGTACAACTTTACATCTTATTATCTTTTGATTTATCGATTTTATTCTATTGTATTTTTTGTTAGGCCTGGCTTAAAAAGTTTTAACAATGAAACACTGCTGATCAGAGTGAACCAAATGTTTATCGCATGCAAAGCTTTCAGAGTGTTGCAACAACTGCACCCAAAGCAGGAAAAAAAAAGACTTCCTCAAAGATGATTGATATGAATCATAAATAACACTGCACACCACAGTGTTAGACATCCACTCTTGGCTTACTGAATGCTTCATCACTAACCCTCACAACATCATCATGACAGGAAGACTCATGGAATCAGAGAAAGTCATTTACACGGTGGTGGAAGTGCTCATTGCTGTTAGCTGTTGCCTGGGTAACTTGTTGGTTATTTTTGCACTGCGAACCAGTAAATGCATCCGATTACCCACTTTCTCTCTCATTGGTTCTCTGGCTGTGGCTGACTTCATGGTTGGGTGTGTAGCCATACCGATAGCGTTGGTGGTGGATGGACGAATGAAGACTTCCTTCCATGTTTGTCTCTTCATCAGCTGTGTGCTCATCTGGCTGACCCTTGTTTCAGTGCTGTGTCTGCTGGCCATTGCTGTGGACCGTTATCTCCGGGTGTATATTCCTCTCAGGTAAAACTTTTTCAGGATTGCTAATTGTGCTGTTTCAGTGATTGAATAATTTATATTTTATATCAGACTTGAGAAATCGCTCTCACAACTAAAATGTTGTTTTAATGTTTAGTATTAGAGTAACTTTACTCCTTCATTTGATTTAACCTTTAAATTAATGTTCACTTTTCTGACAATGGAGAAGATGCACAGGTAATATGATCAATAATCAGTATTGGTTTTTTTTTTTAGGTACAAGAGGACTGTATCACAGAGACAAACATGTATTGTGGCGATTGCATGTTGGCTTGTTGCAATACCACTGAGCTTTGCACCCTTGTTTGGATGGTACAACCAAGGAAATCTCTATAACTCTCCTAACTCTTTCTGCCAGTTGACAGATGTGATTCCAATGTCCTACTTGGTTTACTTCAATTTTTTCTTGTTTAATTTCATACCTCTCTTAGTGATGACTGCATTGTACAGCTGTGTCTTCTACAATATTCGAAGAAATCTTCGAGCGAAACCAGGCAATGGTGCTCAAATAACGTCACAAAACTACCTAAAGAAAGAAAAACAACTTGCCAAATCTTTGTATCTGGTCTTGGCTCTTTTTGCTCTGTCATGGCTCCCTCTCCATGTAATGAACTGCATTGACTATTTTAAAAAGGAGAGAATTGTACCAGTTACAATGATCCATCTTGGCATTGTGCTTTCTCATGCTAACTCGGCTGTCAACCCTGTTGTATATGCATTCAAAGTACCAAAAATCAAAATGTCCTATCTGAAGATCTGGAAAAGGATTGTGTCGTGTTCAGCAGACAAATCAAGGGTCTCAGATAACTCAGACAATGGACCACAATCCCAGCAGTGACTGTACTACCAATAATAATTTGGATTGATTTTCAAGGTGATTTGTTTGTTTTGGGGATTTTTCATGTCATATTTTTTTATCTAAAAGCTTTTTAATATTATATAAATATGTGTTAGTTTTTAATCCAAATTGATGCATATTATATACAGTCTGAGTGCAGAAAGAGTAAAAACATAACTCTGAGCACTGAATGATCTGTTTGTACGTCATGTGAGCATGTCTTCCTATTATGTGAAAATGTGTTGCAGAGAAATGGTAAACTTCCACCTACCTTTTACTAAAAAAAAAAACAAAAAAAAACACAGACTTTCATTTAATTGTTTTGCTGTGTTTAAGCTCAAGTTCCAGTTCTGCACAGTTATGTGTAAAAGTGCTGAAAATGATAGAAAATTACTCCATTTGCTCAGCTCAACAATTCTTAAATCCTGTTGGGTCCTGTCTCAAGAGCTTAGTTTAACAACTAAAATTAGAAGTTGCCTAAGATCTGTTTTTCTTATAATTTTTCTCTAGCACTGTAAAGTATATTATTGTTACTGAGAACAGGCACAAATTTCATAATAGTTACATAATAGTGTTTTGTAACTCAACTAAATTTCATTTTAAAGCATTTTTACACAGTGCCAGTTGTCACAAAGTGCTGCACATTTAAATAAAACAAGGTGAATTAGAATAAAGCAGTAAAAAGAAGAATAAAAACAGTAAAAGTAAAAAAAAAATTAACAAAGAAGTATTACAGTATTGTAACAGTATCACAAAATACAACCTCGCAAATGACTACAGAATTGAGTCAACCAGTTGCATGCCATTTTAACAAACACTGAACACCTTTTTATTCAATGACATTTGAATTTAATGGCTATGTTATGCTTGTCACATATTTTCCAATTAAAATCCTTTATTAGTAGAGAATTACATTTTTTTATTAATAATTTGTTTTAAATCAATTAAACTTGTCAATTGGTGAAATTACTTTTAATCATTTTTGTATAAGGAGTAGAATAATAAAAATAAATGAGACAACATACAATAGTCATAGTGATTTTGCATGTTTTATTGTGCTAATCAAAACTTTGTACTACAGAGTTGGTAGCCATCTGTCCTGATGGTATTACTGACTTATTTAATTACAAAAGGTCTTTGTAACAAACTTTCACTACTTTGTAAACTTATTATATCTTCCAGTCATAGTCTCTCTAGCTTAGTAAAGGAAAACCAACAAATTATTTCCAATCTTGACTTTGATCCAATCTCCCACCTTCTTAGTCTAGTTAAGAATGGATCAGAAATAAACTGATGGGTTTTAGTGGAGAAGGAATTTTAGTTAAGTTGTTGTTTTTACTTTCTGGTTCTTTCATGTTCCCAATCCTCTCATATTTGCTACAGACTTGTAAATGCAATGTCAGCCTTTGGCCATGTGGTGACATTAGAGGGACTTCTGAATAATTTTGTTGGTAAGAGGGCATCATTCCAAGCACTCATTGTACCTCTCAAGGAAGGTAATAGACTGTATAGTTATTACCTGAGTAGGATTTACTCCATCCCACAAACTATACAACCTACTACCTCACCTTGCTAGGCTCAACTTCAAATACAGATGAATATCTTTAAATAAAAATAAGGCTTCAGTGATAAAGCACCAACTTCTGAAAATGTCACAGAGACTTGCATTAGTGCTAAAACCAAAAAAGACACTGTTGTGCCTCCGCTTGTCAATTCAAATATGCCTGCTGGTTATTTGCTGGCTTATTTAATCTCTTGAGGTCCCCATGGAGCACAGAGGGTTTGATGTGTCAGCAGATGATCCTGTTTCCTCGGGAAAGACAGTAGATTGGATAGTTATCTCAAAAGGAGGACATGAACCCCACAACTATTCAATCTACTACCTCAGCCTTAAGGACAGATAGTATCGCAGGTCGCAGAGGAAACTTGTCAGTTGAACTGTGAGAGACAAATAAAGAATAAATTAGTTGGCAGTATTTAACGTAATAAGTTGTGGTATAACAGTTTGATTGCATCAAGGTACTTTTATTAGTCTTTCAAATGATTTTGCTGCAGGTCAGCTTTAGTTTTTTTTCCCTGTTTCTTGTTAAAGTGTGAGAGACACATGCACATTAACTTCAATGACTATTTTAACATTTAAGACAAAATACAGGTAATACAATCAACCTCTTCAGTCATGTAGTGTAAAACGTCCATACATACAGGACAATCAGCACAAGGAAAGATACCAGAACTAAGCTCTAGTTACATTTTAGAGCTTTGTTTAGGTTTTTCAAGTTCAGCTTTCAGAAAGGCAAAAGATATTATTCGCTTTATCAGTCATTTCTCCTATTCAGTCTCTGCCATTTCTGTAGCCAGAAAATAATGCGAAGCAAAGGTGGAAAAATAGAAAATGGCAGTACCTCAGCCATTTTAGGGAGTTGTTTGGCTCCCACACCTAACATCTGTGGAGCAACCTGTTAACCAGCTCCTCCTTTTGGTCCCTTCCCATAGGTTTTCTCTTTTTCCCTTAACTTACTATATGGTATATTACAACAATTTACAGAGTAAGTGAAAGTACCTTCTTGTTTGTGACTTATTTCAGTCATTATTCTCTGCTCAATGTTTTTTTTTAAGTAGTTTTTGTTTAAATAGGGTACCAAAGTTTTGACGTCTGAAAGTTGTTTTTTTTTGCTCTGTTGAAAGCCACTTCAAGTCCATTGAAAAGACGTCTGTTTACTATGCCAGCTAGAGACTGAGGGTTAAGCTACATAGAGCTGCCCCAAGTCTAGACGGGGCCATGCTTTGACAGAGACAACGGAGTCCAGACACTGTTGTGGTGGACAACGATGGTCAATGCAATGGTTATGCGAAGGCTAGGACACTTTGCATAAATTAGCATCTCAGCCATGTCACTGAAAGGCGGCTGGGCTGTTCATTAACATTTTGAATTCCTCTTTGGCCCAATTAATGCCAGCAGTGATTGAAATGTTTTGGCATCCTGCACGGCTGTGGTGGCAGGGTATGCTCATTGGGGCAGAATGAAAAGGCACTGGGGTATCAGTCAGTGAAAGGCCTTAACTAAGATGTTGAATTAATTAGATGCAAAATGGTATAAAACTCTTCAAACTGAGTTGCTAATCTAGAGGGACTGGAGTAAAGGAAGAATGATTTCAACTGGCCCACCACCTGTTTTGCAATGCTATGTCATTCATAGAAATGACAAATGAGCTTGGGACACCCTCTAAAACTCTGGTCTGTCACCACATTACATAATATGGTCTTCGGTTGTGATCTGTATCTCTTATAATCAGAATAATCTCATATCTACAATAGGTAATTATATTCATAATATAATTTGCATCTAAGAAGAATAAAGCAATAGGTTACCGTCCTTAGTTGTCATATAAGGGATAGCAGTAAGATATTGCTTTCCTGAAAAGTACAGCACAGCCCAGAACAGTTAGTATTATATGTGGTTATTTCTGCAGCTTTTAATAGATTTATTCACAAGCAGCTAATCATACAGCGCTGCATCTACGACTTAGTGATGATATCTGTGCTTTTAAATGCTTAGGAATCAAATCAAGCATTACGTGAATTAAGGCATAAAAAGAATCCATTACAAATTCGCGCTGGTCCACGGTGATCGGCGCGACAGGGAAAGAAAAACTGTGGTTGGTTCTCATTTGCAGCTCCCTTCAGTATTTGGTGCCAAGAAATGGGCATTGTTTGTCTGCCAAGCTGAATCTCAATGACAAAAAGTGGGTGATGTTGTGGATGCAGCATGGCAGAAACCATCGCTGAGGGGGGAGGAGAATGTTGGTAGCCAAGGAATGAAAGGATGCCATGTTAGAAAGACGCTATGATGCCACACAAAAGCACAAGGTGGCATTGCTCGCTGCCAGATGTTCAGTGCAGTGTTAGCGCTAACATAAGCTTGGTGTTCACGCAAGTAGAGAGGGGTGCATTATTCCATAAGCAAACTTTATCCATATGTTTGGTACAAGCCTAAGGTTTCAGTCTCATCATGTGATTCATCCTGATCCTGTTTAAAAAACTCGGGTCACATGAGTTGATATCCATCTGGTGGCAGTAAAAATCAGTGCTGTCTTGTCTGCATGGAGAATAATGAACCATATGGAGAAAACATTGCTGAATAGAAGTAACAGTTTATCAATCTGTATATAAACACACACTCATTAGATTGCTAAACAGTGTATACTCATTTTCATACAGAGACCATAAACTACTGAGAATTGAGCTTTTTAGTCTTGTAAATTTTCATGACAGTGTGGTTATTAAAGTTTCCAGTTTCCTTAGAGTTGGGAATCGATGGTAATACCACATAGTTGTCAACAAACCTATTTATTCAGCTGGAGTTTAGTCTTTTAAGTCTATTTTAAAACTCTGTTTTCTTTTTGTGGTAGTTCAAACCACATTTCCTTTATACCTCAGTAAAAATATGTTAGTTAATATATATATATATATATATAAAATAAATATAGTAAATGAATTTGTACTCATATAGTACTTTTACAGTCACGTTGACCCACTAAGCACTTTACACTACATGGCACATTCACCCTTTCTTACACCTCAATAGGCACGTTAGGGGACAACTTGGGGTTCAGTGTCTTGCCCAAGGCAACATCAGGCATATAGGCAGGGGAAGCCTGGAATCAATCTCCCAACTGTCTGGTTGAAAGATAATTGTTCTTTTTTTCTAGGCTGCACCCACCACCATACAAATATAAATAGATATATTAATATATTTTTAAAAAACTGCAGAAAGTGTTTAGGATAAGGGATGCATCTAGGGGTTGTAGAAGATCTTGAGGGCCAGAATTGGGCACACCAACATCTAACCCAGATTGCAGGTTGTTGCCATTATATAAAAAGCACAGTTGTTTAATAACTTTAAGACAATTGTAGAAATTTGCTTCATCTTGGCGTCCAAGGGAAGCTTTCCGGGGTCAAAGATTCTAAATAAGATGTGGCATCTGATGAGTGGAATCAATAGTGATATTAGATTGAAGTATACATGCTGTTTGGCCTTTGGAGGTTTTTCTCATGTGATGACCCAATGGGTTGGTAGAGGTCTGTGCTCTCTGAGTGCTTTTAGTTTTGCTGACATTTCTACTCTTACAGAAAAATTATCATTTTGCAAATATTTAATCTAGTAAATTTAGTTATGTTTTATTTATGTATTTATTTTTATAAAACAAGCTTTGCTACTGCTTTGGCCACGTTTTACAAAAGATATAGACACACATGTAATCAATGGGCCCTGATAGCATCAGAAAAAAGGTTGTTTGGTTCAGAAGCCTACAGCTGAAATACTTTTAAACATTTAAAATTGGTCTTTAATTCCCATCTATATTTTGTGACAGCATGGTATCATATTAATAAAGAAAGCTTGGGGAACTAACACATATATAAAAGGTACCACTGATGCAGAAATGTATCTTGAAACTTTGGAGCGACATATTGTAACCTCAGTGTCTTTTCCACTGAGGACTGTTATAATTTTGGGACAACAATGTCAGGCCTACTTCTGCGTGACTTGAAACAGCTTGCCTTTACAGAAACAGACTTGCTTGCCAACAGTTCACATCTGTGTTCTATGGAAAATGTATGCTGTACTGTGGAGAGGAAATATCTGACAGCCACGAACTGCTGAGCTGCTTCCGAAATCCTCAATCACACAACTAATATTAGTATTCTCATTTCTAAAATTAATAGAAAATGCAATTTAAAAGAGAGGGTGATCTGACAAACAGTAAACATGCCTCTATCGTAACTTTCTTTGAGTTTGTTGTTCTCATTAAATTAGAAATGTGTTTATGTTATTTAGAAATCACATAAAGTTAGCATGTCCAGACAGAATATTCACTTAATTTATCACATAAAGATCAAAATGAAACTCAATAGAGATTAAAGTCTTGTCCATTATTCTAGCTCGACCAAGTGTTATTTTTTAATTCTGCATAAACTCCAGTACAGACACATTAGATGTTTCATGATGTTAAAACATATTTTCAGTAGCAACCCAAAGGTGTGTACTAAGATTAAATTTGTGAAGAGTTATTGATGCAACCTATTTATTTAGTTGTTAAGTATAACACAAATCTTGTAACAGAAAAACACTGAAAACTTTAGTCACTATATCTTTTTAGAAATCAAAATACAAAGATGATCATCTGAGCTTTTGTTTTAAGTTTTGCAGAAGCTCCACATCTTGATATTTGTGTGTCTGTCCTGTAATCCTAAATATTGTCTTTATTTCAATGAGTAATGTCTAGAGTAAATAGTTTTAGAATATTTTGTGTGGAACTTGTCTTGACTCGTTGACATATAGAGGATTTGCATACTTCGCTGCGGATGAGCATAACTATAAGCATGTAAAAATATTTCTTCTATTTGACTTAAATCAATCTGATCAGAGACCAGCTAATGTTTTTACCATGACAGTAGATGAAGTGAGCTGGTCAGTTGTGAGTGGACACGATGGAGAGATTTAATATAATCGCAACACTTTCAACATTTGCAATGTAAACTGATTAAATTTCTGCTTACAACAAAATGTCTTTAATCTTACAGCCATCAGGATGCTTAATAATAGTTTTAATAATTAGTTTTGTCACTTTTTTTTAACAACATAAACGACAGAAACCATTAAAATTAGTGTAGACATTCAAATTTTTCCTGCTGCCCAGATTATGGATGGGTTTTGACTATGTCCAATCAAGCCCAATCAAATAAACTGAAGTGTTTACATGACTTATTTTATGCTGTTTGAAAGTTTAATTCTTGTGGACGTAACTACCACCACTTTGTTTAAACCTCTTGCCCTCCTTTAGCCCCCTATGTGGAATTTTCTAGATCTGCCAATGCTGTCGTCCCATTTTCCAACACTTCCCAGCTTTTCTAAATTTGTACATTTAGCATGATATATAATTCAAAATATAACTTAATTATTTTAATAATGCTGATCATTTTAATGCTACGTTGGAATCCAAGTACATTAGACTGCAAGTGCAAATGGTTTATAAGGTACTTCAGTAAAGTTAAAAATTACCCACAAGAGGCACAATATTAGTTACAGCTTTTACTACAACAACATTTTACACTATTGCTGAGGCTGGTGATGACATCTTATACTTTTGAAATATCTTCATTCCATGGTGAGTAATTTAAAGTTCCTAGTATGGGTGTGTTTTATTACATTGTGCTTTATTACAGTGATAAAGCTAAAAGACCATCATTTGCGGTTTATATTTTGGTTTTTGCTTGTTTGCCATAGTCCCCACTCAGATGGCTTTTTTCTAATTACTCATTTTAAAAAGGTATGAGAGAAAAATATCTTTAGGGGTATTTTTAATGGTTTTGC
>JBAMHX010000004.1:13689536-13715060 GCA_037177515.1 Pseudomugil tenellus | reverse complement strand
TATATATCGTAGTTTACGAAATCTAAAGTCAAGTGTGGGAATCAAGATCAAATAAAATAAATTGTTATTTAATCACATTTCATTTAAAAGTAACACAAATAGCTATATATATTAAAAGCAACAGAAAATAAAATATAAGAATGAATATTTGTAGTCATTCTTGTATTTATTTACAATTACAGGTATTTATTAAATATAAATAATATATTAAATATTTATTGGGTGTGTGTAAATATTAAATATTTACACACACCAAATCATACGCACCCCCCAAATCCATGGTGCACAGAACAACTCTTGAAGCACAGCATCTGTCTCGAACAAGGACTAAAATTTCAAGATGGGACTTGGAGCATTCAGCCTGTGGATTCTTAAGTTATTAATATAATTGTAAGCAGTAATATGCAGCAACTGCAATACCTATTATACTTTAAAACAAGCTCTGAAAATATTAATTGATTGGCCCCATAACAACGCATTAGAAAGCAGATAGCAGGGTTTTTATTATCGCCATTTTTTATGGTCCCTTCAGGCAAGCTAATAAACTAATGTTAGGAGAGTTCTTTGGAGGTGCAGATTTTATAACTTGTGAATTTTACAGAATTTTTCTTTTCATAAACCTAACAGACCTGTTTTTTATTTTGCTTGTTTGTTTTGTTTTTCTTTTGTTTTGCCACATTGCAGACATTCCTGTTAGCTGGGAGGAAGAGAAAGAAAAGCGCAACTTCAAATTATCTCATCTCTATTGATGCCACAGACTTATCAAGAGGTGGTGAGAATTTTGTGGGAAAGTTAAGGTATGTTGCTTTTTTAATTAAACTGTTAAGAAAATTTATGTAAATAATGAACTGAAGACATTTTCTGTAGTTAATTTTCTGTTTCGCATTGCACAGGTCAAATTTAATGGGGACTAAGTTCACTGTATTTGACAATGCCCTGAATCCAGAAAGAGCTCTTCCAGACATGTCCAATGCACGTCAAGAGCTAGCCGGCATTATATACGTAGGTTATTTTACAGCTCATCATTCACTGAATTGTGCATTCAAGGAATATTATTTGATTCATCCTGAATTTGCCTTTTTTTTCCTGGCCTCAGGAAACAAATGTACTTGGAATAAAAGGGCCTAGAAGGATGACTGTCATCATTCCAGGAATGAATAAAGACAATGAAAGAGTCGCTCTCAGACCAAGAAATGTAAGCAGCATCATAAATAAATCATAAAGACAACAGGGGAATACATGCAGTCTCACACAAACAGCTTGTCACGTGCTTAAAGTTTTAAAATAAAAACTAACGACAACCCTTACACAAGACTGGCATCAAATATGAACTTTTCTCTGAATGTTATCCACTTTTTTTTTTATTTATTCTAACTTTACAATATAGAAAAAATTGTAGCAAATAATAGCTATAAATTACTACTGGTAAAATCTAAGTACTTCACTAACTCTTTAGCTAACTAAAACTCAAAAACTATCAGCTGACAGCTTGGAAACACAGTGACTGCATGTTCTGAGTTATCAAACCTTGTGGTAACACTGAACACTAAAGGGAGCAGTGATGTAAAAGTGATGGTAACTGAGTCCACAAAGCAGGAAAGCTTATAGAATATAACAAATGACTTTCAACCGAAAATGACCATAGTTGAATCTAGTCTTTCAATTAATTTTCCTTTTCTCAATCTTCATTGTACGTTTTGTCATTTTATAACTTAGTCATTGCTATCATACAAAACTACCAAAGTCCATCATAATTTCTTCATTTGACTCTGTAAATTTGCGTTTGGTAAAAAAAAAGCAAAAAAAAAAAAAAAAGCAGAAAGAAGCCAAAAAGTATAGAGCTCACTTGTATGTATGTCAATGTCTATTTTCTGCTGCGACTTCTTTTCACACCTCTAAAATCTGCTTGCTGAAATGGGGTCATGTTTTGCTTCCAAATCAGTGCTGACATATGGTAACTGTCCACTCCATTAAGAGTTACAAGAAAACACCATGCACATTAAACTGCAAAAAGTACAAAGAAACACACATTACCAACAAATTATATCTAGTTTTTCTTTTCAATGTTAGAGCAGCAGAATGTCGGAGGGTAAAATCACATTACCTTTTGTTGATGTTTCCTAACTTTTGTTTTGCTAATCGTCTGTAGGATTGTGACGGCTTGCTGATAAGGTACCAAAATAGAAGGATGGAAAATTTGATTGAACTTCGTAACAAGACGCCTGTGTGGAACGAAGAAACTGCGTCTCATGTGCTGAACTTCAACGGCAGAGTCACTCAGGCCTCCATCAAGAATTTCCAGATAGTTCACAACAAGGACTGTGAGTACTCTTTAGCCTATTTGTTACCAACAACA
The DNA here is from genome assembly GCA_037177515.1 of Pseudomugil tenellus. Lineage (NCBI taxonomy): Eukaryota > Metazoa > Chordata > Actinopteri > Atheriniformes > Pseudomugilidae > Pseudomugil > Pseudomugil tenellus. Next base: position 13,712,704 of record JBAMHX010000004.1, on the reverse strand, counting down.
TGACTATATGATGGAAAATGAGACACAAAGCAGATTGACAAGACAACAATGAGACATCAAATAGCATAGATATGACATCATATCTCTTTATCTCCCTCACTAACACTCCATACTGTTATTTTTTTCCCAGTGGACTACATCGTGATGCAATTCGGGCGAATAGCTGATGACATTTTCACACTGGACTACAACTATCCCATGTGTGCTGTCCAAGCCTTTGCCATTGCACTTTCCAGCTTTGATGGCAAAATTGCTTGTGAATAAAGCTAAATGATCAGCTGTTTAATGAAATATACATCTACATCAGACCAACCTATGTCTTTTGGCCTTGCCAACTCTTCCTGAGATGGATGGCATCAATGAAAAACGGCTCCATGAACACTGCACATGCCACTGTGCTGCCGCCTTTACATCACATTAGACCTTTACAGGCCCTTTCGGCACAAACACTCCTGTTGTATGAGACACAGTGTCAACCATACAGTGGATTTGTGGCGCATGAGGCAAAGGACAGTTCTATTTTTTAATATTTCAGTGGGAAAAACATGAATTTTTGTGAACCATAAAATGGCATGCAGGACAGATTCCAGTGAATGGAGAGTCATGAGCTTTCGGGCAACTTAGTGATGAAACTGTTGAAAACAAATATTACCATCATCTAGAGATGTTTATATTTATGTTTGTTCTTTTCTTTGTAATGCTGTATTGTATTGACTTCTTTATTAGGGCCATTTTCAAAAGCCACCTATTTTGTGTCACATGTGAATGTGAAATGCAAACACAAAGAGATGCAGATTTTTCAGGACAGTTTGTTCTTTTTTTACTTATAACAATATTGTTTTGGCTGAATAACGAAGAGATGATATAATGTTAATTTCAAGTTTATAACAGCTGTTTTGATCACTGGATTGTCACAAGATTTCTGGTGTCAGTTATTCTTAAAATATTATGCATTAGAGTGTAGCTCTGTAAAAGGAAAGAAGTTAGAAAGTATTAAGTTTTGATGAACTGCTTTTACTTCTGTGCCCATTTCAGATAACTTTGTCTGATTTGTGTTAGCATATGTTTTGCTATTTACCTGACTTTGGTTTAAAAAAATGTTTTGTAAGATGCATTTTTCCTTAACATTGCCTTTGCTGCATTTGTGTTTCATGTGAATTAAATTTCCTCCATGTCAGTCTGTATTCTGTAAAGACGTGTTGTAAGTTAAAGTCCTTCACACAAGGGTTTTTTGTGATCTGCCACAGTAGCTATAAAACATGTTTTACGATTGTAACGTCTGTTGCAAGCAGGCAACTGGCAGATAATCAGACAGATTTCAGATTGCAAGTCATAGACACCCACGTTTTTCTTCAGCGGTTCCCTGACATGAGGAGCTTCAGTCAAGATGCAAAACCTGTTTGAACCGAGGGCCTTCGGAGCAAGTGAGAGGTGTGTATTCTGCCTGAACCTGCTCAGGCAGTTGTCCAAACTCGTAGCTTAAATGAGGCCTGAAGCTGGCGGCTCTTTCTTGTACAGATGCTGTAAGGTGAGTTCTTCTCCCCCCTGTTGTCTGTTTTTGGTACGTGACTTTGGGCAAAACTGCTGCCATCTTTGTTGTTTTCATTCTTAAACCCGTGTATACTTGAAGTAAGTCACTTTCATACCATGTGTATAGAACATATCTGCTAACATGTGCCATATGCATTGTTTAGCAGCATGTTGGAAATACATTGTTGTCCAACAGAAGGACCTCTTGCTGGATGAAAACATACATTTATATGATTTATACTTGTACACAATGTAAGTAGTGTTAGTTTTTTAATAATATTTCCTTTTTTAACATCTCTAATGTAGAGTGTGTATGAAAATATACTGTGAATAAAATATTTAATTGCTAAATTAATGTCTAAATACTCAGCCATGTTTTAAGAAAGTCTATGAAATTCTAAACACAACTGTATTATTAATTCAGGTGGTGAAATTTTTTATATATATAATGGTGTAATAGTGGCTCTGTTACAGGTTAAAGCTGTGCTGGTGAGTTATAGACAAGGCTGTGATCTATAAAAGGAAACTGTAAAATTAACTTCATACTAATTGTAATCATATTATCTGCACACAAATTTGTGCTTTCTTTATTTTTCTGGGTTCAATTACTTAATATTAACTTAATGTGCATGAATGAATAAGTTAACCCGCCTGAAAAATACATTTTTGTTTCACGTTTACATACCATTATTTGAAGTGATATTTCACCAATCTTTATCATGAAAATTTAAATGAGCATTTTGGAATTAATAAAGGTTTCTTTGCACAAGTTATACATGTAAACATCTTTAAAAAACACAAGAACACAACATAAAAGTCAGAAAAGCATTTAAGAAACGTTGTGAATATTCTTAAAAGTTAAAATATTACTTAACCTAGACTAATCAACAGTTTAACAGTTATGTGATGGTCTCTGTGCGTAGTGTCAGACGGGTTTTGAAGACAGGAAGCTCCAATCAGTGTAGAGAGAATTGTGGGCGTGGCCTACAGGGAGTCGCTGCCCCTCGAGCTCGTTGATTGACGCACAGCAATGGCTCCTCCTTGAAAAGTCTTTTTTTTCCCTCCCCCTTCGTTTTCCAGTGTAGTGCGTTGATTTCATACCAAAGTCATACTTAACATTCCACTTATACTTTCAAACCTCTGAGAAATATTACGGAAAAAAACAACGCGCCAAATTATTACAAAGTTTGTTGAAAAAAAGAGTAGCTGGCTTTCCTGAGAGGAATAAGGTGACTGCCTGAATAAAAAAGGTAAGTTCTCCACTAATGTTTCTTTCTCTATGTTCACAGCCTAAACTGGGGAGTTTTTTCATGCCGCTTGTCTCGGTGAAGTTTTCAGATCACTGTCATTTTTCACATTTTTCCGCGGAGCTGCCTGAGTTGGGAGGGAAGAAAATATGAGGAGATTGATACACAATTATGTTTGACTTTTCCAGTGTGCAGGAATATCTTTGACAGGCTCCGTTTAATCAGATTTCCTCCAGCAGCCCGCTTTTTGGAACACACTATTGCCATTTTTTTTCTTTCTATTTTCTTTCTTTATTTTCTTTTTTTGAAGAAAATTGAGCCGATATGTTTGTTTCCTATCTTGTACAGTTCGTACCTGGATCCAAGACTTTCAGCCTCCAGGAACAGTTGTATCAACTGGCACAAAGAGACACCAAAAACATTTGGAGGAATAACTTGAGACTGGTCTGGACCTCCGCATCCCAGAGGTAAGACAAGCCCCTGATTTGTCAGCGCACTTATGTTCTTTGTTAATTAAAGCAAATATTACTCTTTTTTTTTTTTTTTTTAAAAAAAAAGAGAAATATATGAGGAGTAATCCTAATAAAATGCCAATATTATCAAAGTTTTGATAAGTTAAAAAGTATCTCATCAGGTGCACTTCCTTGTTACATTTGATTTCACTGAACTAAGACATAAAAAGAAGTAAACTGAACTAAAACGAATAACTTTTATTTTAAATGATCAGAGTAGGCTACGTAATCCCAAATGAATCAAGCACATCAATTCAATTTTTAATAATGACAAATAATAGTTTTAACAATGAGTAATAGCACTTCCTCTATACATGTACACATCTTATTCATCTACATAAGTGCAGGGTACAAAAATCTATTGTAGATTTATTCCTACAGAATAGTAACAGATCTACAACTCAATAAATAAAATCTTCAATGAGGAAGATTTTACCATATTTTTAAAGTTTCTTTTGTAGTCACCCGGATGAGAAGTATCAGAAAATTTCTCACTGCAGACAAGGCAGGTGATTAAGTATTAGCTTCTAGAAAAAGTACAGTATATTTCTATAAATTTCAGTATGACTGAATCACTTCATGCGTCACTTTAACTTGCATATTTTTTTTTTACTAAATCTCTTATTGTTATTTTTTTAAATGTCCATCTTTCTAAGTGACAACAAACATTGCATGTGATGATGCTCTGCAAAGTCCCACTAAGTACATAATTCGTAGGTGAGGACTTGAGATGCATGGATATGTAGCAGGCTAATTGTTTAATTATATGTGCTCAACCTCAGGCTACACCTGCTTTCTGCATGTGTACTCTACAGATTTAAGGGATTTGAAAGAGTTGAGCTGGTTGGAAAAATCTAAAAAGATAAAAGCAAAAATAAAAACAGCATTCCAAATTCATGAAGTCTGAAGTTGTGGAGTGTAGTCACTGACTGCCAACATGTCTGACTAAACAGCAGAACACAGTCTGTCAAGTTGGTGACAGTAAGCAGAAGAACCTGTTAATCTGTCAACTGTTTTTTCTTTTAATCTTCCTCTCTTACAGTCACACGCTGTAATATCATCTCAGTGGAATTGTATACATTTATAACTTTTTTTCAAATGTCTGTGAGGAAATCAAAACCATTGTTCCTCCTCTGTTGTTTTTTTAGCATTACTCAAGTAAATTTACCTGCGACAGACTTTTGTGGTAATTGAAGCATTGCCAACTTTTTTTTCCCCATAATCCTTTGCCTGAACCCTGATAAGAGAGGATGATCAGATATGGATTTTTTTTTATGATTATTTATTTTGTCATCTGTAGTCATGGATGAAATGCACAATGTACCGCTGTGGAACCACTTTTGTGTAACATGTGGAAATAATGTGCTGAAATGAATCTATTCACCAGAACAACCAAACAATGTGTCCTTGGTAAATGAACCTTGCCAAGATGTCTAATAATAGATTTGATGCTGATGAGTAAATCTGGAATGTATTAAGCTTCCTGCGGCTTTGACAGATTCCCCTTTCTTTGTTTTTACACAGCATGGACATGTCAGCTTCCTCATGCACAAAGTGGTCTTTTCTTTACGTTTAGTGGATTTAGCACATGTGTGAAGGAGTTAACTGCAAACGGAAAGTTATACAACTTCACTCATGTCACAGAGGTCAATTAGATTATTTGTTGTAATAACCCCTCAAAGTGTTGTCTGTTTGTTAGGCCCCAGCTGTGTGTCTCCAGGCTGTTTATTAGATAGTTGATGAGCTTGTTTTCTCTTCATTAAGCTTAAACAAAATAGAATCTTAAAATTATTTAGATTTCTTTTCTTAGTTCACAACCAGAAAGTGTGAAGTCCCCATGGATTTGGCAAATCAATTGTAAGCTTTGGGCTAAAAATGTGTTCTCAGTTGGTGTTGCGTCATGTTTACTTTGGATGCAGGTCCGTTGATCGTTTGTGAGTAACCGCTTCACCCATTTGTGTTAAACCCACAGAAGAGCAGCTAATGAGCTTTTGCCCATTTGTGCAGACATTGGCTGCTTTTTAGCACCATCCCCAGAAGTGCTCGTCCAAATGGTGTACACTTACCCCTCTGTCAAGCCAGATCTGAACAAATACCACTTATGTCTGTATGGCGAGGAGACAGAGGGCCTCAGAGAAAAGCCTGCAGCTCTCAGCAGAAGGGCATTAATGGCAATCTGGAATACAATATGCAGTTTGACACTAACAAGCAGCGGCTGGGCTGAACAGTGTAGTTGTGTTGATGAATACCATAATATGCCATGACCTGTTTGTCACAGTCATACAGCCAAAAAGGAAAGAGCTAAATTTCAACCAGAAGTCTATCTGTAAACCTAGACTAGCTAACTTCACTCTAAAAGTCTCCACGAACACAGTTTATCAACATTGTATTCACATTCATTCCCTGCACATGTTTACATATCCTCCAAGCCATCAGGTTTGGACAGATAAGCTTTCTGGCCCCTTGTTCGGACCACTCAGGGGAGGAGCCGGGGAGTGGCCTAGAACAGTGTAGTCTTTGTGTCAGTTGTCTCCAAGTTGTTAAATGTTTTAGTTGTTCTTTCTGCAGCGACCAACTGTTAGCAGTGATGTTCCATGTAAATGCACTCTAAGGAGGAAGAACCGAACAGTAATGTGCATGCTTACATCTGTGGCCACTCCAGCCCCCATTACAGATAACAGGAGGCTCACTCCCACCACGGGCACGTCTTGCATTTTGTATGTATTCGTATGTGCATGTGTGTGTGTGTTTGTGTGTGGGCTGTGTGTCACACTGGAGCTCCGGTGACCCAAGGGCACTCATGTGAAACTCCTTAAATCTCTGTGCTCAGGGTGTTTTTGAGTTGGGGGATGATCTCCTTCTTGCAACATAGAGTTATTCACTTCGTAAGCCACTTTTTGGGCCATCAAGACAGTATGTGTATATAAAATGTAGCAGCAGTACAATAAGTTCATTCTCTGGGTCGGCTGTTCATGTGTTATTGTAGTTTCTAAAAATCTCTTATATGCCACTCTGATCAAAGCCATAGCTACTTTTAAAGACTTGTGGCACAATTTTACCATTAAATGAATTATTATCCAGCACATTCTGCTGTATGTCTTAAAGGTTTCACAGATTATGGCTCCAAACCGCTTCCCTCACCACAAAATGACCAATTCATGCTAGAATGGCTTCTTGCTGCGTTCCTTGGAAAATTTTCCGATAAGAATGCTGATTCAAGCAGCTCGGAAAAGAAAGGAGAAAGAAAAAAGAAAGCAGCCATGCTCTCTTGCCTCACTTTATGTCAGTCTTTCCCTCTTCAACAAGATTAAAGCCTAATTGTCTTAAAGCATGACAGACGAGAAAAGACCTCATAGCCAGGGGGATCCGGTATTTAAATAGAACAATCAATGAATGAATCAGGCCTTATGTTCTGGCTCTGGCTTAACGTGTGATACTCATTTATCTAGCTGAGTCTCTGACTGGCTCACCCTCTTCTTACCTCACACTGACTTGGCCTGTTTCCACTATGTGTGTGACAATTGTTTTGGAGAAAGCAATAAATAAGAGTTGTTTGTCTTGATTTATTTAATTTTTTTTCTTTGGGTGTAAATATTTGCTGTGTATGTCCGTCTCTTTGGTTCAGATGGTTTCAGCACAGAAAGTGTAGACATTCCTTCGTGCAAGATGTTAGTCTGAAGGTTATTGTTTTCCTTGGGCATGCAGCTGGTATCAAACTGCAAATGTTTGACTTGACAAGGATTGCATATGGTGTATGTGTGTGTGTGTATGTGTGTGTGTTTGTTTCCAGTTTTCCCTCTGCCTCTCTTTCTCTGTCTTGCCGTGTGAGCTGTTGGCTGGCCGGCCCTCCTCTCACTCTCAGCCCTGATTGTTTCCTGAGCGCCATGCCAGATAGGAAGTAGGAGGAAGTTATTGGAGGAGTTGGAGAGAATTTATTAGGGCCAACACAGACACAGAAGGGAGAGAGAGTGAGAAGGGTTGTTTTTTTTATTTTTTTGGAGATGGGTCTTGTGTTGTCACGAAGGCAGTGGTGTCAGCAGACACTCATGCCAGCTCATCACCTCAGATTTATCTGCTAAATTAACTTCAGCGCTGCAGTTAGGAGGGAAAAATAAGGTGTTTGTCAGAGAGCAGCTTTCCTGGCCTGGAACCTAAAATGTTTTCTTTATCTGTAATCTGACCTTAGAGAGCAGCTGCTCCTTCTGCCGCCAAGACCTGTTGTTTCCCCCGTCAAATGTGTGTGTGGCCGAGTGTGTGTGTGTGTGTGGAGAGGGGTCTCGCTGTGACTGTGCTCTCACTGACTCTACATCTGTGTTAGCCCCTCAACCTTCACAAGATGCGGGGTTCTCATGCGGAGGAGTTTTCAGCAAGGGTCTGTTTCGGTGGAGGTTCAGTTTTGGCTGCTAGCAGGAGTTTTTTCTTTTTTTTTGCCAAAAAGTGTCTCAAGCTTTACAGCAACTAAACAAATAGCCTGTTTTTAAAAGACTAAAACATCTTGTTGTTTATTGGTTGGCATGCAGATAGTGGCATACAAAGTCTGACATTGGGAAATGATGGAGAAATGTGAAAACAGAACAGACTTGATGGAACAACATGGGAAGAGGCAGATTTCGAGGAAATCTGTTAGCAATCTGCTTTGGGGTATGAATCAGTAGGATTGAGTCACGGTGGTAGAACGTTCCAGATCTGTTGATAGAAGAAAAGACATTGTTTTCAAGTAGTGTTTATGTCAAAAATCTAGATTTTACATAAAGTTTTTAAAAAATAACAATTAAAAGATCTGCACCGTCCACAAATAAATCTGTATTTTTTCAGGAATTAAATACAAATCTTATTTATATTTATCTTCTTGTATTTATATGCTGTGGATTTAGTTAAAGTTTAAATATGATGACTGTTTAAGCAATGTGTAGTTTGACACTTTGTTTTAGCAAAGAGATTAAAAAGGTGGAAAACACTTATGAAATGATCTCATAAATCTTCTCAGCGTACTTTACTTTACATGAGAAGGTACCAAAGGTTCGGTGTCCCTGTAGTATTTTTTACGTTTGTTTTATTTTTATGCGGCAGAAAACACTGGAAGAGTGCAGATAAAAACTTTCTATTGCTGCTCTTCACAGGACAGGACAGCTCACTATAAGCTTTAAACCACTGATTAAAGAAAAGAAGCATGTGTCTGCTGGGTTATCACTTAGTGGTTTGTAGACCACCCTTTTGAAGCCTCAAACAAAGCATTTCAGTCTATTTTCCTATAGCTAGAGGTGACATGGATACGAGCAAGAACACAAAGACATTTTCTGTTGAGTAAAGCAGCACATTCATAATAATAATTTAAATGCACATATAATTAAAATAGACAGATATTTCATTGATCTTGAAATATTTTTAGAGCTAAAGCAATCCATTATTACCATAGAAGAACATGTAATCTAGTGGTTTTCTAACCCTGACCATATAATCTTATTGCCTCAATCCAATCATGAAGTGACAGGAGTACTTGTTCTCTTGTTGTTAATGAAATGTAACTCTCAAGTGACAAAAAAAACTTATATTGTGGTCTTTAATATGCACCATAGACATTTAAATGATTTGAAAGTGCTGCCATTCAACTTGCCCTCCACTACACCATCTATTGACGTCATTATGACACTTATTTACTTCAGATTAAAGCTGCTATATTAAAAATGATACCATTGCACGGTTGTCAAAATGAAAAAAGAAACAAAAACAACAAATCATGAAACATGTGCTCTTTGTCTTTCTTATGTGAAGTCATCAGTGTTGTACTAAAAGAAGTTTCAGTAATTCTGGTATTTACTTCATGGCAGCTGTAGCTAAGGAGGAAGGGTCGCCCTACAATAGGAAGGTCATGGATTTTGATTCCTAGCTTTTCCCAGTCTTAACGTAAAAGTATCATTTGGGCAAAATTCCAAAACTCACATTGTCTCAGTTGGGAAACGTTTCAGATAAGTGTCTGCTAAAGTAATTTAATGTTATGCTCTTCATATTTACCAGTAAAATAAAAAGCTCATGTGTTTACACATCTGGCTTTCTGTCCGTCTCGCTGTTATGCAGCAAAAGCATCAAATCCTGACCCTGAATGCAATTTACTGAACACATCCTGTGCCTTTGTGGTTCTCCTAATACTCCCGTCTTGGCACAGTGGGCTCACATGGCTCTGATGGTGGGCTGTTTAGTCTCTGTTAAAATGTATTTCTATGATCCGTCCTGTTTTGTCTTGAAAGTCTGCTGGCTGAACAAAGGTACTTTTCCCACTAGTGGACCGGAGAGGAGATGTGGCCATCAGGCTATAAAAATGACATGCCAAAGTAATTTTGACAGATCTCTTGCCTCGCTGTAGTCTTTGAATTCTGCTGTGTAAGTAGAAACCCATCTGGTTGGTCCATTTAAGAGCAACAAGATGATCTCATGTTCAGTGGAAGATGAAACTGGAATATTATGAACATTTGTTAAATCAGCCTTTTCTGAATGAATAACTTTTTATGTGCCAATTTATGATTGTCCAGCTGTCTTTTGCTGTCACTTAAACACACTGATCCTTTTAGGTTTTCATACATTTTAAGTGTTTGTAACAACTTTTTTCTAAATTTGATGGAGTCCTTTCCCAGGTTTTGGCTGAATTGAGAATTTTCTTTCCATGTGACCCAGCAGTCTCATAGTGACTCAGTAGGATTACTGGAATTCACTAGCACACTGTCCTGTCTAGGAAGAAGACAGACTAGCTGCCGAGCTGGTTCCTGGATGCAGCTGGAGAAGAGATAAGCCTTTTGCTTAGAACGGACTGCGATGTGATTGCTCTGTTCAGGGCTGGGAAAATAGGAAGAAGGGATTCTGGTGCGTGAATGGTTGCTGTTTGAGTGAATGTGCAAGGCGCATAGCTTCGCAGCATTATTTACATTCCTGCTGCACATTGGAATTCTGTAGCATGTTGGTCTGAGTCTCATGGCTTGTATCCCAGAAAGTAGGAGGGGAGGTGTGTCACTTTTTTTTCCTTTTTCTTATTTCATCCTTATTTTAAGAACAGTGTGTCATTCAGTCAAGATACCCCCCCTTAATGTGTCTCACCTATGGGGTATGGGAAGTACATTTTTTTATGTGATGTATGTTTTGTGATAATGGTATATGAAACTAATTTGGCCCTATAGCTTCAAACATAATTAATTTTGTGTCTGCTGTTAATTTAGTTATAAATCGTCCCTATTTTGTGGCGATTTTCATCAAAATAGGCTTAAAATGGACATATCCATGTTAGTAGTAATTCTTGTTTTGCAATCCATGTTACTTACTAGTCCTTTTTTAAATGGTTTACTAGCAGTAAATCATATGTAAGCTGAATCCTTAGTCTATTTTAAGGCTAGCTTCTAGGTTAAAACTAGTTGGCACATTTATCTCCATCAAACTGATTGACTACTTTGATTATTGTCTAACTAAAAGGCTTTAAGACGGACTAAAACATGGCTTCAGTGCCGATGCCGTCCTTGTAGCCAGAGCTGAGTGTAATAAAGCGGGAGCGTTTCAGTGCTGATGTTGCATTCCAGTTGGAACAATCCCACTGTTTTCCAGACTCCAAAGTGGACGCCTAAATTGGACAACAACCTCCCCCTGCTGCCCACAATGCCCCTCGTCCTTCTTTCCCCCCAACTCACACCCCTTTCCCCCCCTTTGCTCTCCAACCAACCAACTCACTCCTCCCATACAGGCATCCCTTGGTCTCCTGCCCTTATTTGGGTAGAGACATTCTGAGCTCTTAGTGGAGGGGTTGGGGGCGGGTGGGGGGGTTGGGGGAGGCAGAAGAGGGAGGGAGGGCGTTGAGTTGACACAAGGGAGGCAGGAGGAGAAACAGTGAGCGCTCGCAGCCCTTTCTTAATAAGGACATGTCTGGAATTCAGGCCCCTCTCGTGGTGAAGAGCCTCTCTTTTGCAGCACCTCTCTTGAACACACTCGTGCGAGCGCCTGGAGCTCCACCGAGGTCGCCAGATCTCTTGTTGCACTGACGGCTGTTTGCTGCTCTTCACAGCTCACAGTGCAGAGGAGGACTGTGGTGTTTTCTCTGCTATAATTGGAGATAAACAATGGAGCAGCCACTTCTCCCATCCTCACTCTGCCATCAACCTCTGTTTGCTGAAGCTGCTACCTCACAGCGCCTGTGCATTTCATTAATAAGCAACTTTTTAAAGCTAAAGCTTTTTTTTTTTTTTTTTTTTTACTGCAGACTAGATAATCACCATTTGCTGTACTTAAGATCTAGGCTAAAATGTGCAATTTAACGATTTAACAATAGGTTGATTACCAGCAAAATGTAAAGACAAAACATACTAATTTGGCCTGAATGAGCACGATTAAAGCTGTGCTCATGTGTGGTTTAAGTCATCTTAAGTGATTCAGTCTTGTGATTTGAGAGGACTGAGATGGATCATTTGAGCTGCTGATGAGTGCTCAGTTTCAGTGTCGAGTTTTAACACTGTGACCCTGTTGCAAAAGGTCCGCCATAACCAAAATCCTCTGTTAAAATTAGCAGCCTGAGTTGTGGATATTTGTACAAGTCTCGTTTGGGTTCAGTGATAAATCTTACATTGTGTGTTATGTGTTGTGTGTCATCTGTGGTATAATGTCTCTGAAGGACCAGTGCTGCAACGGTCCATTTGCCTTTGATCTTCTATAATTCCTTTTAAATGATGATGGGAAGGGAATGAAAGCATCGCTAATCCTCCACCTCTGCTTTTTTTTCTTTTCCAGTGTGTGTTGATGTATCAGCTGCAGTTAGAAAGAAAGTTGTTCTTTGCTGCATCTTTGTTTCCAGTTGTGAATATACTTTCTAACTAGACCCTCTTTTTTTGTAATTATCCATATTAAACGTCTGATGAATTGATAACAAAAGTTTTACAAAAAAGTCAAAGTTTGTCATCATGTGATTAAAGACAGAAACATTTTTGGATTAATTTTTAAATTATAAGAATGATACTGTTGTTGTTTTTTTTTTTTTACTTTAAACTTAAGCTACTGGCACATCACCTAACACAATCATACATAGATAAATGTTTCTCTTTTACTTGTAACACATGCTGAAAGCAGTCATGTATGCATATCCTTTAATCCTAGTGGAACTTTCCTGCTAGAGCTTTCTGTCTTTATCCATTTTGCTTCATTTTTATCACTATATGTTGAAACTGTGAAGCAGAAACACAAGGATCCTCGAAGGATCATTACCTCATAGAATTACATTTCAGAAACAATACAACACTGAAAAGGCAGCTTGAAAAATACTTAAAAATGTTGCCTGCAATCATCCATGAGCCAACCACAGTGGGACACATTTCCCAGACCACAAGAATTCTTTGAGGCCAGTGCTGATTAGTGGGATCTTTTAAACCATGTTTTATGGAATATCTTGAATTCATTTGGACATTTCAGAGAAATAAAATAGGGGAAGTTATAGTAATAATTAGGGCTTGCATTGTTTATTCATACAAATTTAATGAATTCAATAAAGAAAATTTAGGGATAGGTTATGTTCTCATGTTCTTCAAGAATTTAACACCACTTTTTGGGGAAATAACTCTAAAGACCTTATAAAGATTAGCTAAATAATTTACTGCAGACATTAAGCATTGTAGACATGGCTGAATATTCAATAGAAACTATGTTCATAATTTTCTTAGAAAAACAGCATCAGTTTAAAGAAGCACATTTTGGAAGCTCTTTCTGTCTGCTAACCCGTTTAGCCTGCTGGTTATCACAGATCAGTATGTTCAAAGAGTTATAAAACTTGTTCATCCAGCTTGAACACCAGAGGGGTTTTCAGGCTTCTACATTGTTGCCCAACTGGCTGATTTGTCCTCACATGAATGTTACAAAAGACAGACAAATCTTTGTAATTACGTTTTAGAGCGTTACCTTTCATTTGGTGTTATTTCAAATGTATTTATCTGCCTGTAATTTTTATTATTATCAGATAATTAATCCACCAAATGTATTGAAGAATATGAATAATTATATTAAACATTGATTTGTGAAATCAAGCTGATCAGCCTGATAGAAAAATACAAAATATGTAAAAAAAAAAGAAAAAAAAAGAAAATTGCTTTCACTGGAGTTTAAGTGCAGTGTTTTAATCGATGTGACATGTTTTAACGATTGGGACATTGATTAGGTAGTTTGACTCATTTGTTAAATAAAATCTCTGCTGTGCTTCATCCCACAGATCTCTTACAGATCCTTTGATATTGGGGCTCAGGGTCGGGCCCAGGGGGAGCCGCCACCATTGCGTCCAACGAGTGGAGCGCCAACGGTAGCCCAGAAGATGGGCTGGATGGGGACAACGAGGACAAGACCATGGATGGGGATGCCGAGGGTGTCTGGAGCCCAGATATTGAGCAGAGTTTCCAGGAGGCCCTCGCCATCTACCCTCCCTGTGGCAGGAGGAAAATCATCCTGTCAGATGAAGGAAAAATGTATGGTGAGTAGACTGGGAAACAGCCACGAGGAGCAAAGTGAACACCAATTACATGGAAATAAGTTACATAATGAATGCACAGAAACGAGAAAAACATGCATTCCACAGTGATTTGTAGCCACAAACAAACAAATAAGACTAAGCTGCTTTAGCAAAAAGCAAAAATACTTTCCTTCCTCTTTCGCGCTCATGTCCATGTCATCTCCAACTGAGAGGCGAAGCTTTTCTTTCCACGCAGAACTCTTCAACATGTCTGTACCTGTTGTGCTGTGACCTAAGGGCAGGTTCTTCCAGTCTCACCAGCAGCCTCAGAGCTGGTTATTGCTGCCCTGAGAACAGCTCAGCTTCTCTCTCTGTTGATTTATTCTTGCCTTTTTCTTTTAGGTGTTTTCCTTTACACTGTTTTTATAGCTTCTTCCTCACTAAACCCTGCATCGTGTTTTTTTTTTTATATAACTTAGCGTCATTGTCTTCTTTCGCCACACCAGTACTGCTGTAAGTAACTGGTTGAATCTGGTTTCTGGTAAAGTGCTGCGTTTGATGCTGGATTGCTTGGTTAAATTAGCAATAATTAGCACAGCATGAAACTAAAGAACAAAAACATCCCATCAGCGTGCTCTTTTGTTGAAAATGTAAGATATTCATGTGGTTTCGGAATAGTTGTGTTGCTTCCTGCTGCGTGTTCATTAAATTGCAGGTGTTGAGCCCTTAATGTCTCGAAAAAGTCCAGATGGATGTATTGGCAAGTGTTCCGGTAGAATTGCTAACATCCAGGTGTAGGAAATTGAGTGCACTTGCCTTTCATTATTTAAGTCCCACTTTTCCGTTCCTGTTTTTAAGATAATACTTTCTTAATTAGATTTAGCATTTGATGTTGCAGAATTTGCATAACAGCAATAATTGGTGGTTGACAGGACTGGTCTGCATACTTCGGGCTTTTGCTTGGCTCTGCCAACAAGGAACTCTTTGCTTTTGTGGTGTTATGTTTCTTTTTTTCATCATTTAAAAACTTTAAGTAGTCTTCTTGTGAGACTTTCCTGCTATTTAATTTGTGTTTTATCAAATCTCAGCTACACGGCAGCACAATGACATAGTGGTTATCCCTTTCTGTTTGGAGTTTGCATGTTGTCCTCGTGTATGTGTCTGTTTTCTCTGAGTACTCCGGCTTCTTCCCAGCCACAAGACATGTATGGTTGATTAATTGATTACTTATCCCATGTAAGTCGCTTTAGATAAAAGCATCTGCCAGATGACTGTAGAACAGAGTGTTTCAGGTAGGTAGGTGGGGAGGAGGGGGATTCTTTTGGCATTAGTGTTCATCTTTTTCATGAGATGGTAGCTGAACGTCAGATTGGATTCTTTTGCCATGATTCACTCAAGATGGAATTTCATCCACTCATTTGTTAGACAGATTTAGTTATTCAGGGACAAGCACATACCTGAGATTATTCAGCTTCTCTTGATGCTTTTATGGCTTTTGTCGGCTTCATATCAAAGTAGACGGAAGGATGCAATAAACAGGTAGCAAAAAAAACTTTTTAAGATCTTTTGGTAAGGATTAATGTGGTTTTAAATGCATTAAATATTCCTAATGTGGTTATTTTATTTTGTTTAGTTTGATTATGCATTATTCAAAAATTCAGCACAAGACAATGAGTCTGGTGAGGAAAAATGTGTCCTAAATTAATAAATGAAAATGGATGACAAATGTTTTATCAATTCTTTGAATAAAATTACAATCAGATGATAATAAAATACTAAAAGATAATTTACTACAATTGTAAAAGAAGCTGTTTATTTTCTTATGTGGTTCTGAAAATATTGCTACTTTTGTCTGAAGCAGCAGTAGAATTGAAAAAAAAATTTTACCATTAAGGTGACAGAAAGTAAACAAAAAGGACATTACTGAATATATTTACAAAATCTTCTAGAACCATGTTTAGATTGACCTAAATAACTTGTCAACCCTGCTTTGCATGGCAGTGTTTTGTCCCAGGCTCCATATGACAACAGCATCAAAGAGGTACGCCGTGCTCAAGCCTTTCCCCTCAGCAACAAACTGTCAGGACCCCTTTTAGAGGCTCTCTTTTTTTTCGAACACTAAACACCTTCTCCGTTTACAATAAGTCATCTGAGGCTCTGTGGGCAGAGCCAAGGCATGCCCCAGAAGAAGCTCTCTCACAAGGTGATTACCTCAGACATCTAAAAGCTGCTCTGACGTGAGGTTAGGGGAATGTTAACGATTGCATTGCATGTAATACTGTCTACCTTGCAGTCTCAGACTCCCAGTGGCCTCTAAAAGCAAACAAGCCATCTCTCCTATTGGGAATTTTGCTTCTCTGCCAGAATTTTTTTTATTTGGTGGGAAACCTTAGCAAAATTTCCATTTGCTGAACAGCTTTATACATGTGTGATCTGTGTTCCACAAGCCTGTCTAGACTTCCCAGTATCATTTTCCAGTCACTCAGATCGTTTAAAAATGTTCAGTTTGTATTATGTCATGACGCATTGGGTCAGGGCAAGAAAAAAGAAGCTTGAATCTAATTTTGATATTTAGCCAAAGTTACTGTATAGCTACAATATATGTGTATCTGACCACTTCAGTGAAATTATCCTCATAATATAAATCCTCCACAAGCTTAATACAAAGTTCAAAACAAGTGACCACAAAGTTAAAGTAGTGGTTAAGCGATGCTGAACCAATCATTTTACCAGAGACATAAAATATGAAAGTTGATCACATTTAATAAGAAAAACATGCATATTAGATTTCGGACTTGCTACAGAGATTTATGTTGGACATGGATGTTTAGTCACAGTTTACAAGCTGTAGGGAAAAAAGAGCATTGCATATATGACTTTACACTCACATTTTGCAGAAGAAACACAAAAATAAGCTTAAATAACCACAGTGATTCTTTCAGTTTGGATCAACTGTAACGTCGTCATGACCGCCACAGTGACATATGAGCTAAAACATAAGAGTTTGATGTGTTGATCATATTAAGATACAGAGGTGTAAAAGGTGTACGATCAGTATTAGCCAAAACTTCACATGAAGATTTATTACAGTAAAATTAAGACATATACTCTGCCTACTTTACTCATAATCACCGGCTCACGTTATTAGTTGTGCATATGATTGCACAAATATGGAACCTGAACTTCAAGTCACCATATAACATACAAATCTCTAAATCCTGTTTATGTAGATTTTATCCTCACAGATGTGTCTGCTGCTCTGACACTATGACAGGTTTTTCATTCACTTGCTGGTTTTACTTCTGTGATCTGTCAAATAAATAAATGCTCTTGTTAATTTCAGCAGTGATAGCGGTGTAAATCCATTTTTTTAGGTTCTTTCGAACCAAAATAATTTTCAACAGCACACAGTTGACACTTACTCTTCGCATCTATGTTAAATCTGTCAAAACATCTTTAAACGTAATTATTTAATCATAAATATGTTTTATTTTTACAGAAAGCTCTTACAAATTACGGTATGACTTTTTAACTACTCTCAAATGATATTCTGCTGATTTTACAACTATTTTTAAATTATAGTTAGCGTGACATTAATAAAAGCAGAACCCCTAAAATGGACCATATAAGATAAAATTTCTTTAAATAAGCACATATGATAATAATGATTTTAATGATTCTAATAATATTCATTGCATCATTAGCACTGCTTATGACTGTGAATGCAGCTTGTTTGGGCTGCTGTGAAAGATTATTATGTTTTCTGTCTGCTTTAAAAGTTTTCCCATTGATTTAATGATATATTTTTATTATATATATTATATTATATTATATTTTATTCATATGAATGAAATATAGTCTAGTATATCATAAAAAAAATCATAAATGGTACATTAGCATGTCAAAACATGACCAAGGCTATGTGCCAACGTTGAATGCAACTGTCAATGCTGAAAATAGAAATCAGGAGTCAAACAGTTTCCAAGGACCCATCCTTCCCCCCATACCGAAACCTTGATCAAACCATTACATCAAGGTTCAAATGAGATGAGTAAATAAGTGGAATAATCGACAGCAATGCTGACTTTGAGATTGGCATCTCTGGGAAGTTCTTTTCTTTTTTATAGATATGCACATGGTATGATTTTTTTTAATGTTTCTTTGTTTTTTGCTGTGTACTAAACAGAAACAGGAGGTTATGAAAATCCATTTTGGGGCCTGAATAAAGCTGGTCAGAATAAATGGTTCAGCCGTCTGGAATGCCCAGACTGTTTTCATTAAGGTTTCAGTATTTGTCTTGGTCTTGTCTTTTTTCATGGATGCCCTTCAAAGATATAGTCATACATGACAAACGATGGAGTTAAGAAAGGCAAACCTTTCCTTATCGTTTATTTTTTCTTTAATCTGCTTAAAATGTTGTTTTTCAGTTGAATTTTTATTACTACGCATTGGCATCAGGTGCAAAGAATAAATTCATGTTCATTTCCTGTTACACCAAAATTCATAGGTGTACTTTGTTCTGCTTCAGGTCTACAGAAGCTGGTTATTTTTACACACCATTAACGTGTGAAAGAAACTGAAAGCTGGCTCTATCAGCAGGAATCAAAATCACTATACATTTTCAAAGGCTTAGGTGCATCACAACTTTGTGTCATATCTCTTAATCTGCCACTAAACTCCGAGACTCCATAAAACTTCCTCCGATAATCCGAGGATTATGTGCTGCGAGCCTCTTAAAACCACTAAATATTGATTTTATTTTTTAGCAAGTGAACCGAAAACTAGATTGCCTGTTGTAGTCCTGTAGTTACAGGCAAATATAATAAATCAATAATTTTTTGCCTTAAAGAACACCACTAAAAGAAGTTGAATGCGATATGAATCTGCTGTTATGTTCAACGTTAGCGCTCAGCATGAGTATCAACAAGCTGATAACATTCAAAGAAAAGCTGAAACATTTGTTCTTCGTAAAATTAAATAATTGGAACATTTTACACCCTGAGTTCAGAGGAAGCATCTGGAAAAAAATGTTGCCTGTCTTGTTCTGCTTTGGGGCTGTGCTGACTTGTTTTTCACCTGAGTTTTCTGACTTTAACAGGTGTGTCAAAGCTGAAGCACACACCTTTTTCCCCTCAGCCCTGCAGCTGTCATTAAAGCAAAGCACTTTGGGTCTAATAGAGGCAAGGTGTCTGTTCTGACCTCCGATGACCACATTTAAATTATTGGGAGTTTTGGAGCCTTTGCATATTTGCAAAAGAACGTGTTTGTGCGTAGGTGAAAGAGAAGGGGTTAAAGCAAGTCCGTTTGATGACTTAGCAGGCCTGGTGCTTCTCTGTCAGCCCCCTCGCTGAGATGTAAGGAATGTTTTCAGTCATAGCTGAGCAGTATGTTAGCAATTTAGGATTACCTCAATGTTATGAAAAGGGAGGAGGGAGGAGAATAAGGGTGTAGAAAGTGTTCAGGGAAGAAACTTAGCAGAGGAGATGGAACTGGAGGAGGGAGAGTTATGACAAGTCAGTAGAGATTATCTTTTTGCTCTCTATCTTAGTGTGGAAGTGGAAAATTCCAGTGGTCATGTAGTAAAAGGGAAAAAAATGGGCGTGTCTCATCAGGGAAGAAGTTAAGAACAGCAGCCTGTAGCTATCTTGTAAAGGTTGAGCAATCATCAAGGGAGTTCTGATCGCCTGGAAAGTATAAGGAAGATGGAAAGCACAAATGTAGGAATGCAGAGGACAATGAGGCCGTGCACGCAGTTGTACAGGCCTATGTCTGTTTTGTATGCACCTGTCATGATTCCCCGCAGTGTGGACCCACCACCCCCCGCCCGACTCAACCGTGGCAAGTCTGAACAGATGTCGACTGCCACAGCTGCCGGTTGACAAAGTAGTAGTTCTCTATATCACTTGTGTGAAGGTTTAAGGAAGCAATGCATCTAAAATAAAGATATTATCAGATATAACCAGTCCTGCAGGGTATTTTCGGAAAAGGAAAACTTGACAGCGCTACTACTTAACTGCAAAACCTGTAGACCTGTTTCATTCAGTACTCTACAACTGGATTTTTTTCCCCCCGTGAAGCTTCTCCTCATGGTTACAAAACATGTGTGACTTATTACCACTATTCTTTAAAAACAAGCTAATAAAAATCACAGAAATCATCATATTTACTTTCCCAAATTACACCTTTAGGTAACTCATCAATAGCTTTCGTTTTAAAAAAATAATCATGTTTAATTTCGTGAAGACTTGTCGTAGCCCCTCAGATTACAGCAACATTACTGTTCAAACGATCTGTTTAAAGCATATTTTTGAGAAACTACTCAAAAGTGTTCAATAATTCTGTTCAACACTCAAATTACAAAAGCTTTGTATTGTACCAGAATCACTTCAGGTATAAATAATAAAACAAACTAAACATTTTGGGTTTAACTAACCCTCTTTAAGTACTTAAAGACAAACCAGATCTGTGTTTTCATTCTTGGAAAGTTTTCACTTATCTAATGTTCCCAGTATGTCAGTTTTTAGCGCATTGCATTGAGGTGTGAGTGAAATTAATAGCAGAACTGTGTGTTCATGACAGAGTAGTGTTGCAGTCCACACTGGTAGACCCCCACCCACCCTTACAAAGAGATTGAGAACATGACAGTTGCATAGGGCTCATGCTGGCATTGTTCTCTCTCTGCCAGTCACTGCTGGGATGGTCAGCAGCAGGTGCTGATGTCCGTTG
The DNA here is from genome assembly GCA_037177515.1 of Pseudomugil tenellus. Classification (NCBI taxonomy): domain Eukaryota; kingdom Metazoa; phylum Chordata; class Actinopteri; order Atheriniformes; family Pseudomugilidae; genus Pseudomugil; species Pseudomugil tenellus. The sequence continues at coordinate 13,692,233 of JBAMHX010000004.1, read as the reverse complement.
ACTGCAGGGTCACACTGTGGTGTTGTTTTGGGAAAAGGGCTGCCAGGTGGCAGTTGTTGGCAGAGACAGTTATGGCTTTGTGTTTCCTCCAAGAGTCGCTGCCCTTTTCAGCTGCCCCTTTTGCCCATCCATAATCAACAACCCCCTCACCACCACCTCAACCTATTGGCCCTCACCCTTTGCTCTAACCCTAACTTCTCCTAGAGTTATAAGTCCATACGAGCATTTGTGTGCTCACCCGAGCTCCGGCTGTGTTCGCAGGCCCAATCAGACTGGCTAGCACAGATGTGACAGGCTTACAGGAATGCTAGGAATGCGGAGGCGCTGGAGCGGGTGTGTCCATCCATGGCCTGGGGCAGAATGGGAGGAGCTACCTCGGTATCGGCAGACAGCTCAGCTCTGCTGTGCTGGCCGACTGCCGTACTGACTGGCTGGCAAGTATGGTGAGTGCTGCAAGCCTGCTGGAGATGGCCTGCAGTACTTTTATGGTAATTGCACTAACCGAGGCCTTCAGGAGGCCAAGTGCTAAAGAGTGCGTGAAAAAGCAGGACTTGTTCCCCCTGTCGTTATGGGTCTGGAAAGCTGTTAAACCTCTTAGACACTGAGTCTGCTGTGTGTCTGTATTAGATGTTTTTAAGAACCTTGACCAGTTTTGTCAGTGTAATTTCTGTCAGCAAGTTTGGAATCATTATTTGTAATGATATAGCGGTTCAACCTCTTCCTTTGGCCCCACTTTCAGCCACAGAAACCCAGTAAGCGTGACTTGGCAGAGAAGGAAACTCAGAAAGCCTGATAGATTGACTTTCCTTCGAGACAACATAATGCAGCTTTTTGTGTGTCCCTTTCAGCAAAGATGAGCTTTTCTTGATTGCAGTAGCAGTTTTCTGGAAAGGCAGCCCTTGTGAAATCTCAGGCACTGCAATGACTGTAAAGAGGACGGTGAAGGCCCAGAATAGATGCCTGTTTGCACAGAATTTCGAGTGTAGCTGTCATGTCATGAAAAACATGGATCTGTTTTCTAAGCACACTTTGTAATTAGGCTGCAAGACCATGTGAGCAGACATTAAGAAGGTGTGAAACGAGCTAACGAGAGCTTGGAGTCATCGCAAGTAAACCAACTCTTTTTAATTTGATTCATTTAAAAATGTGTAAGTAGAAACAAAGGTGTTGTAACTTCTGCAATGTTGACATGACATGAGATGACAAGAGCGACACCCTCTGTTTGACTGGAGAAACATTGATGTTTAGTGTTTGTCTTTCATTGCTTTTGTCTCTTTTTTTATTACAGGTCGTAATGAATTGATAGCAAGGTACATCAAGCTGAGGACAGGCAAAACCCGCACCAGAAAGCAGGTAGGCAGCCGAATTACAAAATGCATGATTTCTGTCTTATTATTATTACACCTGCTTTTGTTTTCATCAATGTTTTTTTAAAAGGTTTTTTATTATAGACTGATGTTAATTTGTTATTTTGTTGTTTCAACACATTATGATTAACTGAGTGAAAGAGTTTAGCATGTAGTTTGTTTGTTTTCGGGTTTTTTTCAGGACTTACAATCACTCCAAGAGGACGTGTTAGTTGAAAACTGTTTAAAGCTGTAGATTATGTGCCATTTTGGGTTTTAGCTACTGTTTACAGCCAATCTGATGTACGAGGCTGGCTCACTGATGTGTTATCTGTTTGTAAAAGAAAGTGATGGTTCATTCATTCATGCAGAGACAAATGCTCAGGAAATGTGTCATCTCTCATGGTTGTAAAATAAATAAGCGAATAATTAAGCCAAGCCTGTGGTCTCACTGATAGTGGTGTGATACAAAGAATGTTTTCTTTTTTTGTTATTTATTTTACCATAATCATCTAGTTTTATTAAATGTTATTGAATCAATCACTTTCTATGAATCTTCTTTTTTGTAGCTTGAATCCTGAAGAATGATGTTTGATTTAATGTGGAAATATTGACATGAGTTAACTTCCTTCCATCTGTTAATGCTGCATTTAACTAACACATTTTTAATTGGAAGGCATTTTGCTCATAAGGATTAATCAAAGAAGATTAAAAAATGAATTTTCTTTTTATGAGCTTGTGTTTTTAAAATGTATCATTTTTCTTTCCTATTTCTTTGCGGTTCAGTGTCCCATATTTAGACCTCAAGTAACATTTATTTTGCACACCATTGTCATAAAAACACATTTAATACAACAAAGCTGTAAGTAGTTGTTGTGACTCTTTGCCAGATAAAAATCCTCCAATCAGCATATCAGTGTTTTCACAGCTTATTGTTGAGCACTAAAAAAAAGAGTCTCCAAGAATGTTTCATATCTCTTATTTTGAACCCAAACATTTCATCATTTGTAGTAACAGACAAAGTTTACAGAGTATTGTGTGTTTTACGGAGAGCATCTGATTTTTTCCAAAAAGTTTTTCTTTTTTCTTTTTACATTTTTAAGAGTAAATATTCCCCCACACTCTAATTGGTTTTGTGTTTGACTTTTTTTATTTATTTTGAATGAAAGAATTGAATAAAGTTATGAAATAAGTTTGAGATAATTCACAAAAATAGGTCAACATCGTAAAAATTAAAATCAAACATGCTGCAATTTCAAATAATTTTAAGTATATGTGCCATTTGCTCCTTCTATATCTATCTATCTCTCTCTCTCTCTCTCTCTCTCTCTCTCTCTCTCTCTATATATAT
>JBAMHX010000004.1:13658037-13689442 GCA_037177515.1 Pseudomugil tenellus | reverse complement strand
TATATATATAGCCTCATTAACTTTGCTAGTTTAGCTACATTCTGCAAACAGCATCTGTCTGTGTGTGTGCGAGTGTGTGTGCGCGGGAGTATAAAAACTGTTAACTCATTATTGCAACTTCAGAGAATTGTAGGTCCTGTGATAGCCGGGGTAGAAGAGATTGGACTGGTTAGCATGTAAAACAACACCTGCCTTTTTTTTAAAGCAAACTTTCATTTCGATCATGTTTTGATGCTTTAATGCGTTTGATGCCGCAGATGAGAATGTGTATATTCTCAGTATGTCTGCACTTGTACGGTTGTGTGTGTGCATATCTGTTGTTTTTATGCTCAAAAACTGTTTCACACCCCTTTAGGTGTCTAGTCACATACAGGTGTTAGCACGGAAGAAAGTTCGTGAATACCAGGCAGGTATAAAGGTAGGTGCCGCTGGCCTCCCAGCAGACTGACTGGGCGTCTCTTTCCTCTTTGGTTACGGCTTCTCCCTTTCTTCCCTGTCTCCTTTCCTCTTCCCTCCTCTTGGCTATTCTCCTGTGCAGGTTTCTAGCCACTTGCAGGTTCTCGCCCGGAGAAAATCTCGCGAGATCCAGTCAAAGCTAAAGGTATGCGCTTCACCGCAGCCTCTGCGGGGCTCGTACAGGCTTGGCTTTGCACTAATAAGCTAATTTATCAATCTAATCAGTAGTTTTTACATTGAGAGAAACTTGTTATAACTGCATAAATAGATGCACGCTTGCCATGCAGAATGCATTTATTAACAATTAGAAGTTCTTTAAAGGGAAAAAAAAAATCACAATCCTGCTTCTGTGCATGCAGTGCACCAATACAAAGGGCTTTATAACTTTGACTGTACCTCTAAGCTCCGGTAAACACAAATATAATCCCTTAACTAAATGTGTTTATAGAGGTTTATTCTTTTTTAAATGTAATGCAAAGTGTCCAGATGGTCCCAAATAAAAGTCATTTAGTTGCATGTTGCTCCAGCCTACCTGTTACTGTCCTTTGTGCCAGCCATGCTTCTGCATCATACTGCATTTCTGGCACTTCTTTTCCTAAAACTTTCTTGACTTTGATACCTTTAGTTCCTGTGCTGTGTCTGGTAATAATGTCTTCTGTAAAACCCAATATAAATCTATATTTTAATTGTTGTTTTTATGTTCCGGTAACTCTTTTTGACTAGTCTTGCTTAAAAAAATCCTCTAAGCTCTCATCATTTTTGCATCTTTACAAATTCATAGTAAATGCAGAAACTGCTAAATGCTAAATATACAGTATTGTGTGGTGCTAACTTGCAATCAGATTAACCTGTCAGTGCTGACTAATTCTCTAGAGAAGAGCAGCATCCATAGCAGTCGTGCTAAAAGGAAACATTGGTTTCTTTGCATTAACTCTGATCATAAGTCTGTGCTCTCCACAAATACGGCATTTATCTTAAATCAAAAATATATGCTTCCCTTAAATTTTCCAGTCGTGACTGTATTTACAATCCTCTTAATAATAAGGAAATGTAATATTTAATGTTTAAAATAGCCATAAAGATGCTTTATGTATCAAATTTTGCTCTATTTTTAATAAGCATCCTGTAATAAATATTTTTTAAAACTGAATTTCATGCTTATGCTTCAATGCATTCACATTTATATCAAGATCACAGTATTGCTTCCTAAAAGTTTAACTTTTTAAAGTCTTTCTAGGAGTCTATGTTTTAGTTTAAGGGGATTGAATATTGTATTCTGTTTTAATTTGTTTTTGTTGCTTTTTTCACATTGATACCTTTGACATGTAGTTGCAGCCACGCAGACTTCCTCTTTAAGAGTTTATCAAACATTTATGAAGTTAAAGTAGCTTTCTTGTGACAAAAACGTCCTGAGTCCAAGTTTCTAAGCCTACCCCGAAGCCACTCATGAAATAAAACCGAAAACTGTGCCACTGTACATTTGATGCAATACCCTACAGTCCTGTGTTTAAAACGTCTCCACTGTTTTTATTCTTTTGAGTTGAAGAGTTCTCTCTAGTAATTAAACGATCTGTTTCTTTATTAATGTAGCACGATTAGTTTACGTCTTGTGAACAGCAAGCAGTTGACCAGTAAGAAAGAAGCTGCCTTATGTTTCCTAGAGTCGCTGCTTAAACAGAGCACACTGTCATTCATCGTGTGCTGAAAATGTGTAGTCATAGTATGAAAGAGAGATTATGAGCTTGGATTTAAAATTTACTTTCAAGTTTATTTTCCCCTCCAAGAAGTTCAGTTTCAGAACATCATGTAGAACTGCATAGTACTAATGGGTTTCTCTCTTTTTTTGATTCAGGCCATGAATTTGGTAAGTGATCTGACTTGTGCAATACACTTCCCTCCTCGCCTTTGTTTGGCAGCACTAGTGCACTGTTCGTTTGCTATAGCCCTCTGCTGGCATGGCGTGCCGTCCCGTTGCTATCCCGTCCTGAAGCAATGCTTAGGAAATGGCTTTAAATCCAGCACTGCTGCACATCCTGCCTGATGTAGATTAATGGCCACGCAGCCTCTGCCAAAGTCAAATTCTTGCTTGCTTTGCATAAGGTGGCATTCCTGAGACATCTTTCCTTTTAATTGCAAAGTCAGAGCTTATTGTGTAAAGTAGAAAACATTTTTTGCAAACAAATTAAGAGGAGAGCACCATAATGCCTTTTTTTTGTTTTTGAGATGTTTATTCTGTTATGCGCCGTTTCACAGTTGATGCACAGCAGAATTCAGTACTTGCATAGCTAAAGATGGACCTTTTATGTATACTCTGAGATCATGCAACTTCAATCACTTTATTTCCTTTTTTATTTGGTGATCTTTTTAACATACTGACCTCAAATTGGAGCCAAAGTGCTTCACTTTCTCTATTCTTTTCCTTTTTCCCAAAATCTGTTCTATCAAAGAAATATTAGAGCAACACTGTAGTGCTACAAATTAATATGACTGTTAAGCTAAGATTAATTTCAAGCGTATCTATATAGTTAAATATATGAATTTGCTTTTATTTATCAATTATAGAATATAGACTGTTACTGTCCTTCTCATGTTTAGGTTATACTGCCACCTTGTGGTTGACTCCCTTCATTTCTCTCCCTCTCATTCTGTAGGATCAGGCATCTAAAGACAAAGCCCTGCAGAATATGGCAGCGTTGTCATCTGCACAGATCGTCTCCCCGAGTATGATAAAGAATCATCTTCCCCCCCTGTCTCCTTACCAGCCACCCAGAGTGAGACCTTTACTCATTTCATTAGCGATCCCACATAAACTCAGCTTGTTTTTTGTAAAAACACGATACATCATTTTGTTTTAATTCTCCAGTTCTGGCCCGCTCCTATCCAAGTACAACCTGGACCCTCTCAGGAGTAAGTAAACCCCTCCACTCAATTTAGGGTGTGTGCAGTTTCTGAGGAGTTAATTTGGGCTAAGAGACAAGTAAATGGAAGAATGAATGAATGAATTGGTGAGCAGGTTAGGTTTTATGTCAGGTGGGTATTGCAGGGTGTGTTTAATGAATCACATTTTTCAACACCAGGATGGTTCTAGATCTCAACCCGGGAAGGACTCCTGGGCTCGGCCGCACCAGCCATGCGTAAGTTCCGCCTAGCCCATCCCCAGCTGTGAGCACAAAGCAGCACTAACTCCCTTCCTTTACATTGTATTGTGCTGTATGTTTCCTGCACTGATATAAACCACCAAGTAAATTCACTGCTTCAGATTTAATAAAAAAAAAAAAAAAAACAGAGCAGATAAATTCTCACTGTGTTTGATCTGAAACAGTACCAACAGTACCAAAACTTTACTGTCAAATATTTACTGATTCACCTGTAAATCATATAACTGGTGCTGCTTTTGCATCATTAAACACATTGAAGCAGGTAAACTTACGCCTTGCTGGTGCAGCTTCATATGCTTATTCTGTAACACTAACAAATCTGCACAACAAAAGGAGGCCAGAGGTGCAAAAAAAGTAGAACCGATTGGAAACGCACATCTGATAACCGAAGCTGTGGCCTGACTGGAGCATGTTTTTGTCTTTCAGCATTAAACCTTTTGTACAGCCCCCATACCAAAACCTACAAGGCCCCGTACAACAATCCGTACCAGGTAAATGTTTAGATAAAAGTCTTTGTATGCGTTTCATAAAATGAAAGTGATGGTTTGAATTGAACTTTTCTGTGCTTGTGCGCGCAGCCTATGAGCCCTTGGCACCCCCTGCTCCCCCAGCAGCTACTGCAGTTCCAGTGTGGCAGGATCGAACAATCGCTTCCTCAAAGCTTAGGATGTTGGAGTATTCAGCGTTTATGGAGGTTCAGAGAGATCCAGACAATGTAAGTTAAAGTCGGGCATGTAGCTGACAACATTGGTCAGTGGAGAATGGTTTACATGTGATGGGCCAAATGTTTAATCTCAGTTGTTCTGAATTTCTTTCATGAGGTACCTCGAGTGGGGAAAAAACCCACGAAACACACATAAACATATATATACACACTTGCACACACACAATTTTAATTAGTCTTTAACTTTCATTCTTATCTGCTACATCTCCATCCACTACAGTACAGCAAACACTTGTTTGTCCACATCGGACAGACCAATCCCTCCTACAGCGATCCGCTCCTTGAGGCTGTGGACATCCGGCAGATCTATGACAAGTTCCCTGAGAAGAAGGGGGGCCTCAAAGAGCTTTATGAGAAAGGCCCCCAGAATGCTTTCTTCCTAGTAAAATTTTGGGTGAGTTGTTTTTCATTTACTGTTTGTTTTATTGTTATTTGCCTCATGTAAAACTGCATCCTTGTTGTATAACATCTCAATGTAGTGCAGAGCATGATTTGAAGATTGTGTTCCATGCATTCACATCATTTTAGCAACACTTTTCTCTCTGCTAATAATCCTACCTCACATTGAACTATGCAGGCTGACCTGAACAGTAGTGGGATGCCGGATGGCCCAGGTTCATTCTACGGTGTCAGCAGCCAGTACAGCAGCGCCGAGAACATGACGATAACTGTTTCAACCAAAGTCTGCTCATTTGGCAAGCAGGTTGTCGAAAAAGTTGAGGTAACGACAGGTGTAAGCTGTGTCTTTTCATTAAAAGTTGTGTTAAATATAGATATTTCTCTCATTTTCATATTCACGTGTTTTTTACACTCCTGTATTTGTTAAAGACAGAGTACGCCCGCCTGGAGGGAGGAAAGTGTGTTTACAGGATCCACCGCTCTCCAATGTGCGAGTACATGATCAACTTTATCCACAAACTCAAACATCTGCCTGAAAAATATATGATGAACAGTGTTCTTGAAAACTTCACAATCTTACAGGTAACATACAGTCATTTTGAATTAAATATTCAAAGAATATGCATGCTCATATTTAGAGAAAATGTGTTTTTATCTTTGTATCTTATCTCCATATCTCCAAAGTAAGTATATTACAATTTAAACTAAATGCTTAACTCTTGCAAAATTATGTTGTGCTGTGTATTGATTAGCATCTCTCTCCTCCTTTACATGATTTAATTTCAATACTACCAAAACACTTGGTGCCACTGACAGCTGTGCAGCCAGAAGTCCTCAACTTATTAAAAACACCTGTAAAGAGCTTTTTAAATCCAGAAAATCCATCCAAATAGTTTTTTCCTTAGAAGGATCGTGGGTAGGTGGAGCCTTTCCCAGCAATCACTGGGGGAGAGGCGGGGTACATCCTGAACAATGAAAAAAATCATCCTCAAAAACGTTCACTTCAAGAAACGCAAGCAGAAGGTTTGGCTTAACATCATTAAAATTGACAGTTGTGGTTCGTAGATATCTACAGCAACAAATACAGGACAACCAATAATGTCATAAAGAAAGGAAGTGTTTTGAAGGAAAAACTGGGAAAATAAAATTCCAAAACAATAACTGAAAGAGTGACTTGTCCAGGGTGTGCCCTGCTTCTCACCCGATGACTGCTGTGATAGGTTCAAGCTACTTGCGACCCTAAATTGAACGTAACAGTTAAAAAGATGGATGGATGAAGAACTGAAAAACTGTTTTGTGATTTTAAAAAAAACATTTACAAGCCGTTTTAATTACCAGACAGAGTGAAACTAACTAATAAAAAGTGTCTTTAACTTTATATCAGCTGACAAACTAATCTTTGACACGTTTTCATAAAACACATTTTTTATGTTAAACAATGTGTACTTTGTTTTCCTACAAAGGTAAACAAGACACATGGACACGTTAAGAGTTCAAATCACTAGTAAAATGTGTCATAGAAGTAAAAATATATAAATATTGTAATAACTATTCTCCACCACCCATTGCATCAGCCCATGTTCACACACACACACTAATAGTAACATACACACAAAATCCAAACATGCTCTATGTACCTTTAAAATACTATTTAAAAAACAAAACATAAATGAAATTTCACTCAATACATCTAAATGAGGTTATTACACTGGAATCGCGTAATAGAATGGACATGAAAGTGTTTTCTGCAGGTCTAACTGCATTTACTCTCTCCTTTCTCCTCAGGTGGTGACAAACCGCGACACCCAGGAGACCCTGCTCTGTATAGCATTTGTTTTTGAGGTTTCCAATAGTGAACATGGAGCTCAGTATCATGTCTACAGACTTGTTAAAGACTAACAGCTTCTGTCAGGAATGTCCTGGAAGAGCCAGAAAAAAGCGTGACACAATCTCTCTTTGACCACCTCAACCATCCAGGAAAAAACTACAACAATTAAAAAAAAAAAACAAATATTCAAGCAACACCCAACTAACGTGAACACATTTTATGCTTTAACGAACGGAGAAAGAAAAAGTGTTGACGTGCCAACATGCAAAGAAATTTAAAGAACTGTGGACTACCAGTTATTTTCCATGTGTTTAAACATGACTAAGATGAAGTGGAGGACTTTGGCAGATGTTATTGAAAAGTTTTGCAGAGGGGAGGAGAATGTGTTTAGGCCCGAAAAGATTCTTACTGTTACTGAGAAACTTGCTTTATGCCGTAAGAGAAGCATATGTTGGACTGAGACGTGGGAAGGGTAGGACCACAGGAGGAGGGAAACCAGAAGGAATTTGTAGAGGTTTATTAGGAAAGCAAGTGCCTTTTCACCAAAGGTTGTATCATTATATCATTACCTGCCACTTTGGATTGCCCTTTTTTCTTTTTTTTTCTTTTTCTTTTTACTACCTCTATTTAAATGAACTGAAAATAGTCAAACAATTGTGTTTTGTTACAAAAATATTGGAAAAAAACGTTTAAATTAACACAGTTGGAGGCAGTATTTGTCTTCAGGCACACAAAGGAATGGGATAACTTTTAATGGAGCCTGTTTTACAAAAAAATGATAATAAAAAAAGAAATTAATTAAAAAAAAGGACAAAAATATCATCCAAAGTTTTACTGTCCAACTGTACAGGGGGAAAATTAATTGTATTGCTGTGTTGTTAAGATTGTTCTTGTGTTTATATTTTATTACAGTTTTTTTAAAAATCAGGTCTTACAAGCATCTATCTGTAGCTGACGTTTGACACTAGGGATGTCTTGTACCGTAGCTATCCTGACATGAAGCCAGGGTTTTGCCTTCCTAATGAGACCCATTATTATTTTCTCTCAGAAGACGTGTGCTTAGATGCACTTACAAACATCGAGATGTGGGTGGGGTGGGAGGGGGGTGCTCAGCAACAGCAGTGCTTATTTTCTGCCTTGAGGTATGTAGCTTAATTGAATAAAATGAGTTCTTTCTGTACTGTGAGTCAGTGGATACTAAAGGAATATGTGTTACATAGGAGCATTTTGGGAAGGGGGAGGAGGATGCTTTTATTCATACTTGTGATTAAGTAACTCAGCACAGAGACCATGGTGAAAGGGCGGAGAAGTTAATCACTGTTTCTTTTGTTTAAAAAAAGAGATTGTATGCTGTGAAGTTGGTTAGTTTTACTTCACTCATCTTCTCCATGTAACGCGGAGAAGCTGCATTCATGAATAAAAGTTCAGTTTTATATTTAAGACAATTTTTTACACACAGTGATTTTGAAATTGGTCTAAATAATTGTCTTGAATGAGAGCCATTGTCTCTGTGGAGTATGACCGTTGATTGTTATTTATAGAGTTGGAAGAGAAATATCGGGGGTGGGGGGGGGTATGGGTTCTGAAGATGGGTTGATCATTTTCCATTGCAATGGAGATGTTAAAAGTATTGCAGTACTTGTATTAGGGGCAGAAAAAACTGTCAGCGCACAGGTCCTACTGGACAAGTGTCTGCTCTGTGTGGTTCACTGGACAAATTTGCTATGAATTTAATGCAAATTTATGATGTATCGGTGGTATAATTGCACCTGGCTTTGAATTTTGTATTTCACAAGCTAGACACAATAACACTCCTCCTCTTGCAGGTCTTGGTTTTACTTTTTTACAAACGTTTTCTGCCAATATCAAGATTAATGTTTTGATTCTGTTGTCTTTTGACATTCGGTGTTTGCCATATGCTTCACTGAAAATAATGTGTGATAGTATTGGTATTGACAATTAATAATGATATATCTAATGTATCATATTTTGAATGGTGTGGGCAGTTTTTTTCCTTTTTTGGGGGGGCGGGGGGGTGCTAAGGTGGTTTACTGTTGTCATTGTTACCTTTGTGCATTGCAATTTTATACTTAAAGGTAGAGGTTGGACTATGTAATCAACAAATGTATCTCACAAGACGCATGGTGCCTTTGGGGCTATTTTCCCCGATAAACTCATTAAACATGTTTGTTATTTGCTGTGTCAACACTGATTTTTTTTTTTTTCATATGATTAACACAAAGACATGCACTACCTTTAAATTTCTGTTTATTGCTGTACATAATCCCTATCGTTGTATACCCCCAGAGTGTCGGGAATATTATGGTTTCTTCACGACCGCCTCCGCCGGATATGCTTCGTGTGAGCGCGATAACTTAAACAGTTTTCACAATTGGAATTTGATACTCATGTACCTCTTTAGGTCCCCAAGCATTTCAGGAAGCATTTTCCAAGAATTTCAGCATTTTGGGATTTATCGTTTCCTCACTACGTAGCGCTTTATGAACGAAAAACCATATTTTTGCCTTTGTCGCTGGAACTATTTCTCTCATTTACCTTAAATCAAGTGCAAATAAAAGGTCATAACCTCAGGATGCATCCTGTCCTGATGCCAAACTGGCCTAGTTCAAGGTTTCCACAGGGGGTGGAGCTTTGACTGAACACGAGCGTCTTTATGTTATTCTATTGTGTTTATTTGAGTATTAGGGAATAGGAGGATTGGGGTCGTTTGGGAATAGACCTCTAGCTGACCTTGTCTATTTTATTATTAAATAATTATATTAATAATCACTTTATTTTAGCATTTTTAAGTTGAATTTGATGAAGATTTTATTGGGAAATAGGAAAAATATTCAATGGAATAGGTTAGTTTTACTATAAAGAAAATGTATTCCAGCATATAAACTGTATTTAATCTGTATATTTGTGGTACATTATTTGGTCTGCTCAACTTGGCTAAATATGAAAAAGCCAGTAAATCACAAAGAAACAACAAAATAAACAAAATTTAAAAAGTGAGAGAGGCGAGGAACACCCCGGACAGGTCGCCAGTCTGTCACAGGTCCAACATACACAGACAAACAACCACGCACGCTCACACGGGGAGAACATGCAAACTCCACACAGATAGGCAACCATCCTAACCCGGGATCGAACTGATAACCTGCTTGCTGTGAGGCTGCAGTGCTAACCACCTCGCCACTGTGCAGCCCTATATAGGAAAGCGTTGACTAAAAAACATCATCTCCCAGAAAGCCATGCGGTTTAGGAAGTTCCAAACAGGAAATGAAGTAAGTAAAATAAAATTGCATCAAGAAAGTACTGTTGTATCTAATTTAAACTTACTTTTAGTATTTGAACATCCATTAATTTCTAACATTGTTTATATGTGCTTCATTCCTAAAGTACATATAAATATGTGAGCCAAGATTTTTGTCTTTTTTTTCTTTCTTGAGTAAAAAACAAAACCGGACGGAGGCCATTTGACTTATTTTTATACTAACCGAATTGGTGTCAGCGTGCAAGATACAGGCGATGGAAACGTCAGAATGCTGCTGTATCAGTGTAGGCCACCCGAGATGCTGAACAAGCACTTGTTTGTTTTCTAGACGATTATTAAACAGCGTTAGAGCACCGGCAAACTAGGAACGGGAAGTAATTTAGGTTCAAGCTGTATTACCACAGAGACACAACATTATCACACTATAACTACGACAGTACACCGACTGTGCCGCTAATTCCAGCTTCTGCGGTGAGTTAATAGCACTAATTTACTAGTAACGAGGTATATGGAAATCCGAGTCAAGCTTCACGGCTACAAGCTAGCTAGATGGATTGCTGTTTACATTGCTCTGAACTTAGTAATCAGTAATTAATATGTCAAATAAGAGGTGTACAACTATAAGTGACGGAGTGATTTAACGTTTAATCATTTCTGCAGCTGCTTGATGGAGCTAGTACATACAGATTGATGCGTTGGCCCAAACTTCTCTTGTTTGTTAAATATAGTTAAAGATGTCTCATCGCCTGTAGTCATGCAGGTGTAACACTAAATTCTTTGCCCAGATTGGAGGTATTTTCATCGGAACTATCGCGTTTGTTTCGGTGGCTTTTTCCAACTGCAGTAGTACAATATGATTTTATATTAGATCACATAATAATGTCTACTGTAAGAATACCAATGTACCATTATAAATATGTTTGGTTTTAGTATTTGTGTAAAATAACAAATGATTATACAAATGAAATACAGTTAACATTCCTGCAGTAATATAATCACTTGATATAAACAAAACTGAGTGTAAAACAGGGATTCTGAAACATCTGATTTAATGTGACAGTCAAGTAATGTGACTTTATTGCACCCTTTAACTATTACGATTTCACAAAAGGAATGATTACTTGACTGTACTGTATGTATGTATGTGTGTGTGTGTGTGTGTGTGTGTGTGTATGTATATATATATATACGTATAATGCTTATGTACACATGTCTGTGTGTCTGTTCAGAACTAAAAAAGCTGTGTTTTTGCAGTTTAGTGAGTAATGCATCATCACCTTAACTACATTTTGCATGAGGTCCAAACTAGGGCTGCAAAATTCTGGGTAATATGAGAATTACGATCTTTTTGCCAAGAATTGAGATTACAATTTTTTTCCAATATAAGTATTTATTGCACAAATCACGGGCACATCAACTTCGCATCAGCTGACACTAAATATAAAAACAATAAATGTCACCTTTGGATAATTTTCCACTGTTCATTTGTTGAGAGAATGAGGCAACACCTGTTTTTATGCAGATAATTAAAATGTGGTAGAATTGTGGTCTTTTTTTTCTTTTCTTTTCTTTTGGAAATGAGATTGCATACAAGTGTGAATTCAGATTACAATTTTTTTAACAATTAATTGTGTAGCCCTATTTCTCTCTCTCTCACACACACACAACAGTTCTTTCGGTTCAGGTTTTCACAGTATATAAAATGCAAACATTAATTTTATTTTGCCACCATTTTAATTTTGTTTGCACATTGAATTGTCTTTGCCTCTCCAAAAGCACTGTTGTTTTTGACACCTTTATTCTTTTAGCTATATTGTTGTTTCCTCTTTTTCTCTCATACAGAGCAAAGCCATGTCAGCAGTATGTGCGGGGCAACATTTTGTTGCACACCCAAAAGAGGCACTAAAAAAACTTTTAAAAAAATCAGCTAAAGTCGCATGACACAGTCAGGCCTGCTGGGTCAGCTGTAAAAAAAAACCTTTCAAAACACATGAATTTCTCATCAGCTTTACACATGGCAGATGATCCACAATGCTTATATAATTGCTACATGCAGTCAGCTGCTAAATTATTCAGCATCCACTGTATTCGGATTTCAATGAAGTTGCGTTTGAATAACTTTGCTGCCAAAGGTGTAAATATATCTTGAAGTCTTTATACTTGCAAATTTTGCAGTCTTGATTTTTTGTAATGCTCAAAATAATATTTTATGTGAAGTGTTAATATTTGCCAACCTGGCAGTTGCTAATTTTGATGAGCAATAAGTGAAGCTACAGCCTGCCAAGCCTGCACTTTTAGTGCTTATTATACAGTATTATACAGTATTCAGTGTTTTTCTGCTTTTTTCCCCTGACTCACACACTCCATTTTTTAACCATACTCAAATTTTACATTTATTTATTTCCTCTTAGTTCAAAAGTGTATCAAGCTACTAAAAGAAATGGTCCCAATTTATGTTGTACATAAACTAGTGGATGTTTTTTGTTTTCACGTGAACATCCTACATTGTGATTACATAAATGAATGTCAGACAACATGTAACATTTCTTTTCATGTGACACATCAGGATCTTCCCTAGTCACCTGATCTGACAGTCTTGACCTGAAACCACATCATCTGCTGCTGATCCACTGACCTGCCATCATGACTAACACCAACTATGTCAGCGTGAGAGTTTTTTCTCTGAACTGCTGGTCAGTGGTTTTGGTGTGACAAGAAATTGACCATATTTTCATCTAAGTACATATACCTCTGTGTGATAGAAAAAGAAATCATTCTCTTTCTTTATTCTGCTGTGTTTTGCAGGGGCATCCGCTTTCTAAGCAAACACTGTCCTCAGCGCTATCGCATGCTTGGAGAAATGTTGTGCAAGGAAGAACATGATATTGTTTTACTGCAAGAGGTTGGTGGAAGCTGCAATACAGGGTTGTTAAGTTGCAAAGTTGGCTATCAGGCAGATTTTATCAGCTCTTGCTTGTTGTCAAATTTGCTCATGTTATACAGATAACAGTGGTCAAATGTCACGAACCACATTTACTTTAACTGACTAGTAATAATCACACCATTATGCTACATGTTGTACTTCTAACTGGCACATTATTGATATTTTTAGGTGTGGAGTGAGAAGGACTATCTGTACTTGAAGAAAAAGCTAGCCGGCTGTCATCCTCACTCTCATTATTTCAAAAGGTAACAAATCAGCTCTCATTTGTCTAGCTTTCTACTTACTCTTCTGGAAAATGCTCAATGTCTAAAGCCTGAATGCCTTTTATTGACAAAGCGTGGATGAGTCAACTGTCATATCTTGAAAATGCCAACATGTCAGAAAAACATCTTTGTTTGAAATTGATCTGTCTGCAAGATGGAGCTGAGGCCAAAAGCTTTATCAAGTCTTAAAGATAACTGCTTGATTCCTTCTTGACCTCCATTTTAGTTTCTGTCAAGTCAGATGTTTTACTTTTCTAACCTTCTCAAAGCGTGGCATTTCATTGCACCAGTTAATGAATTATAATAACCACGTGACTTCTGTTTCTCTCTTTCTTTGGCCCTCACTTTGCAGCGGAGTCATAGGCAGTGGACTGGCCATTTTTACTAAACACAGAATCAATGACACGTTTCTATACCGCTATTCACTTAATGGATATCCATACATGGTAAGTTTACAGGGCTCTGGAATCTGTTCCAGTGTAGAAAAAGTACTTGAACTCTTTACGTCAGTGAAATGTGAGTTAAGTTTCATAGCATCCATCCTCACAGTTAATCAGATTTAAGAAGAATTTACAGTAGTAAAGAATCAGAGGGGAAAGGTCATGTTCTCGACACATTTAAAAAACAATTATTTTTTTTAAAAGTTCATAATTTTTTAAAGGGAAATTGTCACCAACAGTAAAAATATCAGTTTATACCAAATGTTCTGTATTTTTAAAACATATTTGTAAGGTTTTTTTGTCAAAGACTAATTAATGTGTGAGGTGAAATAGTAGCTGATGGTTTACTCACATGTATCTAAGATTTCCACAAAGTACACAAGATGAATAATTACTTGCAGCTTAGTTTTTTGGTGTTTTCCTTACCACGAAGGAGGTTCTAAGAACAGGGAAGTCCTGGGTCTGTTTAGTTTAGTGTAGTCACCAATTGTGTGTATTGTGAGTTCTGTCTTTTGTTCTGTTATAACCTGCATGTGAAGCCCTCTGAGACAACTCGATGTGATACTGGGCTATATAAATAAAATTGAATTGAATTGAAAAAATTGAAGTAGTTGCATGAAATGTAGCTTTTTTTTAATATGCATGAAACTAACTAGTTCCAAAAACAGGCTTTAATACAAAATCTACTTGGTGACTATGATGTTCAGCTTTCTAAAGCTGAAAATGTAGTGATTTTTTTCTCTTTAAAAAAGTCACTACATCTTTAACTCCACTGTTTTCCCTCATCATCAGGCTCACCATGGCGACTGGTTTGGGGGTAAAGCTGTAGGCATGGCTCTTGTAAACATCAACAACCTGACAGCAAACATATATGTCACTCATGTAAGTGCTTTGAAAATCAATTCTCAGGCATATCTGCATATCATATTTATTTTCTAATTTAGCTATTTGCGATTTTGCTCCTGTGTTTTTTATTATTATTTTTTATTAAATAGCTTCATGCAGAATATTCCAGGGAGAAGGATTCATACCTACCACACAGAGTGGTCCAGGCCTGGGAGCTTCAGCAGTTCATCCGGTAGTTCCTTTGTGTTATCAGCTTGTTTACACAGCAGTGTTTTTGCATATTTATGAACGGATGACCTACACCTGTTCGCTTTTAGCACTATAGATACCTTTCATGAAAGGTTACGCTGACATGATTTTAAATCAACATCAGTTTTAAAGTTAAATCTTATTTGGAAATTGCATCACTTGTGAATAATTTCTCTTGTGTTTTCTCTTAGTCATACCTCAGCAGGAGCAGATTTGGTTATTCTCGGCGGGGATCTGAACATGCACCCTCAGGACCTCGGCAACAGGCTGCTTTTGTCCTACACTGGACTGCGAGACTCCTATGTGGAAACTGCTCAGTTTGATGTATGTAATAGCAAGAAAATCCAACAAGTCTTAATAACAGAATGTTGTTTTACACATGACACATAATTTTAGCACATCTCTTTTACTCTTAACTCATTTCATATTCTGTCAGCTGCCAGTACAAAAACAGTACGGTGTGGGTGCGCAAGCGCTCAAACATGTTTTAACAGTTTAAAAAAAGGTTTGTGTTTAACCTAAAAGTAAAGTGTGACAATCTGCTGCAGATTGTGAAAAACCTTATTCGTAAATATGTGAGCTGGGTTTAGCTGTGTCATTGTTAGTCAACATCTAAAAACCATGTTGTGAAATTTACAACAACAACAAAAAAAATGGCCTCAATCTTGCTTTTATGTAACTGTTTTATGATGTTCTGTCACAGGGAAACGATCATGGCATGACTCTAATTGCTGACAACCCTTTTATCAGTAAAAAGGAGCTCGCCCCCTTTGAGAGGGGAATTCGAATTGACTACATCCTGTTTAAGGTTGGTGAACCTTTTGAGGCACCTCCTCAGTATTTCAAATGGTTTTCAAAGCTGGAAATAATGTCATTTGAACTAATGAAGGACATTTTTGGATTTTGAAATTCAAGGATTCCTCCAAAACCGACATCCACTGCGATTTTATGAGCACCACCAAAGGCGTCGTTCCCGGCCATCCATTTCCATACTCAGATCACGAGGCTCTCACTGTTCATTTAAGGCTGGGGTCCCACATTCCAGCTGAGGTTGGAAGTGATCAATCAAAGACTCAGGACTCTTCTGCAGGTACTTTTAACATGTACTTAAAAAAAATACTATCTGATTATGCTTTAGTTAACAAGGAATACCGGGACTAATTTAATTTTGCCCAGTTAGGTCCATCTATTGTGGAATATACTGTATAGCCACCAACTTTTGATGTGTCTGTTTTATCCATTTCATGGCTGCAGGAAAGCTTGCAGAATTGGTGGATATTTTGACCGAGGCCCGTACAGAAGTCAAGGTGGGCTTGCACTGTGCTGAAAGGATGCGCTACACAGCAGCACGCACCGGAGTGATGGGCTTGGCTCTGCTTTTCCTGGAGTTGGCCATTGCAGCGGTGCCTTGGTTGGCTCTGGGAGCAGAACAGCCTTTCCCACGTGTCTCCTTTTACCTGCTGGCCACACTTTGTTTTGCCATCCTGCTGACCACCTTTCTGCTGTACGTCTTTTATACAATGGAGCTGAAATCTCTCCAGGGGGCTGAAGACCAGATGAGACTTGCTGTAGGTAGTCTGCAGGAGAAGCTGAGGGGTTTCCCTCTGGCTCAGCCTCATAATGTCGTCCGGAGGCCCCCTGAGGGCCTCGAGCCCAGTGCCTTGGATGCAGAGGAATAATTTCTAAAAGATGTTCACTGAAGGAAAGCTTTAAAGAGGATTTTTTTTTCATCTGAATGTGTTGTATGGTTTTGAGATTTAGATTTATTCAGTAAAATTAGCTATATTTAATGGACATTTCTGAAAGTAGTGCAGGGCACATGCTTTGACATTTTTTATACTTTTTTATAGTCACATAGGCTTTTATTGCCCCTAAATTTCACTCTATGCACATACACTCCACCATGACAATTAGATTATGATTGTTTGATTATATAAGCATTATAAATGTGACAGCTTCTGCTAGTAAGTATCAGGTCCACTTTTCATTCCACCCAGCAGAGGCCTCACTGGGACCAGTTCTTTTTGTTTTGCAAATCATGCTTTCTCTTTGTGACTTGAAAAATCCACAACCCAGTCGTTGTTGGTGCAGTCTGTTTGCATTGCTGATATATTTTTCCATGTGCTTAAATGCTATCAGAAAAGTGTCCTGTGGTCTCCTCGTTGCAGAAGACTCAGATAATCTGAAGGTTATTTTGTTTACATTTCTGTTTCCATGAAGCTTCAGCGTAAGACAAAAAAAAAAAAAAGAAGCAATATTTAAGGAGCTGAAAACTCCCATTTATTTAGTTGGTATATTCGATATTTTCATCTGGAAGTTATCAACAAGTTGAAGACAATCTACACTCCTTCCTATTTCTTGAAGATATCAAATACAATGTGAATATTTGCTTTTCAATTTGACTCAAATGTCATTGAAAGGATAGTTTTCTCTATCAGAGTGTGAAATAAATTTAGTAATATATCTTTCGTCTACATTAACAGTTAATAATTTAATTATATGAGCAGAATATTTCTAGATCTTATTGTTTTTATGTTGCTGTTCAATCATTTTATGCAACAAGAGGTTCTGAAATGTAATAATGTTTAAGTTGGATTTGAGGAGGCGTCTGAAGTTCATTCCAACTTCCAACTGTGATAGAAATGATTATGAAAGCAATAATAAAGGCATAAAGTACTAACGAATGTCTGTAGTTTTGTGTAGTGATGGGATATTTTAGTCAGATCAAACCTGCTAAAATTTACACGACTGTATATAAATAGAGGATTCACATTTTCACCACTAGAGAGCAATCTTTGTTAATCTGAGAACTAAACTACGACCAAATTCAGGAAATGAATACACACACGCGCTACAGCAGCAATTACATTAAAAGCATAAGAATGCTCATTTTTGCCAGATCAGACATGCCAGCTTTTACATGCACACCCAGGTCAGAACGCCCTTGGGTGTGGCGTGCTGAAATCTTTTCTCCTTTTCTCTGTGCAAACATGGATGATAAATTAATGTCCCAGAACTTGTGCAGACGTATTAGTGAAGTCACACATTCTGTTTAGTTTTCAAATCACATTTTCAATAAAATAAAGATTAAATGTAAATATGGCTATCTCATGCAACTTAGCAGGAAGTCTAGAAGTTCATTTTAAATGTGTATTTTCCCATTTTAACATTATTTGGAAAAGATGTTTTACTATTTTCGTGATGTAACGATTTAAAATATATAATGAGATTATTCATATCCGACTACTAGCACTGAAAAGAAAAGATGGCCTTAAAATAGTTTTATGTTTGAGTATTAGACTGTTGTAGATGGCCACTGTGAAGTTAGCAACAAGATGCCGTAGTTTTTTATTCAAGATTTTTTTGTCAAAAATAATCAGCAAAATATTAATAAATAATAAAATAATTACATATATAATATAATGTGTAACATGTATTACTTTTATTATTGTTAATAAATAATTGTAGGTTTTGTAGATTCATTAATTGTAGGAGTTTTTTTTTAACTCAAAACTTTTCAAAATGGTCTAGGTCTGTTATAGTTGTTCATTTTCAGTAAGGTTAAAATTTTCAATGTATTGTTACATACACTAGCTTAAAATTTAGCCAGTGCATATGTTAAACCTATCATTGCCTGATATGGGCGACTCACTGATACATCAGTTTTGGTGTAACAATGCAAAGCAAGATGGTCAGATTACGTAGAAGTTCTGCTGTCACTCAGTTTTTCCTGCAGAATCTCTATGACGCCATTGTTGTCTTTGCACTGTTCAAGACGAAGCAGAGAAATGGTTCTCCACCTAAAGGATGAACCAAATGTGTTGTTCTTGTGCTGCAATATTTCAATATTATAACTATTTACTATAATATTATTACTTTTTGAAAAAAAAACTAAACTACATTTATTATCGTTGTAGAAATAATACACACATTTTTTGTAAAAGTATATGCATCACACAGACATACGTCAATTCAAGTAATAAAACCTGCACATGTATTAATAATTTTATATTAAAATCCTGATAAATTAATTCAAATCAGAGATACAATTTATTAAAACTATCTCTTTCCTTTCTGGGTGAAATCTTTGTGCTACATTTATTTCAAAGCAGTTTCTGCTGAATGTCTTAAGATCAGGTAAATACAACTTCTGATTAATCAGGATACATTAGCTTTATTAAAGCTAACACAGAATTCAAGAAGAAACAATCTGGGAAAGATTATGAGACCATTTCCAAAACAATCAAGACTCATGACTGCAGTTAGATAGATCAATCACATTAAAGGTGGCTGCTGTCATCCTAAGAGTGGATAGTCTAGCAAATTCACTCTAGGGACAGGCTATGCAGAGAAAAACCCAAAGGGCTCCATCTCTGATTCTGCAGAGCGTAATTAACATTTCAAAAGTTAAAAGCCATAGCAGTACAAGTTTGGCTTGTTTGGATGGGTTGTCAGGAAGAAAACCTCCTCCATCACTTTAAGTTGGAAAGTTACTTCTGAACTGTAACAAGACATCTGCAACAACGTCCTTATATGACAGAAGGAGATGAATTCTCATAACAACACTGTTGGAGAAGAGCAAACACAGTTACCAGCAGAAAATACCTCCTGCCACCTGTCTCACACTGAAGGGAGGGATATGGAAAGACCTGGACATTTTGTAGTTGCTGAGATGATCAACTACTCTAAACCAAAATATTTTATGCCATAAATAGGATTTATTGGTCAAAAAAGGCCAATAAATCCCAAAGTCTGAACCATTTAACTTACTGGCTCTCTTATCTGTTCATTCTTTTTCTTCAACTACACCTAAAGTCTGCAGCAGAAGAAGTATCTACATAACAAATGACTCAATAGTCTTAGCATAAAAAAGTGAGCTAACATTTTTAATCAGTGATGTGAGACTAGCAACAGCATACAATAATTAACTGTTAAAATTGCTGAATCATGTGCAGACTACTCAGGTTCAATCCCTTTGGCTGAGTTTAAAATACAGAATAACACCAATGTGTTTCTCCACCATAATGCTCTTCTGCTGAGGATATGGTAGCATAATCCTTTCTGTGATTGTTTTTTTTTACGTGTTCTCTGTGGTAACATAATCTGTGAAAAGTAAGAGTTCATGGCAGTTGTACTGGGTCTATTGAGCCAGAAAGGGCGCGGTCTCGTTACGCAGGGCAGGGCAAGGTGAGCTTTGTATCCACGTAGTCCACACTCTCTTCTGCTTCCCTCTTTTGAGAATGTTGCGCACTGTGGACACACACACAATGACGAGCTCGGATCCAATTAAGTCAGTCATTTCCATCGGGAATGTGGACGACACGTCGCTAGCTTTGCCCTCCGTTAACAAGTTCCGATCAGGACAGCAGCGCGTCCTGGAGCAAGTGCAAACCATCAGGAGGACTAAGGCGCGGCACTGCAGCGCGAGGAGCGGATCCACCTCTTTATCTCCAACTAGTAAGGCTCGAGAGCTTTAGGTCTACCTGATTCTGATCAAGCAAGGCTTTCTGTTAAAAAATCTGCTATTAAGATGAACTTTGTCTCTGAGTTTAGTGTTTAAATATCTGTTAGCTCGGAGAAAGCTTAAAAAAACACTGTTGACCATTCATTTGCGTTGTCATTTACATTTTCTCTGATAAACTTGATACACATTGGATTTAGCACTGTTACTACGCTGTTTTATTCTTCTTATCATTCACATCTGGAGGGGCCAAATTTAACTTTTGTAAAAATTCCTAATTAGGAGAGTTTCTTAAGGAAAAACATAGGATAATCAGGCAAATGTACTTAAAAAACAAATACAAAAAGATACCCAGCAAGACTTTAGGCTCCATTATTGCTGAAGTGTCCTTGTTTAAGTCCCCCATGCAGGGCTCACACCTGTGGCTGTCCACTGGTTTACAGGAGCGCAAAGGTTTACTGGTCCTACTGTGTTCAGGTAACGACTCCAAATCCTTTTGTTGTTTGGCTTGTAACACATTTTGTATGCATATGCAAATTCCTAAATAATAGGTTATATTTACATAGCTGGTATTACATAGAACTGTTTGAACAATTTGCAGCTCTCTTAGACCATAAATATGAGAAATAATCAGTTATAAACATCTTGAAGCACAATGACAAAGAAAAATGTTTAAACTTGAATCTTTCTTTAAAACACACCTATATTAACATTGACTTAACCTCCTTGTCATAGTTTAATGAAATATTCTTTGATTCGTCATTACCAGCTTGGTCTGTTAAAATGAATATGAAGGAATATTACGGTTTCCCTCGCTGCTCCTCTTTGCATTGGCAGGCACCCGTCTCCCCGTGTTGGAGGTTGAGTGTGGTTAGATTAGTCTAAGAGCTGAGCACAGTCAAGTCTCACAAACAGGATTTAGCATGTTGTCTCATAGTTGCAGCTCTGCCTGGGATCACATGGTGCTGATGAGCCCTGGGGCGTAACATGCTTATGGCAGATACACTGCGATTTACAGAGACAGGAGAAGTGCAGAGTACACCAACTTAACATGTGTGCATTTGTTAACATTGCACAAAGTTGAGATGTTGCCATCTTTAAATGAGTCAACAATGTTTTGAGGCTTTACCCCTGCGCTCTGTATAAATCTCTTAATGCACCTTAGAGGCTTTTCAGAGTTGCCAGCTGATTAGCCCTCTCAAGACGATTTTTGCCATCCTTAAATATATATTTTTTTACATACAGTGCATTTTTCCCTCGTAAGGTATCAAACCTCCTTTCCTTGCAGAAAAATATATGCACTAGCACTAATTTTTTTAAGCAGAGGAATCACCCCTCTGGTTTCTGCTGAAGTGAGATTTGGCTGCAGAGACTGCGCTGGTTCCAGAAATTCAAACCTCATACCATTGCAGGCTGGGCTTATCCTAAGCTTGTTAGTATGTGTGATGCAGGGACCGATAGGGACCTCGGCATTACCATAACGCTGCTGAATTAACTATGATCTTCCACTGTACCCGGAGAAAAACTGGCCCACAGAAGTTTTGCAATATGCTGTGCAGGATATTACGATAACATGTAATAATAAATGTTTATAATCTACTTAGTGGCGGACCAGGGTTCAAATATGTTTCTATATTAGGCTTAATAATGCTCCCACAGATTTTCTGTCCCACCATTAGGATGACTGCGTGAAATATGCAGACTAAACCAGAAATGGGAAAATAAAAGGTATTAGACTGGTGGTTAATTAAAATGGAGATTGTATGATGGTAAATCACACGACAGAGAGGAAAGCTGCTGATCTTTGCTGTACCAAACAACTCACACTCTGGAGTCATGTTTTCTGTATTTTTCAAGAATTTTCTACAATTGTATTCTATATAAATAAAATATCTGAATTTTTTCTTTGTCTTTTTTTAGTTGGCTCTTTTATGTCATTTTCAAATTCCTATTTTTATTTTTTCAGATCTAAAAAAATAAAGAATAATGAGTCAAATTTATCTGTGGTTTCTGCAGAACAATAACACAAGAAGTCGTTGAAACATATGTAGACCGTTACTTTTAAAGAGACTGTAAATGTAACAGTAAAATAGTTCTGCTGCTTGTCCCAGTGAACCCATTTGATGCATAGTCTGGCTTCCTGTTTGTCAGAGAATCAGCTTTAATATCATGCTTTTAGTCTATAAAGCACTGACTGATTTGGGATCTTCTGGTTTGTTATGAACCAACTAGATCCCTCAGGCCAGCAGGGTCAAATCTACTTTCTGTTTCTGGAAACAGAACTAAAGGCAACGTTCAGTTTTTATGCTCCTAACATGTGGAACAAACTCCCAGCTGCTGAAACTCAGCTGTATTAAATCAAGGATTAAACATTTCTATTTACTGCCTTATATCAGGTTTGGTGGGTTTGAACAATTTGGGGTAACATAAGTCAAAATAAACTTTATTTATAAAGTAGTTTCATGCAATCAGCAACACAAAGTGCTTTACATAATAAAAATCATCTTTATTTTCTGTCTCTTGACTGAATGTAGATAAAACATTGTTAGAAATAAACATCCAACTGGATGCTGTTTTATTCCTAATAAAGTACAGCTGCATATGTGAAGCTTAAGCGAATACGATGCAACAGTTATTTATATGTGTGTATGTGTTTGTTTCCAAAATGTTCTTTGTGAGAGAAGTCACTTCCTTCTGTTTCCGACTTCATGGTGCGAACATAAGAGGCAGCATTGCTCTTATTTAACAGTAAATGGGAACAACAAGCAAATGAATGTTCTCCAAAATGCCATAGTTTCACTTTTAATGTTCATACAAGATTACAATAAACACACCTTAAACGTAAAGTCTCCTTCTGACCCGCAGTGGTTAACTGGCGGCTCAGTCTGTGAGGAAAATACCATAAGGCCTGTAGCCATTTCAGACATATTAAATGATACATTCCCAAAGTATCCTTATTATGCTGCTCATCTTATTTATGATAAACAGTAATTTGGTGTCATGGAGGACTGTAAGGACTGAATGGGACTTGTCTGTCAATCAGCCTCTCTGCCATTCGAACCATTTCTCTCCTGGGTTAAGGCTCTGCTCTCTCCCACTCTCTTTTCTGTGTTGACACATATACATATCACACACCAGGATTAGTATGACGGTGACTGTAACAAACCTCTCTTTTGGAAAAAAGAAGAAAGAAAGAAAAAAGGAGTTGGAGGGGGGGGTTGCAGGGGGTGCACCCTATTCTATAGTGGAGGTGCCCAGCCAGAAAATAGCATACTTAGACAACAATGGCGTGGTAAGTACCTTAGCAAAGGATCAGCGCTGGCAGAGTGAAACACATTACAAAACAATGACTGACTGCCTGCCTGCTTGGCTGCTTGGCTGGCTGTCAGGAGCTGTGGAGCTGCCATGAGCTGCCATGCTGTTATTTGTCAGGGGAGAGAAAAGGAGACAGAAACACACATCATCATCTCGCTCTTCATCGCCATAAACACTGGTGTGAATGACTGGTCACAGAGAGTTTAATCCGGTCTGCACACGCATCTCCCATGATTCTCCTGCAAAATGCAGCCCATAATGTAGTTCCACTATGTGACAATGACATGGACAGGAGGAGGTATTAAGTTAAATATGCTTTGAGATTTAGTTTTATAGTAGAATTACCTTTGATGGTCAAAGAGAGCAACGCACAGTTAGAAATACAGAAGACGCATTGAAAATATTAGAAAATATGTGCATCAAGCTTGTTAGTCTGACAGATTATAAAAGAAATGATCAAAATCTCAGGTTGCAGTTATTTGCTATTGTTTTAAGATGTTTTACATGATGCTAATGACAAATCTGATCATTTGAAGATGCTACTTTGCAATATGGAACATGAAACCCCAGCATTTAATACAATATCAATGATTAATAAGCTTTGATCAGAAATCATTTCAATCCCTAAAATGTATCCAAATACATTATAACATGTACTTTAAATGCAGAATTTTGGTTAACAAAGTTATTGGTTTAAAATGACTTTACGTTAAAACATCCTCAGCATGCTGAACCAAAAAAGATTAATATTCCAAAACAAATTAAAAAGCACAATTTTACATAAATGACAAATAATCCTGCTGCTGAATTATGCTAAAATAACACAGAATAGCCAGCAATTATTAAACCTCCATATCATGCGTTCAAAATGACACATTTACATTCCAATATTTTGATAGCATCTAAATCAGGAAGTCAAATATATTCCAGTTTTATTATTGGGCCAATAATGAGCTGAGATTGTTTAATGCCAGTTAAAAGAGGAAAGGGGCTTCTATTAGAAGAAGCGGGGGGAGGGGCGTTACTAATGATATAAGAGCGAATGTTAGAGCATCTCCTGGAAATCTGGCAGAAATCCTAATGTCGTTCCTGTCCCTCTTTTAATGCAAACCAAATGAGCCTGCACTGTAATAAGGAGCTTCCCAGAATTAGTTTCCGTTTGCAGAAAATTGCAAGAAAAAACCCCCTAGTACCTTTATCTATGAATTTCACTCCAGCATAAGCAAAAAAAAAAAAAAAAAAAAGAAAAGAAAAAGGCAGGGACCCTCCTCTGACATTATTTGGATGACATGCCATCAGTAGCAGCAGCAAGAAATAACATTGTGCAAATTCTATGCATGTTAATGATAAATAGGAATCCACCTGCTCACAGATAAAATGAGTTTAATTTCCCCACCCCTGCCCATGTGCCTGCCTGGCCTTTTAGAAATTACTTATGCACAGCTATTATTAAAATAGGCCCAGAGTAAATGAGAAAGAAGTGCTATCTCTGGAGAGTGTGGACCGGGTTTAGACTGCTGCTGCTGCCAGGACTCTGTGCTTCACACAGTCAGCGTTTCTTCCTCACACACTGATGTGCACATGCACATATCAAACATGCAGAGACTGAAGCCTGTGCAGACACGCCTCACCCTCTCTCAGCTCTTGTGGCAGCTCTGACCCTGTATTTACTAAATTAACCCAAATCCATGGAGTGCAATGGAATTTGCAAGCTTTTTAAGAGCATGTATTTGCACGCATGTCTGCCTGTGTGCACATGGAAAATAGCATACCACTGAGAGAATGGATGTGTGTGTTTCAGTGCTTATGTGCACACTTGAGTGTCCATGCTTGTTTTGTGTCCAAGTGTTATTTTGTTGTTAGAAGGAAATTTGCTTTGGGTGTACAATGTGCTTGTCCCTGCATCTTCACAGGAGCTGAGGGTGCAACAACTGAAAGCTGAAGACTTGGAAACGGTCAGTCATAAGTGGCAACTAAAGCATTTAAAAAGTGGGGGAATTCAACATTGGGAAAAGGCTGGGGGTAAAAAAAAACCCAAACAAACAAACAAATTAAAAATATATTACAAAGAAAAAAAGCTGGTAAATAATGAGGTCAGAGTGTTTTCAAAGTGGACTGTATAATCTCTGCTTCATTAGTAAATCAAAAAAGTCCTCTCATCACTCTCTTTGGCCTTGAACACTTCCAGAGCATTCATGCTTTTCATCCACACAAGCTGAAGGATGTTCTGATGGCTGGCTGTACAATCTCTCTCCAATGTGAGTGGACGGAAAGAAAGAATGAAAAAAAGACACGGAACAACCGGAACTCATCAGATTATCATTAATCATTATCAGATTAAATAGATTGAAAGTGCATGGAACACTTGAAACTGGCATCCTGGCATTATGTGTAAATGGTGTTCATGAATCATCCCGCTCCATTTTCATATTCCTGCTCCACTCCCACCTGGAGTGACCAAAAGCGCTTTACAGATCCACCCATTCCCGCACACATTCATGGCGGCAGAGCTGCCATGCACACCGGCGCTAGACTGGCCACCTGGGGGTTCAGGGTTTTGCCCATGGACACTTCGGCAGGCAGACATCAGACAGAGTGGGTACCGAATTTATCTGCCAAAAACAATGTTTAAAGCTTTGCACATTTCATATCTAAAAATCAGCCGAATGACTACAGAAAATGTGAATGAAACTGTTAAGCTAAGAGGATCCACAGAACAAAAAAGAAGATGCTGTTTGCTTTTTTCTTGGGGCTTCCTGCTGTGTATGTGCTTTTTAATGATGGTTCACTGGGAAGGAAAGTGGCCCCTGGGGGATGTTAAGACAAATAATGTGTTTTTTTTTTTTACTTCACACACTCCACTGCAGCTATTATGTCAAAATAATGTTTATAGTAACAAATGTTTCTGTCCTCTGACAATGGGTCCTCCTGCTCTTGACAGCTTTTCTGAAGTTCAAATCATTGTGGCGTTTTGTTGTTATGTCACCATTTAATGCTTCGAAATTATGGCTATAGTTTAAAAATACTATGCTAATTATCAAGGGTTGAAAGGGATGGAGAAAATTCTGAAGATATATTATTGTGTTGACACACTTCAGTGTGTGATACATGTAAAAGGATAATATATGGAAACGCAATATGCAGTAAATGAGCTGTTACAGCAGCCGACAGTTGGTTTTCTGTACTACAGATGTTGTAAATGAATCAATTCTGGAGATTTTATGTGGTGTGGAACTTTTGAAGCTGAAACGTATAATATGGTCACAACCTCTCGTGCAACTTTATTTCCTGCCATACAAATAATAATAAATAATAATCATAATAATAATAAATGCAGCATCATAATTCATTAAGATAAAGGAAGAAAAGAAAACACAGATGGTGAAAAGCAGCAGCACAATGAAAACTGTAAATAATTGCCTCTGCAGGCATGTCATTTATCTACACATTCACATGTCATACAATGACTTCTCCATCACGGTATGGTGCAGAGCGTTGTAACACAGGAACAACACATGCTTTTACTAATGGAGGTTATATAACAAGTGTATATCTAAAAGAAGAATTTGTATTGTATACAAGAATAAATTCAACAAAAAACTCTATTATTACAACTAATGTTGGAAAATATTTGTCATTTTTACAGATTTCTAGAATATTTTTCCTTTGTTGCAAATGTACACAAACAAACATCTATATAGGTTCTTTATTTATCCATTAAAAAGAAATAATGGTAAAATTAAAAGCAAGAAAAAAGCTCGGCTCGGATGTTTTACTTTTCAGCTACATTTTTTAGTCTCTGTCTTTTATTGTGGTGCTGTATAATTATCACACATTCAATATTTTTAACATGCTAGAAAGAAAAATGTGCATTTGCACTCTTTTTTTTTGTCTTGTCTTGTGTATTTGCACTCCTGAAGTCACAGGGTTTGGCCCATCTTTTAAGAGCTTTTTCTCGTTTATCTCTGCAAAAATGCTCAAAGCTCAATTTAAGTGTGTGTGTTTATTTTCTGGCCGTTTCAAAATCAATACATTAAAAACTATAAAAACTAATAATATATAACAAAAACACAATACATAATAATAAAAGCATTTGGCCACTTTATGTTTTGTACTGTAAATGAGTTGAAAGTCAGGGGACAGTAGTGATTTTATTAGCTACAGAATGTAGTGTGTTTATAATGCTGTTTATGTTTGATTTGAAGCAGCTCATGCAAATGTTATCAGTCACTCACGCCATTGAGCCATTTTGTTTCTCTTCAATCACTGATAAATTCCCAAAGTCCTAAGAGAAAGCATCTCCACAGAAGGATAACACCTTCACAGTGTTTCAGGCAGCGAACATGTCGCCACTGCATCGCAGCGCGACAGACAAGCACTTACTCTCACTCCTAGAGAGGATGATCTAATACGCATGCATTTAGGAACTCAGTATGTGGAGAGAACGTCTTCCTGTGTATGGATGGGTTTGCTGGTTCAACCCACCAGAGACTTGAACCAGCAACCTTCTTGTTGTGAGGCACTTCAGTCCTTATTGAAGCCTTATCTTTGTTATCAAATGTGTTACAATTATTTGTGCTTAAGACCAAAGACAAGTAATTCTAACTGATAATCATCTTTTGAGGTGACAGATTATAATTTTGCTTTCCAGTTAAATATGACGTTCAGTTGTACCAAAGACCTCTGATTAATATTATACAAGATATAATTTCTTTAAAGCATGTTAGTTGCCATCCTTCATTTGCCTATTTTGTTGTGTACATTTTTGTCATTTGCAATGTCTTGTCAGACTCTTGGGATGAGGAAGAACTGGAGACCGAGCGGATAACTTCTGTTTTGTTTTTTTTAAATATGGGACAGCGCATGGGATGTGTTCATCAGACCAGCATGTAAGTGTGCCAGAGTTTGCCATTAGGCTAATTGTAATCTGCAGTCCTACTGACAGGTTGATGGCAATCCGTCGTAACAATCAGGAAAGTACACATGATATAGGAGTAAAAGTCACTAAAATATGAACAATTATGGAATCATAAAACATCAGTACACATAAGACAGAAAAACAAACAAACAACAGATTCTCCATATATCAAAGATTAGTTTAAAACCTAATTGAACATGTTATTTCAAATGATCTGGACATGTCTGATTGTCCAGACCAAACATCTGACACATAAAATGACTAAAAATTTAAATATTAAAAAACATTAAGCAATAAAATAATAAAAACAATATAAACAAAACCAATAAACAATGCAATAAGAACAATACCAGTAATAAAAGCGAACTCGTACTGGGAATAAAGGTGGGTCTTAAAAAGAGATTTAAAACTGGACAGTGAGGAAGCCTGTCTGACCTGCAGTGGCCGAGCGTTCCAGCAAACACTGTTTAATAAATCTATTGAAAATATTGAAAGTTAAGTTGCTTAATTCCGTTTTCATTATGATTTGTCCCTGAACACAGTTGCAATTGGACCATTTGCCACATGACAGTCCTAATCCGTCTCACTGCTCCTATAAAATAGCTTCCTGACATTAAGATTGGATATTTACTCTGTAGAATAAGTTTAATGCTTTTGTTACAACAAATTTGGGGTCTTTGGGGACCCTTGTTGGCTTAAAGGACTGCAGAAGTTAAAGCTTAAAGACATATTGTTAAGCAGGGTTAACAATGTTTTTTGGGGGGATTGGCTAAATTAGCTATCGCCTGAAATCCCTCAGGACCAACTCTAAATGACCAGAGAAATCATTTTAAAACGGTGTGTTCCCGTAGAGGAACTTTGAGTCCCTGTGGAGTATTGTGGACGGCTCAGAGACGACGGCCCGTGACAGCGACAGGGTGAGAGTCTGATTGAAAGGCAGCAGAGGACCATACATCTTTAAATTCCTCATTATCCATTAACACACAGACACTACGTCTGCTCCTATTCCATTACTTACTCCTCTGTATTGTCATGCTCTGAGAATTCAATGTAGTACCTTTTATTGTAGAAAATGAAAAATGTCATTTTCCCCCTTCTCTCTCTCTCTCTCTCTCCCTCTCCTAACACTAATTTAAAATGTCTCATCTCCCTACTGCATGTTCAACAGTCTGATTGCCTCGGTGCTGAAGACCGAGGCCTAAAAGGAGGAATCCCCTCTCTTTGTGAAAAGGAGCCCAGGTGGGAGTGGAGCAGGGGTAGGAAAATGGAGTGGGATGATTCATGAAGGGAAGAATCTGCAGCTTCATCAGAGTCGCTCAAGCAGGAAAACCTGCTGCTGCTGACCTCCCGAGCTAGTTCAGACACCCGCACCTTCAAGGACTAAAGGTCCTCTTATTCTTTTGCTTCCAGCTGTCACACTATTCTCCTTCTTCTGTCATTATTTCCATTCTTTCTTTTAACACTTTTCTACTTTCAGATTATTGTAGCAACGCAGGGTCAGGACATGACCTCCCCAACAATGAAAGTTCTCTAGGCATGCAGAAAGGACGTTTACAAAGCATTCCTGGATGCAGAGATACAGTAAACCTCATGTGTTCATATGTGTCCCTGAAGAAAAATCAATGTGTTACCAACTGGATGAGTGGTAAAAGAGTGGGTTGTAAAAAGGAAAACCACCTGCTAAGAAATGATAAAGCTTTTCCTCTAATAGGTGGCGTATATTCAATAAGTACTGGTTCACACTATCATATGGCTTATGGGACGGTTCCCATTAAGTGTAACAACACTTGGAAAAAATTAAGAATGTAAAAAACTAGGCATGAATCTGGCAATTCGATATGTATCCCAATACAGTGGTAACGATACAACATATCGCAATTTATTGTGATATTCTTAACAAAGCAATAAATTGTGATTTTTTCTTTACAATGATTTAATGGTAAGAAAACTGTCGCAGTTTACTAAACACCGAAAGCTGCTCCATACTTTAAACATACTTTGTGAATAAGAATGGAAAGGGGGCGGGGGGCGTAAATAAAAAAAACAAAACACCATGGATAATAAAGAAAGTAACATCTGCTTCATAAATAAAGATCTGTTCTTAATATAGTTCTTTTGAATATCGATATATTTCCACACAAAATATTGCAATATTTCTTACATCACTAAAAATACCATATAAATATAAAAATGTTCTCATCCAGCTTATCAAATATTTCCTTATACCTCTTTAAAAATGTCTAGTTTCATTAAATTTATTTGTAAACAATATATTTTAATAAATATACATTCTATTTCACATATAATTACAGAAAGCTGAAATGCATTCAATGTTGATCTTTTTTTCTAGTTTTTCTAGATGCTAAAATGCATTTAAAAGCTATTTCTGAATGTGGCGTGGAAGGGTGTTAATAAATTACAGTTTCTGCAGGAGTTATTCTGAACTATTAGAGCAAAAAAAAACTGCTGAGGACTTATCAATACCATATTTAAAAAGAACAAATATCAATTTAGATTAAATATCTCTAAGCAACTGGTTTTCTTACAATGTTAAAGTGCATTTTTACAAAATATTCAAACATTGTTCATACATAAGACTGTTTTGGATTTGTGTAAAGTGATTCCAGAGGAAAAAAAAACAAGTTTATATTTTGTAAGTGTGCATTTAATGTGTATTTCCATCAACCCTGAATTCCACTGTTCAGGTCCACAGTGCTCCAGTGCCCTCCAGTGGACCCTTTCAGAACTGCAGCATTGAAGCATTTGTGAATTTGAGGAATAACTGCAGGATCTTAATGTTGCCTGGTTCGTTTTCATTCAAAACTGAAATGACAGCTTTTCCCTAAATTTCAGGAGATTCATATTAAAGCATAACAAAATTAAAAAACCTCTACAGCAGGAATGTCAATCTCTATTTAAAGACATGACACCTCAATAGACGCCTCTTACATCTGATCCAAATTAAATTTAATTCAGCACCAGATTTTTGTTAACTTCTGCACAAATCTGTCAACGATCCACTGATGTAAGTAAAGTGTGTTGAAGCAGGTAAACCTGTGACACCAGTCTGCAAAGACTGCAAATGGACTACCTGGTATGTGGTAACAATGTATAATATAACTCA
>JBAMHX010000004.1:13630639-13645280 GCA_037177515.1 Pseudomugil tenellus | reverse complement strand
ATATATATATATATATATAAAATATATTATTATTATTATTATTGGGTATGAAAAGTATCAACTATACATCTGTCATTTGTAACAAGAAATTCATACCTCCATCGTTCGCCTCGGCTGCATCCGCTGAAAGATCAGACAGGCAATGAGCCAAGACTTCAGACAGATATCAAGTTTCACCTATGACTAAAAAATAATCCTTCCATGTCGTCTCCAATGATAACAAAAAACACCAGACTGTCAGTAAAGAGTGCTGATATGTCATCATTACTGAGGGTGTTAAGTCTGACTCACGGAGATTTGAGGAACTAAGGAGTCCTATGTCTCACATCAGATAAGACAGATGCACGTAATCATCATAAATAATGTATTTGTTGTCTCCACCCAAGTCTGCCATCAGTAACAAAAACATAATGGACTGATATTGAGGAATAGTTTACAATTTAGTTAATTGTTTAGTTTATTTCGAGACATGCAACAGTTACAACAGCTAAACTATTTACTATAAAATGCCACCATCGTGTAGATCTACATTTCATGACCTCACAACAATGTTTAAGTCTCTTTCACATCTTTACAACATGATTCCAGAACAAAGCTGTCTGTTTACGTAACATGCAAACATATTAATTCAAGCAGTACTACCTTCACCCTCCTCTTCCTCCTCCTCTACTAACTCTGTCACCTCTTCCTCTGTGCAAACCAAGCATGAGGTTAGCAAGCAGTCAATGCCACAATCTTGCAGGTGTGCATGGAACCTTTAAAAAAATCTTATTTTCAGATAAAAAAAAATACATTTGTGTTGCATCCTCTAAATGTTTTATCTTATATTACTGGTGATGTTTTAATATTCTCCACTGAGGTGACCTGAAGCCTTCTGACTTTAGTCTTCCATGTGTTGGATGAAGAATTACTCGAAATGGAGGGGGCAGTAAAAGTCGCCTCCCAAATGTCACTTGAAAAAGTTCTTTCACAAAAGTGAAAATCAAATTTCAGTGCTTGTTAAATATTATGGAGACAAGTACATCTGGATGCCTAGAAATGACCTGTGCAGCTTTGCTTGTTTAAACTCTGCATATCTGTCTATCCTTTCGGAAACTCTGACTCCCAGTCGGTCCCTATGGTTACACAGGGAAATTCGACCTCTTTCCACCCCAGAGAGGGAAAGCCAACCTGCGTTTAGGAGGACCTCTAACAGGCATTAAAATGAAAGTGGGTATTGTGCTCTGCCTGCTACCTTTCCCAAGGTCCTCTATTGAGAACACTCGCTGACCTACATTGCTCACTAACAGCGACTGAACTCAGACAGGTGCTGCTTAGTTCCAGAATCAACCAGGCTGTACGAACAGTATCTCACAGAGACAGCTTTACAAAGGGGACAAAAATAGAGGCATGACCCTTTATCTCTTTGATGGTGACCCAATTCGTCATTTGCAATGAAAGGACAGATCCACTGGGATGATAACCAGCCTTAGACAAAGCGGACTGACAGCGACAAAGGTCAATCTGGCAGAAAAGCCAGATAGACAGCAGCTGCTTCTCCAGGGGCAATAACATGCCAAAAATACAGCAAGCTGTGTGGGGAAGCCAGTATCTTGCAGATGCATCATGTTAAATAAAACTTTTTGAGTATTAGGGTAAACCAGTTTCTTCAAGTTTTCATGTTGTTACAGATGTTTTGTTATGTTCAAACAGCTATAAGTTTTTGTCGTTCACTCCAAAACTAGAAGTCAAGACTAGAGGTGAGCTTGAGCAACAAACTTTATTATTGTATAAAAATTTAAAAAAGCATTAGATTTCTAACATCCATGCAGTAATACATGCACTATAATGGCACCTTGCATGCAGCTGCATGTATCTGCACCCTGTTCTAAAGTGCACTACAATGATGAGCACAGACCACTTATCTGACTGGTAGGAATGGATTTGCCAAACTAACTTACGTCCACTGAAAGGAGAAGAAACAGAACGAAAAATATTTCATGTCAATAAATGCATCTGTGGTGATATTTATCCTGAAAGCACAACTCCTTCTTCTCAATACTCACTCATATGCAGCATCCTCTGTGTCTGACATGTTTAGGATAGAAAACAGCTACACATAGGGAGAAGTGGAATTAATAGTTATAACATCAATTTGACCAAAATGTGATAACTTGACATATTCAAACTCTTTGAGGACATACAGACTTACCCAGATGATGTGTGCTTCGGACTGGGGTCGCTGGGGGATTCTGTTCTCCGTCCCTATCTGTGGGCTATAAGCTTTTAAACCCAGTAGTGGATCACATGGCAGCAAGCTGCTCCTTTCTACATACCTGCTAACAGATGGTCGATATCATAAGCTAGAATAGGAAAACATGCATTCTCAATGGACTTGCATTGTCTATTTTTACCCTTCCAAACCTTAACAGAAAAACTGGATTATTTCTGGACCTGTTCCTGTGCGCACAAGCCTGCAGAAGATATGAGTCAAACCCGCCTGAATTCAATCTGGCATTATTTTGTGACTTTGATCAACATTCTATTGCTTTTCATGTGTATGTGTGTCATATAATGGGAAAAAAAGTGAGCAATGTTCCCATAGTGAGCTGCCAAAGATAAAACTAAAATAAAAACTCACACCCTCAGCTGGCTTCATGTTCCGCACCTCGCCTTTAATCTTACAAATCTGCCCTTACATGCAATATCCCAGCAGTACCATTTATGACCCTGCCAAGCCTTTTCGTGATAATAGTGTCTGCTGTTGTGTGGATCAGCGCAGTTGGGATTAACTCAACAGGTGTCTTTCGTGAGTTAAAGCCAAATTGTAGCATTTATTGCTGTTTATGTGGGAGTTTCCATCCATATTAAGTCTTTGTTCACAGAATGATTATGCTGTTTTGAAGGTTTCTTTGGTCACTCAAATAGTCTATTCAGCGGAGACGCAGCTTGTTACACTGCCTGCTCCTTTATAACAGTTCCCATATATTTTTTTTAAAAAGGAGCATAGCAGAATACATTTAATTAAACAAAAATGCATATATTACAAATAAAATCATCTTGATAAAAATGATGCTTTTTGCTGTTTTTTTTTATTTAGTTTGTATGTATTTATTTATGATCTTCCTATTCAGTCTGACAATCCAGTATTTTCTAGCTCATGTAAAATCGATGCAACTACAACTTCTTTCTATTCTCAGAGATGCAACATTGTGTACCTGGAGGATTTGGGTATGTTTTTTATGTGTGTGTGTGTAATGAGCACCAAAAAGAATACACAGATAGTCATTTTTCTTGACGTAAGTTTGACTTTTTCTTGTTTTGCACATTGATATAAGGGAATAGACATCATTTTATGTGGGTTCAGATAATTAAAATATATAAAATTTTGTAAATAAGTTTATATGTTAACTTTTACAGAAATTTCTTATCATATCATTTTATTTTAAAAGAGAAACTTAAAGATTTAAAAATCATTATATATATAAAAAAATCTATTTATCTTTGTCACATAGTTAGGCTGCGACAGGTACTTTTGCTCCATCAACATGCAGTTTCTTGTTTCCTAATTAACTTGTTCAGTCACATATTTGAATGAAAGGGAAAACTAAGCACAGAAGCTAGTTTTTGTTCTTTACTTATTATTTTGATTTTTGAATCTACCTTAGGTTAGCCTGCTAATAGTTTAGTAGCAGAGACAATCAGAGTTTGAGGAACTCGAGGTAGAACAAAACACGTTTTTTATTTAACCTTTTGAATCTTCTCCAATCCATAAATTGGTTCGTCTTCAGCTTTTATTTTGAGGCTAAATGTATGTTTTGGCGTATTTTTTTTTTTTTACAACTAACCCAGTCTCTGAAAAAGGGCCAAATTAGACCAGTCAGAATAAGAGAAATATGACCAAAAATAAAAAGCCAATTACTTGAAATTGTACATCATCAAATACATACATGATATTATGTAAATCCTTACATCTTTTGTGTTGAAGTATGAGGCAGGTGTCTGCCCTACACCATCAATGAGTCAGAAAGTGATTTATTTTAAAAAAAGAAATATAACCCAGAAAACATAGCTTAAGTTTAATTCCTGTTTTAATTCCTTAAGTGTGCTATTCCTGTTGCACTCGTCTCGACATCTTGACATCTGTCGAGACGAGTGCAACAGTTTGTCAGGCAAAGGAAGACCAGAAATCCAGCTGATCTCGCTTTTGACTTCAGCTTTGGCTGAATTAACCTAACCAGATGGACACTGACTCTTTGTTCAACCAAGTTTACATCTCAGCGTCAAGATTTTGAATATACTTTACATGATCATATATAAAAAAAAGAGAAACTCAACATTTAGATGCACCTTTTAATCTTTGGTTGCCAGGTTGAAACTTATGTGTGTAAATTCAATTTGAACTGATACTGACATCTTGTGGTAAAAAAGAAAGCATGCAGGGATAGAAAAACTTATATAAGGGGGTGAACCACTGAGTGTCATCATTTAAAAGTCAGAAGGAAGCTGCAATAACACCTGATAAAAATTTATGCCACCCAGACAGTAATATGATTACAGCAATAAAAGGCTGTTTCTTCTGTTACATCATTGCATCAATTTGACTAAAATAACTCTGAACCACGTAAAATGGATGGTGTTTTACCTATTTTAGTAAGGATGCAATACCATGAATGCTAGATAAAAGCTGTAATTCAACCAAAGCTTAATTGTAGGTTTTACAGATTTTTAAAGCTACACGTTGCATCGGATTCAGCGGCATCACCTTTGAGCAATTGCATCTTTGTCTTCATTTAAATGTATGATAAATATATTTGTCAGTGCATGTGGAAGATACTTCTCATGTGGATTTTTAGTTTACTTGCTGGGACTGAACAGATGCTTCTTTGCTATGTCTTGCAATTTAAATGAATAAACCTTTGGCAGTTATGGCACTGGTGCTGTGTGGCCCAGAAGAGGACCAGATGTCAGTTGCCTTGGCTTGCGGGAGCTCCAGCCGCTGTGTATTGAACAAATACAAACTTGGACTTTGGTTTGTTTGCCATTGCCAACATCTGCTTCAGTCTATTGTTTTCACTATTGGCAGAAACAATGCTTTAAACAATAAAATGTTATTTTTTACAGCATACTTAGAGTATTTAGTATAATTTAATCATCTCTCTTTGCTTTCTCTTATGGTCATTGCTAAAAACAACCCCTCTTAATAGAAAAGGATTTATTTTTTCTGTTCACAGAAATCCAAAGTTATTGCCAAGAGTCTGCATTTATCCATTGTAGCTTGAAGTGATGATAATTTTGGAAAATAAGGTTGAACTGATGGCTTTTTACAATTAGCCCATATTCATTTTCAAAATAATACAAATATGAAACCAGTTGAGAAAAATCTTAACGTAAATTTTGTTTGATATTTTTTTTTTTTGTAACTTTTTAAAGATCTGATGCAACATTAACCTATTCTCAAACAATAAACAACATAAAAGCTGATGTGAGTCACACCTAAAATTTAACTTTCACCATGTTCTTGATCACATTGCAGCATTTATGCAGCATCATCTTCCATTTGATGCCATATTTGTTTAAACTTGTGATTCCAGCCAGATATATCACATATATGGAGGTGATTAATGCAGTTTAGATAGCTGACTTACTGATTTACTATGTGGCCTGTAGTGTCCATCTCACCTATTAAAATGACCCAGCACTGGACAGATGTGTGGTTTAAAGATAGTAGAATTGTATCACTCTGTTTGTCTTTGCTCATCAACTGAGCTAAATCTGAATTTTCCCATCCTCCTCATCATATCCTGATGGGCTTTAACCGTAAGTCTTGCCTGCATACTGAATAAGTGCCTCTTATGTATGTTGTTATAAATGTTTTCCTTCTACTCTTTTTATAGCTAATAAATCAGTTGTAGCCGACTACGGGTTTGTCACCATTATTCTCAGATATACATGATAAATTGATTGTATTTTATTCATTTAGATAAAACAAAGTCTTTACTGTACATCTGATAGTGCGTTCAGTCACATTCGCTGGTTTGAATTAATGTAAAAGTTATGAAGCTATTCATAAAACGGCACAAACACACATAATCACAAAGGAGGCTAAACATGATGCTTTACTCATTAGAATTATATAAGAAAACTCTTGAAATACACTGAATGCATAAAGAAATCATCTGCATGACCCTGGGAGGTACGGGGACTGTCTCAGTACTGAAAGTAAATGGTGCTTGTTAGGAGATGAAAACTGGCCGTTTCTTCTGAAACACTTATTTATTGGTTTTGGCCATCAAACATCTTCTTGCGGCCATCCATGTATGACATGTATGACATGGCCTCCACATTCATCCACATTTATCCTCCAGTCATTCACCTCCGCCGTCTTCTCCTGCAGTAGACATGTAAGTTGCTTTGACTGATATGGAAGTTCAATGCAATTCTGCAACCAATTGCAACCAATAACGTACATTTATTTTAATGTGTTTGTGAAAATCCATCAATTTTTTTTTTACGTTTCCCCTCACAAATCTGAATCTCACATTTTTTGATCATTTAGAAACTTGGCATACAGCAACTGTTTGCTCCGCTTTGTCTGGATTCTCTCCTTTTTCTTACAAAGCCACCTTTTCCGTGTCCTTCCTTTTCACAGATTTGAGATTTGCTCGCAGATCCAAAGACTCTTTGTGTTTGGAGCCCAGAAGGGAGCGCAGGATGGCGTCGGCTAAGACCCCAACCCTTCTCAAGTTGGGTTTCTTAAACTTCCCTGTCAAGTACAGCACCTTGATGTTCAGGTCTTTGATCTGTGATGGAGAAAAAGGCAGATAAGGTGAGCTCGTTGACACAAATACCTGTTAATCTGTTTTTATTGACCAAGGATAAGTACTCATGGACCTTTAAATAGCAGCTTTGAACTCATTTGAATATACATTATAATCTCTCTCTCTCCATCTCACCTTCCCTTGGTTCAATGTCATACTGCTCCTCACCCACCACATTTATTTTGGCAAATAGTTCTTCACATAGTTTCTGCATGTGAGGAAAAGCTAGCATAGGTTTGTGAATGAAATAAACACACTTTTTCACATTGTGTGACAAGTGAATAGTGGTAAATGTAATAACATGGTACCTCTATCTCTTCTAATGACACATCACTGGTTTGTAAAGGAGGAAATTTTCCCTCCAGGTACTTTGTTTTATCTTTTCCTTTTTTACCAACTCCTCTTCGAGCTCTTCTATAGCCGTACAATCCTCAAGCTCTTTAAAAGACCAGAAACAAAGGACATCTCAAAGGAGATTTTGATGTGTAGACTAAAGATCCTTTCAAAGCAAATTTGAACTCACCTTAATCATGAGCTTTTGGGAGGCTGATATGTTTTATTTTCTCTGCAAAAAGTGTAACTTTACAATCATAATGTGCCAATTTTCTTTAGTGTGGTGGTCTTGCAGTCCGTTATCTCCATTAAATCATGACTAACGTATAAGTTCATCTTAGGAGATGCAAAATAATCAGTTATTGTTTAAGCTCAAATATTGGCCAGAATGTTTTTCCTGATACTTCCCATCAGCTATAGGTAACAGATACTTTTATCTGGAAATGGAAACAATAACAGAAACACAATACACTTAAGCTTTCTCAGGCATTTTGGCTATTTCAACCCCCTTCCCTGCAAGATAAAAATAAAGTCTTAGCTCTCTGAAGTGCTTCGCAGTGGGGACCACTTAGTTTTGGAGCCCCAGAGGGTCTTAACTTTGATCTCTATTTATACATTCATTTCACCACAGTCAGCTGGATAGTATTACAAGACTGGATGTAGTACTGTGCAAAAGTTTTTTTTCTTTAATCTTTTAAAGTGGTCCTGAGTGACAGCTCCCCAGAATTTCTGAAAATCCATCTATAAGCACCATTTTTATATTAATATTAAGTCTTTTTAGTGAGCAATTTTCAGATAAATGTGTTTTTTGCTTTAAGCTGCTTAACACTCCACCTGCATCACCGAGACAAAACAAGCACCAATGTCAAGGGATGAACTAATGTTAGTGTTAACATGTAACAGTCACCATGGCAACGAACCTATTTAACAAACGAACTTGCTATTAATCTGATCGGTGTGTTCTTTACAAAACAAACCTAAAGAAACTAGACAAGTGTCCTTAATCAGAGAACTTGATCTGAAAGTGATTTCCTGAAGACAAATAAAGTAAAAACATAACACGGGGTCAGGAAGATGAGTCTGACCTTAACGCGCCGTCTACTGTTCACCAAAGGCTCATCACAAGCGGTCTCCATAAAAAGATGGCTATCAAGAGACAATCCCCAATGAAGGGAAATGGGAAGGCTGGCGTATGTTACATGGATTGAAAATTTGGAGCATTTTATGCACGGATGAATCCTCCTTTGAGCCCTCAGCATTAGTGAAGCAGTGTGGGAACATCTTAGAGGAGAGGAAAACTCAGCCAGCATCAAAATAGTTTGGATTTTCCTTCATGTATTGATTTTCATGGGCAGAAGTGTAAAAACTCCTCTTTGCTGGATATTTGGTATGTTTAAGTTTGTTTTTTCTGTAAATTGCTGTATTTTTTTCAAAATATATTAGTTTACAATTAAATAAGACTTTGTTCATCATTTTATAGTGATTGCAACATGATACTATGGACCATTTCTAGGGGTCGTCTCTCAGTGTTGCGGCCCTGATAAAATGATAATGGGTCAAAGATTCAAAGCACCCAACATGGCAGCTATTCCGCACAGATAACACTACCTGCTTTCACGTCCACGTTTCTGCTGGAAAAAGGCACAAATAATATATAAATTAGACTCCCAGTTCTCAGCACCACACTCCATGTTTTTGGGTTCACATTAGACTTCATCAGAAAATGACATCACATTGTTGCACACTTTTTCATATATTCTTAAGTTTTTGCAGAAGAGAGCTTTGATTTTTCAATGACAATTAGGTCATACTTGCTAATCAAGTGGAATCAATCGAAAGAAAAGGTTGTTTTTTCCTCTTTTAGACAAACATATTGCAGCAGGACAATACTGCAAATGAAGCATCTGCTCATTATAACCTTATAACTTATTTCTGCAGTTACACACTTTAGTATCTCCAGTTTAAACACATTTGATAATTTATATAATTTAATGTATGTCGTGTTATTTTTTATTATAATAAGTGAGAGAACGTTTTCAATAAAACATTACTTTCATTCACTCAGATGTGACTACCTGCATGTTTTCCTCTTCTTATATGATAAATTTAATATCTGGACTTTGAATTGGTGGACAGGCAAAATAAGACAATTAAAGCATTAGTATTGATTCCAGGAACACTGATAAACAGAGTTTCCTAAAA
This sequence comes from Pseudomugil tenellus, assembly GCA_037177515.1. Lineage (NCBI taxonomy): Eukaryota > Metazoa > Chordata > Actinopteri > Atheriniformes > Pseudomugilidae > Pseudomugil > Pseudomugil tenellus. Next base: position 13,635,945 of record JBAMHX010000004.1, on the reverse strand, counting down.
GACTTGCAAAATTATTATCCAAAATGAAGAGGAAATAAAAGAAATTTATTTATCAGTTTATGAGCACTAACCTTTATTTTCAGGCATGAACAACAGCAGATAACTTGTTTTATATTATTCTACTTCTCAAAATCTTTTGTTGTGCTTAAATTAACATCAAGGTAAAACTACGAGATCCAAAACAAAAACTTGCTCTCTTTTCTTTCACCTAAAGCAACATGTAATGCTGTCACTCTTTGGTTTTGAAGTCACAGCTTGAACATGTGTAGAATGTTTATACATTGTAATGAGAGTTTATGTGTACTAGTGTTACCTGCAGGACACGGTGACTCCTTTCTTTATGAGACTTAAAGGTTAAAGCTTAAAGGTGAGCTATCATGACCTTCTGACCACTAACCCTGCCGTTTTATTATAGTTTCTTGTACTGAACCGAGTGAGAGTCTCTGCATTCCTAACCCATGCATCATGAGTAAGGGGAATTCCAGACTAAGGCAGAACCAGTGCTGCTTGATTTATTAAATGATTTATGACACTGGGATTCACACTGTTGACTCATACAGCTGATTATAATCCTACCAATATATATATATTGCAGCAGGATTGTGCTGTGTGTGTGGGCTGGAGGGGAGGTGTGTGTGAAACTGTGTCCAGGAAAGAGTACAGACTTGTACATACAGATGTTCAGAGATGATTAATGTGCAATGGTATGATCATCGAGGCCTGTAGAGTCTGAGATGTGGCTCCCTTCCTGTTTCTTTGGGCACAACTTGCAGAGTCTGGTCTTGGGGGGAACTTTCCAGGATGTTACCTTTTGAGAAGATTGACATCAATCTGGAAGGGTTTCCACTTTTATCCCTATAAAGCGTATCATATTCGATACATGCTGTTTCTGAGACAGTTTGCATCAATTTATTGTAGAACCTTTATTATAAAAACCTTGTTGTGCACCATGTGATACTGGCCTTTTCTCCCCAGTTGTTCTTAGGTTAGGCTTTAAAGAGTTAAATATCCCTTTTCTCTAGAATAATTGAGTCCAAATTGACTCTAGAAGTGGGTTTATGATGTCTCCCACACTGCTCCCATATGATCATTGTACATAGTCTTTACTTGAGTCTTTTTTGCTGAATAAACAAATGACACAGTTCAATCCTGTTGTTTTTTCAGGTTTTGTGGCCAAATTTCAAGATCTGACATAGACTAGATGAATTTCCTCACATGTAAAAACTATGTTAACATTATTATTATATGTCACTGTATGATTGAATATTTTGAATACATTTATTGAATAAATTATTTCTGATCTTACTTGTTCACTAACCTCATGATAGCTCGGGAACAGAAATCCGTTCCTTATTGTCATACGCTACTGTTTGCATGAGCTCCAGAGCCATGTGACTGACACTGATATGAGGCAGAACAAACAGCCCCCCTTCCCAAACACACACCCAAATGCCTGCTTTCATCCATTACAGCTGCCTGGCACGCTGGCCAGTTTACCAGCTCCTCTGCGCAGCCAGAGATGGGGTTTTGAACACTGGGACTCTGTTGTTAACCACAACAGCTGGCATTTGCTCATTTTGAGAATTCAAATGAATAGCCAGCTCACTGAAGATCACACAAACATCCACACAGATCTTATTAGAGCAGGAAAAACAACTTTCAAACTACATTACATTGAAGGAAATTAGTGTGCTTTTTTATTTCAAGCATATCATTGGACAATACGTACAAATTTTATGTGTGAGGATGACTCAAGCTTGATTCAGTTGTATTGCTCAGTGAAACTTTCATTTATTAACACAACTGAACACATCTGTATACCAAACACTCCAACAGCAATGTTTACATTTACTGCGCTCGTCATAAAATACTCCATGTGTTTATCTAAAGAGTAAATTAAAAAGATTTTAAATCATGTACACAAATTCCAATGCAACATAATCTGAATGGTCAGCTTGTACAAAGAGCTTCATGTTGAAAAGCATTGCCTGTAGCAGGAGGGAAAGGGCAGATATTGACTAAAACAGACTGGAAGCTGGGACATCAGAGAGCACCACGTCCATCCCATGTGGTCTGACGCTTCAGGCTTCATTGGGAATGAGCCAGAGCTCCTGCGCCCTGACCAAAGCCAAAGCCCTTAGGACCAAAATTTTTTGCGTAGCAACCTGTGAATGAAATTATAGTGAATAACAAAAGGGATGAAAATAATGAAAAAACACAAAAATAGGCAGAAACACAAAACAAATCAGGTCTGTCAGAGTAGATAACATCAGGGCAAATACAGAAGTCTTGTTCAAGTATAAATACAAACATAGAAAATATCAAATGTCACAGGTTACTGACCTGATGAGCTTCTGTCTGAAGTCATTTGAAATGGTTTCTGGTCTACATACAGAGATTTTACTGAAACATTAAGCTCTGAAATAGAAACTACTGCACAATGTTGGTTGTTTTTATTCCTTGTGGTGGTCACAGCCCTGCCTGTTGATGTGGATTCTAGTTTATTTTGTGCTCATTAGATCATATGTCAAACGGCTTAGATCCAGTCAGGCTATAAAACCTGCTGCACACATCTTTTAACCACAACTACTACTTTACTAAATTGAAGATATTTGCTGATACTTTGCACGTCCTATAGATGTTTTTGCCCAGCCAACCACCTGAGTCTTGGCATATTTAACTAAGTAAATACAAGAAATGATGATCCTTTTTTAAAAAAAAAAAAATCAATATTACTCAGAAAAATGACGAACATGTCAGATTTTTTTTACCATCAGTTATTCATATCAGGTACTGGGTTCAGTTCTAGCTTGTGTCCACAAACCTTTACAGAAGATCTCACCATCCCTGTCAGCAACGGTTGTAGACTCCAGACCTTTTCCACACTTTGCACAACGAAAGCAGCTCTTGTGCCACGACTGATGATGGAGAAAGGAAGTAGTTTCATCACAGTGTTTAAATATCATCCCTACAATTATTGCAAACAAAAAAATATACATTTTGAATCGAGGTCCATGTAGAATTTAAAAAATATATCTATTCTTACGTTTCCTCCTCCGATAACCTTCTCTGCTGCGTACACTGTTTTCCCACATCGAGGACAAACATCTGAACCAGCTGCTTTCTGGGCAAACTTGGAGGCGTTTGGATTGTTTGTTGGCCGATGAGGAGCTTGTCTGCCACCCCAAAAAATAAATAAATACATAAATAGAAAGATGATTTCTCATTATTTGTAATGTTTTTTTTAGTGTACTCCATGATTAGATTGATATTAGTGACATGTTGCTTACACTTCAGGCTTGATTCCAAGTCCCTCTCCTGTGTCCATGCTCAGCGTTCCCGCTCCACCTCCAAAGCCGTAGCCTTTGGGCCCGTACTTCTTACCGTAGCATGATTTGCAGTAGATCTCATCCACGTGAACGGCCACGGTGGTGCTGTCCAAGTTCTTCTTACAGACCACTTGCAATCAAGATAAATTAACAGAAAAAATGAATTTTAGCCATTCCTACAACCACACTGCACTCACCACATTCAGATAAATGCTTGTCTGCACTGGATGGGGGAGCCTGTGTACTTTCCTCTCCCATAAAAGGAAGATCAAACCTTTGTCCTCACTGGATCCAAATAAGGTGTGAGATGTCTGCAGATGTTCACTTCCTCATGCTGATGCCAAATTCCCTAAATTCCTTTCTGGCACTTGTGATGACTGAAAGACGTTTGTGGAAATCAAAAGCAGACTACCTGGGAAAGTCGGTACTTACTGCAAAGAAAACAGGACTTATGCCAGCTCTTCCCCTCGCACTGCACTTCCTCAGCAAAGTAGACTGTTTTCTGGCAGCAGCCACACTTGTTTCCTCCTCCAAAAGGCATTCTATAAACACAAAGGAGAGCTGCTGGGGAATATTTCTGATCCTCTGTGTATATATAATGTTCAGATCTGCGTCAGTCAGCAGACACAGCCCATCTGCGACACTTAGCTGGATAAAACAATACCTATAAAAGGAAACGTACCAGTTTGCTCTGGTATATTGCTCTTTCCTCCTCTGTGTTTCAGCCTGCTGGCTGCAATGGCTATGTAAAGAGCTGTTTTAGAAAATACTGTACCATGCAAAACAGCAGCCAGCGCAGCTCTGCTATCACCAGACCAAGCTAGATAAAGTGAGTGTATAGGCATCACACTGGCTCTTTTTTTCAGAGTGCATTAGTGACATCATGAAAAGTTTGACAGACAGAAAAAAGACAATTTTCTACTGGGTCATTCTGGATAAACAGGAAATTCTCTTCCTTGTGGTTTGTAATCATGCTAACAACCCTGACCTCAACAGGCTGTAATTGAATAAAAGGGTTGGTTTCTGAATATGAGTAAAATCTTGGGAATGAATAAGTCCCTCTTGAAACTCAAATTGTAGTTTTTAATACTGTACATAATGAGGCTTAAAGGCATTAACATATGCAAATATGTACTCCTGATAAAGTTAAAGTCTGTATAATTTTTTTTTTCAAATTGCAAATTGCAAGTTGCAGCCACATTCATTCATTCATTCCTATTGATGGTAGTCACCTGAAACTTTCTGTCCTCTAAACTGAGCCTGGCAACTAGGTAACTAGTACTGTTGAAACTTTAATCCTTGCTTTAGTTTTTTTTTCTCTTTTCTTTTATAAAGTGTATTCTTGGTATAAATATTTCTAACTTTCCAAAAAAAGAATTAAACATCTTAAACATTTACAGGCCTTCTCAGCAGAAATGGATCCTTACGGCAGCATAATCTGTCCAATGTTGAGATGACCATTTAATCCGATTCTTACCTGCTTCTGATGTCTGTGCCTTTACGGTGAAGCTAAGAGAGGCTTGAGTTCAGGAGAGGCATTCGTTTGATGAGGAGAAGCAGAGGGAGGCTGTGTGGACCCCAGGCTGAACTGAGGGAGGAGTCGGGACATAGTGACACAGAGGGTGAGGATGCAGGGAGGGAAGAGGAGGAGGAAGATGCAGCATGGTGGCTGGGAGGGACGAAGATTTAAAGATTCACTGTGTGTGAGTGTTAAACTGTCTTGTGGAGGGAAATCACCAAAACTGCTGCATGAAAACACTCAATTTAGAATCAAAAGCAACAAAACGAAGCTCAAAGCTTATTAATTTCTTTCCAAAGAAAAGCTTTAAATGCCTGTTTGCTGTTTGTTTCTTTGCTAATTAAATATAAATTAATCATAAACTTGCAGAATGAGGACGTTTTTTCAAAAGCAGCTAAGTATAAATGCCAATACCTTACAGTTCTGGATATTTTTGGTTGTTTTTTTCTTTTAATATA
>JBAMHX010000004.1:13593444-13630539 GCA_037177515.1 Pseudomugil tenellus | reverse complement strand
ATAGATAGATAGATAGATAGATAGATAGATAGATAGATAGATAGATAGATAGATAGATAGATAGATAGATAGATAATCTCCGGAGGGAAATTCAAGTATATAAATACACTTTTAGAATAAGAAATGAGTACAGAGGAGTTAAACAAAGTAATAAAGATAATGGAAAATAATAAAGTACCAGGTTTAGATGAACTTCCCAAAGGATATTATTTTACCTTTTGAGACCAACTTAAAGACCTTTTTGTTACAATGGTACACGTATTCTTTTATTAGGGGTGTTTCTATAGTGTGGGTATACTGGGGCAATTTCGTCATTGTTCAAAAAAAGGACAAAAAGTTATTTAAAAAAGTGGAAGCCTTTAACTTTAGTTGGGGGTAGATGCTAAGATATCAAAAGCATTATTTTTCTGACAACAGTCTATCATTAATAAATTGGATAAAAACCATCTTGCTCCATACCTGGATACAAGATAATAAATAGAATAGTCTTAGTGAGGGATTTCTTCCTAGAATGTCAAAAATTTAAACTCCCTCATTGCATTTTAGGATTAGACTTGGAAAAAGCTTTTGATAGTGTTAGTCATATACATGTCAAAATGGTTGAATTATCAGATCCATTGACATATAAATAAGCCTCGTGAAGTACTTGGGTGTGGCGAGTGGTACTCTGGTTCTAACTGTGCTTACAAACATTTAACTTCTTGCCCTGACAAATGCAGTTTTGGCTGAAACGCGTTGGCATGTTTTATAAATATTAAATCTCTTGAGCGCCTCAGAAATCTTCTCATGATCTCATATATAAAATGGTTCTTGACAAGTTACAGTTTAAGAAAATAATGAAAAAATCTAGAGACATTTTACATTATGGATGTGTGGATTTCATATTTTTCCATAATCCAAATTTAAAGTTAGTTTAGTTCACAGGCAAACACCGCTGCTTACTAAGTCAGTTGAACCAATGGCACCAAAATCTACAAACCATGTGACGTTATTCAGCCAATCAGACGTGGCTATGCGAAGACGGGAACAACATCCGCTTGTCGCCGGAACGAAGTGATGAAGCAGAATCCACATGAGAAGGTAAATACTAAAGTTGCTCGACAATTATATATAATTTTGACGTATAACTTTAGCGATTTATTTTAAGTAGGGTTGTTGACAACATGTGACTAATTAATTGGTCAGTTAACCAGGCAAATCTCTGTTTCAACGGTACCTTACTGTTTTCGACGTCATTTACTTACGAAAATAAGCCAAACTGGTGAAAGTTAAGCTCGTGGTACTTTGGCAAGTCACACACTAGCAGTGTGTACGTATTATCACCTTCACTGTTATGACGATGTTATGTTATGATTATTGGTGTTGTCATGATGTAAATTACCAGAGTGAGAGGAAGGTAGTAAAGCAGATGATCTATAAACAAGCTCCTCTGTGGTAAACTTCAAATTTTGTAACTAAATAGTTTCATTACATACTGCTCACTACAACAAAGGATGCAAGTTTTTGGTGGAATTCTACATTGATGATTACATATTGTAGTATTTTAGCTAAAAGGTGAATGATTCATTAGTTAGAAAATGGTCCCAACATGATTTATATTTTAATCACCTTAGTGGCAGCAATTATGTGAAATTCTTTCTGAGATGAGTATATTTCCTCTCTTTCAGTTTGTAGCTGCAGAGCTATGTCAGAGGTGACAACTGTTGAGCAGTGGACAACATGAGTTGTGCTGACCCATAAGAGTTGCTTCATAAAAATCTCCTCTGTTGTCAGGTGATCGCTGTATGCAAAATATGTTGCGGAAGTGAATGTGTTTTGTTGGTTGATATGTGAAATTCCTCTTTCTCTTACAGTCTATTTAAAAAAGCATTTTCCACCAACTAAATCAGATCTCCTGTTTTTAGTTTTATGTTTTTTTAAAAAAAAACAGCTTCTCCACAGTCACACATTTGTAGTAATTTTCAGAGAGATGCTCTTATCTCATTCTTCCCTGTAGAAAGTGACTTTGTGTTGTTTTGTGTTCTTTTGTATTTCCAATTCTTTTTCCAAGTGTATGATTAGTGTATGTATTTTTGTGTTTGTAAATGATGCAAATACGAAGTGTCCTGGCAGCAGATGCTAGCTTGGATGTGCAGAGTTCATCGCTGTGAGACCTTTGAACCCCTTGCTGCAGTTCCCTTACCATCTTCTGTTTCTCCCTCTGATTCTAGCACTAAAAAACGAGCAGACGACACATTTATGCTTCTTTTCCATTACATCAAAGCGGATTGAAGAAGTCAGGTTAGTGACATCGGAGTTACTGTTACTTTTGTATGTTGTTATTATTATTGACTTCCTGTGTTTGTGTTTGGACAAAAATGGGTGAAAATTTCATCCTTTGGTCAAAAATGTTGGATCCTTAGAGCTTCCTTACTCAGAATCAGACACTGTAAACTCAAGAAATCTCATGCATCATCATTATTATTGATGATGTTGTTATTATTATGCTGTAATGGGGCTGCTGTGTGTTTATTAATAATCATTTTATTTGTAAATGCTTTCTATAAATTTGCTTTTGAGATCACAATTAAACATCAATCTCTAAAAAACATCAACGAATAAAAACAAATCAAACTTTAGACACAGAGTAAAGGGGTGGGTCTTAAGCTTTGCTTTAAAAACATCCACTGAGCATGCCTGCCTAATATCCAGAGGAAAACTGTTCCAAAGTGCTGGTGCCAGCAAAGAGATGTCTTTTTTCTGACTCTAGGGATCATTAGGAGCCCGGATAGTTGAGAACGGAGAGCCCGAGAAGGTGCATAGAGTTTAACCAACTCCATTAAATAAGAAAGTGCTGCTACGCCATTTAAAATTTTAAAAGTTAATGAAAACAGCCTGAAATCAGCATGAACCTGACATGGAAGCCAGTAAAGAGCGGGAACCACTGGCGTAATATGTTCATATTTCCTGGCTCCAGTCAGAACCCGGGCTGCAGCATTCTGCATCTGCAGGACTTGGAAACATTTTTAGTGCGTTGCAATAGTCCAACCGGTATTTCATAAAAGCATGGAGGAGGATTTCAACGTCTTTGTCACTCAGGATTGGCCTGATCACCTCCTTGATATACTTCAAAAGCAGCCAGAGTCTGATCAAATATGACACCAAGGTTTTTCTTGTCTCTGTCAAGAACAACAATCATCAGCAGACAATGAAATATTAATAACTACTTTTTGCAGCTTCTGGGGTCCGATAATCATTTCAGTCTTTGCAGAATTCAGGAAAAAAAAATTCAGAGAACCGATTCCTGACACCTGAAAGACAACCTTTGAGTTTTGACAAGTAGACTCTTTTGCACATGTTAAAGGAATGTATAATTGCAAATCATCTGCATAACAGTAAAAATCAATTTCCAAAGAATGTAAGAATTTACTAAGGGGTGCAAGAGACAATAAGAAAAGTTGAGGACCCAGAACAGAACCCTGGGGAACCCCATGCTTTACTGTGCAAGGCTCAGCTCAGACAAGGCTTTTTTTTTCTTTTTTGTACAGGTGTATGGGATAGTCTCCGAGAGGGTATTTGTACACACAAGTGGTCTTAAACCATGCTCAAACAAACAATACAATATAACAAATATCTAACAAACATAAACTGGGATGGCCTAATCCCTGAGGTAATGAAATACCTAAACGAAAACAAAATAGGCCTCCTAAAACATTATAAATGGGAGAGACTTGTCATGGACTATAAGAAAAACGCACAGAACCCCATCAACATCAACTGCATGGCTGTTGAATGTGTCTCCAGCAACACATTTTATGGATGACTCCTGTTGCTGTTGACTTCCTGTCCCGAACACTGATTGCTCTGTGTAGATAACATCTTGTCTTGTGCCAAGACTGCTATCTGCAAATAGAAATGCCCCTCGGGGTTACCTCAAATATCCTAAATCTGAATACAAATATAATTGAAGTTCATCAGAAACACATATTTCAAATTTGGACATGTTGATATCCAGATGATGCAGTTAGAAGTCAAATCAGACGTGTATGTGTCCACTTTGACTCCAGTAAAAGGGGCCTTTGTGCTTTGCTTCTTTGTCATAAAACAGTATAAGTGTTCAATAATAAAGTATTCTGTCAGAGAGACAGGTGGTCATTGCTCACACGATCCACAGTTTAGCAGCACCACTGTACTTAATAACTTGAATCCCCTCCTGTGAGAGGACTGAGATGAAGACAGGAACAGTGAAAACGACCAGGCTTTCTTTCTGTAATAAAACCACCATTCGATGACTTTCTTCATGACTGGTTTCGTGCTAACGTGTTGGATTGTTTTCCCACTGAGATAATAGACAATAAACACAATAAATTATTATTTAGTGCATGATTCAATGATGCAGGTTTCACTGGGAGTTCCTCATGTTCTTGTTTTTCTTTTACAGGTGTCCTCTCATTTTCTGTTCTGACACCTGTATGAGTGAAAATTACCATGGCAACTATGTCTCAGAGCCAAATGGGAACACAGAGGCTCGGCCCCAGTGAGTCTCTGATCGCAGAATTCAGGTTATGATCACTCAGTCACAATGCTGCCATTTCTGGGTCAAGAGAAATGCTCTCTGTTTTTGTTGTGTTAAATTAGTTTCACTAAACCACAGCAGGACTGTACCAGTCTCTCTGCTACATAACTAGCTGCATATTATCAGCACTGTTGTTGTCAGGGCGCTTTAATGGTGTCTGGCTTAAACGTTTTGTCTGTGAAGTCTGAATACTTTCAATTCTTTAAGAAAAGTCACTGTTTCATTAAGAACTATACAATTATTCAGGAGTCAAACATTTTCAAACTAGCAAATCAATTTTTTTATGTGGTCATTTGATGATTCTTTAAATGTAGGGCCTGCCCCAGAAATCCATCAGAGGAAATTAAAACCAGACTTAGCCGAATGTTGCAAGAGTTCATCCAACACTGTCAAACCAAGGAAGACTATGAGAAGTACAAAGGTATATGACTCTTTATTTAATAATACTGTTGCTGGTTTATTTTTATGTAGTAACTGTATGAAGCTTTTGTCTTAAGGGGGCCACCATCATCACATGGTTTTTCTAAAAATTAAATTTTATATATATATATATATATATATTTTTTTTTTTTTTTTTCTTCTTTTTGGATTCATGTGTCTTGTGTCTTGTAAGTGTCTGTCTGAAACAGTTCTTGCTGTGGTGACACTGAAAAGATGAAAGCAGATTTCTACAGATGCTCCCTTCTGGCCTATAAGGTAGAATTAAGGTTCATAGTGCTTCCACATTGTGCTAATTTTCCACACGAGAACAGGGTTCTTCAAATTGGTCCCACAAGAGATGCAGTCCTGCAGATTTTTAGGGTCTCCCTGCTAAAAATGTAATGTTGCAAACTGGCAACGAAAACAATTGATTATAAATGATAAAGGCTGGTTTCGCAGGAAAGGTTCAGTTATTTCCCATGTAAAGATAAATAAAGATGGGTGTACCACTCTAAAATGTAACCAACATATTCATTTTTAAATAAATTGTATCCCTGTTAGTCCAAAATGTCATGAAGACACAAAGGCGTTAAAACTGAAAACCAGTTTTAACCAGCATTGTCCCGGGTCCTTCAGGCAAAGCATCTCACAAAACTGAGGAACATTTTTATAAGACATCTAATCATACAAGTAGAAAATAGATGACAAAAAGACATACCTGTTTTACTTTTACAGTAACTCTGTCAGTAAGGCATCTTGCAAGTCTTGTTTTTGTGGATTTCAGTAATGTTTACACACTTTCCTGTAGCTGAAACATTTTTTACATAATGAGTGTAAAGAGTAATCAGCAAATATACTTAATGCCATTCAGTTACATTGTTTTTATTTATTTAAGCATTTTGTCGTCCTGCACGCTGCGGGTTGTGTTGGCCATGGCTGCAGGAGCAGCTGGTTGTTGTGGTCCAGGTTGACTCCTGGTCCAACTCCTGGTTCCTTACCGGGCTCCTATATGTTCAGCCACATATTAATCTGTTCTTTTCAGTACCTTGTGAACTCTGTAAAGGGTTGAGGTTAGGCATTTTTGTGTATGAAAAGTGCTTCAAAAATAAAGTTTGATTGATTGGCAGCTGGACTTTGCTAACTGCTGCGATGGGCTCCAGCTGTCATGTGACCCTGCACTGGATAAAGATAAATGGAAAATGATTTATTGCTTGCAGTGTTGTGAATATGAAATGATGAGATTTAATTTGTCAAATTTTAACAGCAAACTGTTAGCACATGAAAAATATTGCTGGCATTTTGCTTCTGATCTTTTGCACTTTGACATTCAAAATTTGTGCAAGCAGGCAATTACTGTCTTTTATTTTTGTTTTTTTTTTCTTTTGTGAAAACATTGCTCATGTGACCTTTTATCATATTACTGTATTTTCTGCATTACAGCCAAATGAAGCCCAGAGGCCAAATCTCTTGCATTTAAGAGTATTTATTTCTTATTTAGTAGAAAAGCGTTGATGTTTGCATTTCCCGAAAGGTTCAGGTTTATTCTTGTAACAGGAAGATCAAAAAGGTGAAAGCAAGAGGGAGATGGTAGACAGATAGCTGCTTGGTCTGCCTTCCTCCCTCTCTGAGCCCTCCAGGCTCTTTACCATCATAGGAAGAGACAATGATCAACTCAAGAAGCCTATTTATAGCCAGTAATGTCCAACACTAGCCCTCTGTTTCTGCTCTGAGGACATCCGCCTCGGCCAGTTGTAGAGTATCGTGTGCATGTGATTATCCTCATGGCTGAGAGGGAAACGAAAGGAAGAGAGGAGTGAGAGAGACTCAGAAGCTTAATCCAGAGGAAAAGCAAAGAAAGATAAGAGGCAGGGACAGGGCTGGGCTGCGATCCATCCATCAGTGAAGCGGAGGAGTGGTGGTTGGTCAGTGGAGCTTCTTGGAGGAATTGGCCACAGTTTCGCTGTCTAATTCTTTTTCTATTTGACCTGACTGGAAATCCGGGCTGATCCTCTAATGGTTATCCTTTTTGAAAAGATTTTTCACAGAAGCTTTGCCAAGTCACCAGGTGAGGAGGAGAAGGAGTTGGAGGAGGTGAAGAGACTGCACACTGAGAATGTGTTTGTGTTGTGGTGTGTTTGGCTGTGTTTAGTGTTACATCCACTGTGCATAATGTGCATTCCTTTGTTAATGTCACGCGGCATCTTTTTCTGCAAAATGTATAATGTTGCTTTATGTACGGATGTTTAGCAGACTGGATATTTATTTACTTCATAAAGCGATCAGTGAGCAAAGATGCCTTTAATTTCTGAGCTTTATTTTCTATAATATAGATGTTTTCTGAGGTACATTAACTTTTTGATGTGTCAACATTTATTGAGATAAACCATTTTCTGCCCTGTGGAGCAAAAGCTTAAAAAAACATACATTTACCATCATATTATCCTTCTATTTCACTTATTAACTGATAAACTATTTTTAAAATGGAACTTTAAACCTCTTTACCTTAAATAACAAAGAAACTCAAAACAAACAAAACAGATTTCGGTAAAAGTGCTTGTGATATTTTACGAAACAACATCAAAATGGATGCACATCTAAAAGTATCACCCTCATGCTGTCATCAAAGTTTCCACTTGAAACACTTTTTAAACAGGAAATTAGATCAATTTTCTTCTGGGAGGCTGAACAAGCATCTCTGTCTGATTCAGGAAGTTTAATGTTTCACTGAATGGAGCCTGCTCTCTGCAACACTCTGTGTTCGTAATGACTGGAGTATGGATGCAGTTCTTTAAGTTAGTCAGTAGAGGTCACATCTATGCAGAGATTAGGTTTAAGCGGTGTGGAGACACACCCTGTTTCCTGATCCCTGCAGCTGTCTCCAGGAGTCTGTTACAAACTGTAAGCTGTGTTGATGTAAAAGGCGTCAGGGTTTATTAACCGAGGCAGACTTTGCAAGCATCAGAGTGTGAAGTGCAAAATTAATAAGCTGAGAGATGAGTGGAGGATGGGGACTTTGCTATCAGCTCAATACACTTGAGTTGTTTGTACCTGCCTCTGAGCCAACTGATTCTTTATCTTGCCGTCTATAATTGGGCTGCAATAATGTTCACTTCAGTGCGAGAGATCCTACAATGCAGATAGCAATATGTGTCGCAAGGTCAGGCTGCAGATGTGTTAAATGCCTCTGTGTGTGCAGATTAATGACACTTTTCTGGCTATTTTTGAGTCTAGCAACTCCATATTTGACTGTAATCCTCATTTATCTCCAGTCTGTGACTCAGCAGTCTAATTTCCAAACTGCCTCCATTTATAATCTCGCCACATGGATTTCAGTCATCCCGCTGGGTGAGTTTGACTTAAAGTAGAAGTGTTTTCTTCAAATGTGCAAGAAATATGATGCATACCCGTACCACCCGTTGCCTTCTGCATTTACACCCATGAGACTGTTCTTTCGTTGCTCTCAGCACACACTAAATGTGTTCTTAGCTTGTTTGCAATCAACCTTCTTAGTTGATTCTGAGTCATTTTGCAGTGGTTGACCATGGGACGCACAGTAAGAGTCACAGTCTCTTAGTCATAGTCTGTAATCCCTACTTCATAGATCAAGACGAAAAGTGTGTGAAGCCATTCTGTCACCCTATCATGGCTCTGGGTTTCCTGAGCTGACACCTCTTGAATCGGCTTCCATTTGGCCCAGATTCTGAATGAATGTCGTGCCGAGGGAGCTTGCGCCCTGTAGGCAGTCAGCCACAAACATGCAGTGACAATTCAAATTAGTCCAGTTCACTGGCTCTCGCTGTGACTCAGGAAATCGAGCACCAGGCGGGCAAAAATTGCATACACACACCGCCGTGGACACATTTTGAGCGAGGCAAGGCAAATAAGAGCAGAGCAAGAGACGATTTTATTAATATTCCATCAGTTATATGGGCCATTTTTAGCTCAGCTGGAAATGTGCCTGGTCCATTTGCAAAGCAGAGTGCGCCTGCTGGCTAAGTAGTCGCATCCGCAGGAATCAGATGCAGCATACAGTAGGATCGGTCTAGAGTATTGTTATGCAAGCAGGAAGAGAGCAGTCCCACTTTGATCTTGACGCAAGACAGAGGCTGAGATGCTTCAGAGATGGAAACTGCTGGATGGCTTGCATCAGGCTTCGAGCAGTTTTTCTGCAAGAGGAAGATGCTCTGAAGATGCTGCTCAACTCTGATAGTATCCAAATGTTTTGAGCTAGCATTGCACTTGTTTCCGCCTCACCAAGTTTTGGCAGCTTGTTCTGAGGTAAGAGTTTCTTTTCTAATACTGAATGAAAATGTCATTTTACCAGCCTATACTGGTCAAAGCTGTTTCTCTAAATAGTATGGATTGTAGATAATGTTATTGCGCTCAACTTTCCATTTCCAGCAATGCTGAGTATTCCAGTTAAATGCAAATCCTCTTATAGTATGGGATAAACATGTGAGAAGTCTTTTAACAAAAGTAGAGGAATTCGGGCTATTTGGATGAGGGAAAAAGAAACAGTTAGGTTGCTGAACTGATTCCTGAAAGACTTTACTAACCTGCTCTGGACTTTTATAACCCAGCCTGGGATGCAGTGTTATGTGCCCACTAATTGTCTGGGATGTTATGCTGACTCATACCAGTTTGTGCTACTGGCTGCCAATGCATTAGGCTCGTCCATATTTCATTCATGCATTGTTATTTGATGTCCTAATTGAACAAAAAAAATCTAACAGCAAATATTTTAGCTGAAAGAGATTAATTTCTTGAATTTGAATTCCATGTTTAAACTGCAAATGATTGAATTATATATAATTTGTTGGAAGACTCTACCTAAACCTTTTGGAAGGACATTTCTTATGCATACATACTACATATATCTTTCATTCTTTGTGTTGGATATGTTTTGTTTTTAGAGCTGATTTAAAAATCATTTGTACCTACAGCAAGCAACATTTTTTTGTTAATAAATGACTGTGAAACACCTAACGCAGATGTGCAGAATGCATTTATAAATTTACAAATGAATTTCACAAATGAAAATGAATTATCTATTTTAAAATGGCAACGAGTCACTATTCATATAACTTTCAGGACAAATTTAAACTTTTAAACAAAAATAGCAGCAGAGAAGAGAATCTTGATTTGAGAATTGAAGGCACTGGAACAATCGGAATTTAATTTCTCACTTTTTAGACAAAATTTA
This sequence comes from Pseudomugil tenellus, assembly GCA_037177515.1. Taxonomy (NCBI): domain Eukaryota; kingdom Metazoa; phylum Chordata; class Actinopteri; order Atheriniformes; family Pseudomugilidae; genus Pseudomugil; species Pseudomugil tenellus. The sequence continues at coordinate 13,620,361 of JBAMHX010000004.1, read as the reverse complement.
ATGTAACACAAGTTTTTTCAGAATACATAAAAAAACCATCAAAGCAAGTCTGAAGAACTTGTTCCCCCATGCACCATCCCAGCTCAATTGCACTAGTTTTATCATGCAAAGCAAATATTTTATGGGGTTAAAAAATAGGAAAACTATTTCCATCCATCCTTTATCTGGAAATCTTATTGGGAGCATTTCCCAATGATCAGGAAATACAGAATTTTGCATGAGGAAACAGTAAAGAAGAAAAAGTTGCAAGTTTATGAAATGCTGAAGATTCTATGTGGTATTGCTATCAGAATTCATTTAAACTAACACTATAATGTGACTGTATTGGTCACAGTCAACATTTCTTTAATGGAATTTGGAGTCATGTTATAATCTTACCAGACATGCCATGGGATGTTTTTGCAGCTTCAAAAGAAGGATTTCCCATCAGCTTTATAAAGGTGCACAGAAGAAGAAAATGTGTTATCTGTATAACACATTTTATGAAGAAAACAATTCCAAGTACTTCATTAAAAATTGAAATGTTAAAAAATGGCAGCAACTAATAGCAAAAATCTCATAAAAACATAAACTAAAATTATTACAAGTAAGATAAGTTAAACATGTGCAACACACACATTGCCTTCTCCACTAAAAATTATTTAAGCTCTATAGTCAACCCAAGTATGCATTAATACATAATATGCAGACAATAGGTAATGTAATCCTACACAGACTCTATGCACTGCCATGGGGATCCCACTAATGGCGGGTGATGTCTTTGGCAATATGATGGATCAATAATGATTACAGCTCACCATGCTTTTCAACTTGAACTTCTTTTGATGCATTAACTCTGTATTATAAACACAGAAATTGTACCCTGTTTTTTTTATTACAATAGTGAAAGGATACTGCTATATGGTTTTCTTTCCTCTCGGACACACACACACACAAACACACACACACATCTGAGTATGTGACACATCACAACCTGCTGTTTGCAGATAATTTACATCATCTGCTTTTCACCATCCTTTCAGAGAGCGAGCTTTGTGAAGGTTGTAGTCACTCTAAGAGACTATGAAGTTAATCCAAAACTGATTTTAAAATGAAGCATTTTACATAAACATAGATACTATAACATGTACAGATACAACATATTAGGAGGCAATGTCTTTAAAACCAGGAGGTCTTTATGTTTGAAGGGCAATTTTTGTCCTCTGTAAATGCCACGTCTCAGTGTGTCCTGAATTCAGAGGCCTATGTGTGTGTGTGGATGTGCATGTTCGCGCGCATGTGGTTTGTTTGGTTTGGAAAGTTTAGTCCACGGACACGCTCCAGTGGCTGACACGTTCCAGCGTGGCTAAGCCAAAATGACGTGTGCCGACCCCGGAAAGCCTGATACATATTTAATATGTTCCGTATAAAGGTATTGTATAATAACGAGTGTTCAGAGCAAAGCTTGGTTAGCGATCAGGCATAATGCACAGATGACTTCAATATTGTCCAGAATGTGACTTTATCTGGCTTTGATTCTGAGTCTGTAAAACATACCTGAGGTGAGGCTGTCAGACATGGCCTGTTGTGGGCAGAAATGTTAGCGATGAACCACTTTTGTTTGATTCTTTGGTCTTATTTGCTGGTTAAGATAAACACTTCTTTGTAAATAGAAAAGTCTAGACTGTGTAAATTACTTGATTGCATTTTTACTTGTGTCTCCACGGTGTCTTGAAGTGTTCATTTTAGCTTAAAGAGTGTCGGAAAAGAGATCAATAAATCCTTTGGAACTGACCCAGTTAAGTGTAGCTAATCAGTTTGTCAGCAAATATTATGTTGGTTGAGTCACATATTGCAGCCGCCACAGCTCTCTTCAGTTGGCATTTCAGTGCAATTTGTACCCCAGCAAACAGAAGCTGAAACATACATTCACACACAAGCAGGACGAGCTACTAGTGTGAACATTTGGTTTATACACCAAATATATCAACATTTGAATACTTTCAGTAAATGCTAATAATTTTCTCAATGACGTGAACTTTGAGTAGGACATCTGGCAGCATACTTTTAGTTTCATGTAAATGAGATAGTATAACTTTAAAACCCAGATGTATGCAGAACAGCAGCACTCAGATGATGGAGAAGGGGACAGATGATGTTGTTTCATGAAAAGCACTTTCAACTTTCAAACAAAGATAGTGTTTTGCTATAATTCCACCTGGAATATCAAACTTCCTTAAAGGGAGGCACAACTCAGTGGGAATCTGGTGTGTTTCCTGGTATGAACACAGTGTCAGACTGGGCTAAGAGGCACCACTGAATGCTGCACCATTACACCAAATGCTTTACCTGCTTCCATTATTTTGTTGTCCTAATGCGTAAAAAAGGTTTTATAAGCTAATACAGCATTTGATAAGACTTAATAACAACTGGCATACATGTTCAAAACACCATAACACTGCAACACAGGACTATCTTTATAAACAGAAGGGAAAAAGAAAACCTTGTGTTCAATCTCTCTTCCGCCAACATGTAAACAGAGTGGTGACAGCTGTCAAGCAGATGTTAAGTCTGTCATATAAAGTGCTCATCTGACTATTGCAACTGAGAGAAATACTATTAGAATTTTCAGAACTGCTAGTGTTTGAGTCTGTAAGATACTTTAGAATTAACATTAAGGCTAACCAGGCTCTGAATAACAACTGAATTGAGAAAATGTTTTAGTATGTGGTTTTCCACAACAGCACTGAGTCAGTGTATCTAATATGACTCATTAATATGCGTATTATTAGATAATATGCATATCTAATAATATAATAATACAATAACAATATGACTGTATCAGCCCAAAATAAGATCTTATAGACAAACATTGTCTGTTACAGCTGTTTTAATTTTATTATCACAATTACATGGAAATATATGGTCTATTGCAGGTAAATCTGCTTTAGACATGATTACAGACCAATACAACAAGTCTCTGCTGAGTAGAGGGAGAATGAACATCAGGTTGAAGTTATTTTTAAAAAATATTATACAAGATTATTCAACAACTTGACCACAAAGTGAAAATGATCCATGTGAAAATCTGACTGTTTTTGAGGTGCTTTATTGTGTTCATCATAAAGCTGTGCAATTTAAAACTCCAGTATTAAAAAACGTTGTTTAAAAATGAGTGAAATAGCATGTTGCATTTCCTTATGCAGGAGTAAATCATTATTGTGTAATTGCAGAATAAACAGCTTGAGTAAAGCAAACCTCCACTTCACTTTTGTCAAGCGATCAGGTAGCGTACTATCTGTTCTAATGACCCTCTTCCTCAGATCCTGCAAGGATAACTGCCCACGCTTTAACTCATGATAGAGTTGCAGAATGCAATGAAACTGCTGGGTTATTTCTGAATGTGCTTCAGTCTACTTCAGAGAACTGTGTCAGTTGCATAACAGCAGCAGCAAACTGTTTCAGTGCACTTCAGGGATTTTACATCAAACTTCCTGCATCGCGTAAGATCTTGTACTGATCCTTCTGGGGACATGTCTACTTTTGTTTTCAGGTTGGATGAAATAATTTATGTGTGAGAAAAGTAGCCTGAGATATCTGTGTAAAATGCCCTCAATGACCTGGCTTACAACTCTGAAAGTGCAAAATGTTGATTTTAACTGGTTTCCAGCAAAAAGAAGGCAAGTTTAAACAAGTAAGCTGTCGTTTATAAGAAGCTTTTTTTTCAAAAAGAAAAGCTTCGATCCTGAATGATTGATGAAAAATGCTCTTCAGATGTGGATTGACCTTGCAACAGGCATTTATTCAACACTGACTGCTGTTCTGGTCACACAGATATTAACATTTGACAGTCAAATACTTTTAATATTGACAATATATAATGAAAGTTTAGGAAAGTGAACATAAAGTTTTGTCTTTATAGTAAAACCTAGAAAATCACACAACATTACATGTTTGGTTAATACAATCAAAAACAGCTGAAATGGACACAGTTGGATTTAATTCCAGAAGATGAAACCATTTTAAATCCCTACAGGTATCACAATAATATGCTGAGATATTGTTCACACTGGCTGTGTGTTGTCCTTTATTTGTCCCATTTAAAAATCCACTGGAAGACCAAAAAACATCAGTGTTATTCCTTCTTATCCATTCCAGTATGTTAGATTTGTGTGTGCATGTTTTTCTTCTTTTTAAGATATTTTGTGAACGAGTGGCTTCCTGGTAATTTCTCTTTTTTTTCTGTTTTTGTCTTGTTTCTTATGAGTTTGTTAGTGTTGACTGGATTCTGGACCCCATCTTTTGTTTCTCTCTGTTTTGGTTGCCGTGATGTACAAGCCTTCACAAACACATCCCACTGGATGTCAGAGCATCTTTGGGCACATATATAATACTTATCTATGGCCAAATGGGCTATCATTGAAAAAAAAAAAAAACAAGAGAAAAAAGGTTTAAAAAGTTTAAAAAGATGTGAAGAATGAAGAGTATGAAGAATACTTTCACTGTAATTTTAACTTAAGCTGTGCAAACTAATAAGGAATCAAAGGTGAAAATAAAGTCAATTGAAATGGGTCACAGGCATATTTCTCCACAGACAGTCAAACTGTGGACGAGTGGTTAGGAGTACACAAAGCTTCCCTTATAGAATCAGCAGTGTTCCACAATTAAGTCCTTTCATTTTTTCCCTGCAAAATGGCCATATTTATTATCCACAAGCTTTTATGCCCTTACTGACCCTTACTTCCACAGTATACATTTCTGTACTCGTACAGATTAACTCGCTTGCTCTAATCCCAGATGTCCCAAAAGTACAATGGGCTTTAAAAGTGGTTGATGTAAAGAAACAATACACAAGCCTTAACATTACATGTCTTTATACTTAAGAAGATATACTACAAAGATATACAAAGATATACTACAAAGATATGCATGCATCCATATGCTTGTGTTATTGAAAACAGAGCCATTACTGGGAATAGAAGTACTCAAACCAGTATAGATACAGTAATATCCAATCTATCCATCTATTTGCCTGCCTGTCTGTCTGAGTGATCACTTATCTTACTTATCCTACTTAGAGCTCAGCCATTATTGACTATATATTTGTTAATATATGTTGAGGACTTCATCTTGGTAATGTTTTAGCACATTGTAAACAATGTAACTTTACAGCGACAATGTAACTTTACAATGACATATTATCCAACCATATTGTATGTGTGTTCGTTGCATTTCGAGGACTTTAGTTTTTTACAATTTTAGTCAAACTGACATGATTAGATGTATTTCCAAAACCCCATTATAGTGGAAGCAGGATTCATTTTTCTGCCATGTCAAAATGCTTCTGAATTTTCTGAATGATATCTATAATTTCCATCAAAATTCTAATATTACATTTGTTCTCTTGCTTTATTGCTAAATAATATGATGGTCTGATTTACAGGAGAAGGCTGGGTTTTTGTCTATCATCTCTATGAAGACAAAATAAAAAAAAGAAAAAAAAAAGAAATCACATTAAAGGAGGAATTAAGTTTCCCAGAAAAGCCTCAAGATTTTAGAAGCGCATATTTTTACACATCACTGTACTTTAAAGGCCCGGGGTCACATTTATCAGACTTTGCACTGGATCTGCCAAACAAATCCAGACTTATGAATCAATGCACGCACACAACAACAAGCAATTCCCTCTTTATAAATCACTCTGCAGCTCAGCATCTTCACATTCAACCATAAGTTTGTAATGCAAAGCACATCATGAATGCCAATGTGTATTTAAAGGAGTTAGCAGATCAATGTTGTTTCATGGTCCACAATGACAACCATGTGGAAAAAGAGCAAATAGACACAATTTGACCGAGGAAGAAACCGATGTGTTGCTGAGTGAGGTGGAAAGTAGAAAAGTATTTTGTTTGTTAGGCACAGTGACATTTGAAGTGTTGTTTGTGGGTGTCTAGCTGTCCCCAGCACCAGTGCCCCCACCCCCTTCCACAAGCACATGGTGCCTCTCCAGTAGGATGGGTGATGATGAATGCTGTTCTGCAAAATCAGATGAAGACTTGATCATTTGAAATAAAATAAATAAAAAATAAAAGTATTTTTTGATGTTGTGTCTCATATTAGAAGTTGTAAAAACTTAACCTTATTGCTTAAACATCACATGACAGGCCTCTTGTCAGGGAGGGGGGTGAGAGTCAGGGTGGTCAGTATGAGGAGGGAGGGAGGCTTGGAGGAACATTTATTCCATGCTTCAGTGCTACACCATGATTTTTTTCTTTGGGTGATGTAAGTTTAACATGGTGTAAACTCATGACTATAAGGAATTCTGTAGTGTTGCTTTAATTCCCACCTCCCCATTTCCGTCGCCACATTTCCTGGTTTTCCAAAACCAGCGTATATATTGGTCAGAATTTGCAAACTTGTGTTTTTTATAATTTAACATATTTGCATGGAAAGTGACTTCCACCAATTTTAGTCCCTGTTCTGTAAATAAATAACACCCCAAGTCTTAAAACAAACAAACAGAAAAACATTATATAACTTCCTGACTTCTTTTGATAACACACTGGCATTTATTATGCACATTCCTGGAGCTGTTGTTACCATGCTGTGTCCTGGGGCTACGTAGGAAACCGCATTTCACATCTTTTTTATTTTGGTCCAAAACACTTTACAGCTGCATTTTGCTCTTTGGCACTGTCTCACACATCAGGAGGTGGAGTTCAACACACCGGGCATTTTAAACTCACACCACAGCAAAGAGAGGTCATATGAGAAAGAAAGGAAATGCAATAAAGAAAGGGACAGTGTAACCAGACATTAGACTGACTTTTATTGGTTTTAGAGAACTTATAGGAAATCATCCAAAGTGCAGGAGTGTGTCATTAAATGATGCTTGATTCTGGCAAAAAAGAAAAGAAATTGAAAATAGAAAAAAATATTCTTATGCATAATTATAACCTTTTAAGGTAATTTTTTTAATTGAATATTAGTTTTGAGCCTTATTTCAATCTTCAATTGGATAATCTGAAATAAGTAAATGTCCATATTAAAGGCAGAATTAAAACCGAAAGTGTGTCTTTAAGTTGTCTTAGACAGTATCAAAACAAGCAAATACTGTAGTTGTGTGCCAGCCAACATTGTTTATTTCTATCATTGTGTGACCTCAGTTTGCGACAGAATTCCTCTTTGACAACGCTAGGACGCCGTAGGGAATTGTGCAGACCAAGAATCTGGGACTTGGTGCTATGTATAAAAATGAGATCAAGCCTCATGTAAAACAAGTTAACAGAACTGTCCTGGGAGAATTGGGTTATGCAGATAATATAAGGTTTGACCAATTCAGTTATCTTTAGGTGCTAAGCTACACTGCAGATAACCTTTTAACAGCAAACTCTGCAAAAGTCCAGAGATACAAAGTTGAGTTTTACAGATAAAACCACTCTTTCCTTGTCTAATAGGTGAAGCTTTACAAAGTGATATGAGCCAGATAAAAACATAATTTCAAATCAGGATGTTATCTTTCATGTTGACTGCATAATCTGACTTTCTAAATTGGAATCGTATAATTTAGCTTTTTTGATACTCTGGCACAGCTACGTGGAGTTTTCTGAGCAGCTTCCAGACTTTGCCAGAGTGAAGTGACATGCAGACTTGTCTGTCTGAATGAGTATCTTTAGTTTAAGCCTCAGGCTTGATTATAGGTTTGAGGAATGAGGCAGTTTTTAGCTCAATGTAGTGCCAGCTGTGCGCTTTGATGATGGCATGTATTACAACAGCATGGAAGAGGAACAGACAAACTTGAGCATCAGGGCTGGGGGCGGGGGGGGGGGGGGTTGTTGCATGATGTCACCACAGACTGAAATATGAGTCAGTGATAAGTCTGGTCACAATAGGTGAGATGTGTGAGTGACCTCGGGTGAAAAGGAAAGACTGGAGAGTGTCATGAGGATTGAAGATGTGTTTTACTGGCAGGCTTGTGTTCTCACATATATTTGCCCCCCCCTCCTCTCTTGAAATTGCATGTGGGTCTAAATTGTGCTATCAGAAGCTGCATCATGCTTTTAAGTGTTGCTCGTCTTTCGAGATTAAGTTAGCAGCACTGTATCACATTGTTTTACCCTTATCCTTTTCTCACAATTTACCAATGTTGGGAATTGATTGTTAAAGTAAGATGAAGCCCAGTAAGCCCAAATATAATTTTTTTTTTTATTACAAACCTTTAGTGTTAAATTAAACGAATACATTTAAAATGTAAATCAAACTGGGAAATGGTGGCTCGGTTATTAATCAATATCTCTTGTAAGTTGCTGTCAGTTGTCTCCTGTTACACCAGAGGATTTGGATCAAGTGAACTAATGTTATTTTCTAAAATTAATAGATATATTGTATTTGATGAAATATTTACAGCACACGCACAAAGTTAGAGATATTTCCTTGATTGTGATGTTTCAGAATGTATCCAAATGCATATTTTGCGGGTGAAATCAAGCCTTTGAAGATCCAAGACAAGGTGATGAGAGTAGTATATATTTTATTTTATCTTTGCCTCTTAAACAAATATTACCATGTGAGATGTCAAAATTGCTAAAGTGCATCATTGTCCACCAAGAGGGAAAGATACATTAAGTTGTGTACATCAGGCTTTAGAGACATGACAATCATAAAATAATGTAAACTATTTTAGAAAATAAATAGAGCATTATAGAGGTAATTTGACTTTCTTTAAATTTAAATACACATAAGTGTAAACACATAAACCGGCAACCTGCTTGCTGTGAGGCTGCAGTGCTAACCACCTCGCCACCGTGCAGCAAAAAGACAAACAAACAAAATCCAAATAAACAACAGAAATTAGCCTAAAACCACTCATTGTTTAAAAGTCTGACTTTCTACACCCCCCCCCCCCCACCACCACCAACCTATACCTATGACATTTATTTATTACTATATTCTAAACCCTCTTTCTATACTTCTGAAAGAGTTGAAAATATTTGCCTTAGGTGTCATATTTTTTAAATTCACTACAAGTCAAATCAACATTGCTTTGTGTGGTTACATATGCAGATTTTGGTATTGAGCCTCACAACTGGTAAGCTCTAAAGTCTGTCTTTGCTGTACCCTTCGTGGAGGATAACAAGCTTTCATTTGAGATTTATATTGCAGAAAATGCTGCAAAACAGCTGCACATTCCAGAGTGTCTGCTTCATGGAGACAAAGTCTCATTCCACATGACCAACTGAATGAATGTAAGCATGAGGGAGTGAAAAACGAAAGAGGAGAAGATGGTTTGAGGCGAGGGAGCAGTATAACGTTATTTATCAATTACATGATCAAAGAAACCTGAGTTCAAATCCAGACGAATCACCAGATTAAATTCCTCCAGCAGGACAAACATCAAGATAAAAAATGTTCATGTGATGATGTTTACGTGACCTTTAGTTGCACTTTGAAGTGGAGCAATGACATGACTGATCTGATGCAGTTAAAAAAATCTCAAGATTAAATAAAGCTAAAACCTTAACGGTGAATTTAAAGAAAAAAAAATGTTTTGTGATTTAAGAAAGAAGCTAAAAAGAACCAAACACAAAAATCGATCAAAGCATTATGCACATCTTAAAAGACAGCATATGTTTAAACAGCTTTGCCTAATGCATTCTGGGTCCTTTACCCACAACCTCTAGTGTGAAACGTGCTGTGAAGACAGGTGACAGACTGACACCACTTGGCATGTGCAGCAGGAGGACTGCTCCTTTCAGGCCATGCCAACACTGACTGTCCCCACCATGGCCAGCAGGCAGCACAGCAGCGCCAAGCAGATAATCGCAGGAGATTCGATAGTCCCACAACACCGCACACTTCATTCAATTATCCTTTCATTTGATGCTCATAAGTTGAAATTTCTTTAGTCTTATTCATAGAAATGGGAAACTGCTTTAAATCACTAACTGGCATGAAAACACAGCTTTAACACATGACCCTCGACATAGAGTTTAACAGAGATATTTGTTTTGAAAATGTTCCTGACATATTTGATTTGTCAGCTAATTGGACTGCATTAGCACAAAGAGAACTTTCAAAAATTTCTACCATTGATAATCCTGTACTGTTTGGGACAAGCATCCTTTAGATTTGACCTTTTTTCTCCATGCTTTTATTTCAACCTCGACTGAGAATTTAGTGGGCCTTCTTGTTGTGAGGTTTAAGATCAGTCAGGAATGAACTCGGCTTTGTGTATCCATCCATTTATTATCATTCTTGCTTATTCCAATTAAAGGGTACCTGAAGCCTATCCCAACAATCACCAGCCCCTCACTGGGGAACATAGAGACAAACGACCAGTCCCACACACATTCACCCCTAAGGTCAATTTTGAATGACCAATTAATCTAACAGGCATTTCTTTGGATGGTGGGAGGAAACTGGAGTACCAGGAGAAAACCTATGCTAACCCAGGGAGAACATGCAAACCAGACAGAAAGACCACTGTTTGAGATGAGGCCCGAACCAGCAGGCTTCTCACTGTTTTTAAACTTTGGTGCACCCCTTAAGGCTAATTAGAGGTCCTTCTGACACTATACATCCTCTCTTGAGTTCTCTCTAGCTAGTAAAAGACAAGTTGGTTCTTATTTCTTTTTCCTGCCACTTTCTTTATTTTTTCTTGCTACACTTTAAAGTGATGTAGTGCTGCTTCAAAATCAGCAATAAGATCTTAGTGTGTGTGTGTAGCTAAAACAGGCCCTAAAACATCTTCCTCTTCCATTTAAAAAGCCAATACCTGCTAAGATCTGCAACCAAAAGTTTTGATCTCCATCCAGCTCCCTGTCAAATGACTGCAGTGTATAACTTTTTATAATATTTGATCAGTATTGACAGGAGCACCACTTATTGATGCAATATAGTTTTTATGAGGAGAGCTTTATGAGAGACATCAAAACTTGTATATTTTTAATAGAAACACACATTTATTGGCCACATCTCACATTAAGCAATCGAAGCTTGAGTCCTCCAAGCTCTGAATAAAATTAACATGTCAGTATTCTTTCTTAATCTCCTATTTTTTTTAATTGATCCTTAATATAATACAGAGAGCCAGTGTACTGTCATTTCTTTGTGTAGACAAAGATAAGGGCTAACGTCTGGACGAGAGTGTACGGGTATCCTTAGAGCTTTGAAAGTATTGCTGCTACCATTGGCAGGGGGAGAGGATTTAATTGTACTGTTGTTAAAGAAAGAGTCAGTATTCTACTGATGGCTTTCAAATGGCATAATTGATTATTTTGAGGCGTTTTTATCAGATAAAAGACAACTAATAAAATCCCAGTTGCATTAAAAATCATCTAAAGATTGATTGATTTAAAAAGCCATGCACATCCTGTGCCCAGCCCTCATGGGCTTAAAAGACACTCAAAAACATTCCAATGGGAGGATGACCACTATACAAACAGGAAAAGTCACATTGGGTACAAAGTTTCTTGTCTTACAGTCCAAGCTTTTTCAAAAAAAATGTGCCACATTAAACCGTTCATGAGTGAATAACCAACACAATATTTCCCCTTCAGACAACCAGAACAAATCAGCATTCTTACATTGGGTTTTCTGAAAAAGAACAGTTCTCAAGTAATTATACAATGGGCAATACAACATAAAATAAAATTCATATTTGACTAAACTTAAATCACACATACCACAGATACGATCCTCTTCAGGAACCCTCTTGTAGCGACCCACTTCTACCTCTAAAGGCAGCACTGCTGCTTTGTGCGCAAAAGGTCTTCTGTCTTCTTTTTAAATTACCAGAAACATATGGCTCTGTACATAGGCAGTCCTTTATCTGCACATTGTTCTTAAATTTATGCAACACCTCATATGTCCACTGTACGTTATACATATCAAATAATACTTATTTAATATTTGTAACTTTACACTGAAAATGATTCAGAAACAGGCAGTGACTGGAAATTACCAATAGAAAGTATTTCATAAGCATCCTTAATCCAGGGGAAACTATGATCTAGCAATTGTTCTTTAATGTTTTAAAGCTTTTCTTTAAACTTAATTTCCTGAATAAGTAACTAGAAATTGTCATTCAGCTGAAAGGTATCACCAACCTTTTTTATGAGCAATGGGCTTTACGCACAGCTCCACCACTGCCTGAACTTAAGACAACTTGTTTGTTTCCTCGATGTAGTTACTGAACTAACTGATTAATCCAGGTGTGTCTGACCTCAGTAGTTACAACGGCAATGGCCAGACACACCTGGATGAATAGGTTCGTTCAGTAACTAAAGCAAGTAAACAAACGAGTTGTCTTAAGTTCAGGAAGTAGTGGAGCTGTGCATCAAGCCAATTCTGTAGCATTTATAAATTATAATTTAAGAAGCTTGTTCTCACCTTTCAAGAAATGCACCTTAACGTGAAGTTAGTTTGTTACTGTGATGTTTGCTTTGCATATATTTGTTTGTGCATGCTTTGAGTTATTTTGGCATTCTCATTGACAACAAAAAAAGCTAAAATGTTGTCAATCTCTCCTATCCCATTTGACTTCCTTCTTTCTTATACTCAAAAACATGAAAACTTACGCCTATTGAAACCATTCTTTGGTAAAGCTACATGATCTTGGAGATGGTTGCTGAGTTTGCACTTTGAGTACACCCATAAATCTTCCTTTTTACTGTACCTGTTTAGTTTTCATCCATCATCATTCGTTTAACATTTCTTTCTGTGACGTGTTACCTGGAAACATAGAAAGTTCAGCCATCACAACATATGTGATTGCATTTTTTACTGTTGTGTTTTCCAGATTTCAGTCCAGTGACTGTCACCAACGATGAGCACTGGAGCCGACATCAAAGTCATGTCTCAGAGCCAGAGCGACGCAAATGTCAGCTCGAGTTTGCCTTTACCTCAAAGCATGATGCCTCTCCCAAAGATGGATCCCAAACATCACTACCGCAGCCTCCCGAGTCCAGCAGTACAGTATCAACACTCTGCTAAACAACAGCCTGCATATTCTTCCTCCTCTGCGTCCTCAGGTTCTGCAGACCTGCTGAAAGGTGCCGCTTTAAAGAACCACCTGCTGCACCAAAAGACTAGCATTTACTCTCACAGAGGTCCAGCGTCTACAGAAAGAACTAATGGAACATGCTCAGCATACAGCAGCCCTCAGATACCAAAGAGGGAAGTTCCACGCTCTAAAGACACATTAGACCTCAGAAACAGTGCACTAACACACAAGGCTTTAAGAGATCTCCAGCTAAGGAGAAACACCAACAAGAATTGGACTTTTGGGAAGTATCGTCTAAGAAATGTGGATAATTCACATGAAGGCAACGCCTTAGGCCGACTGTCAGCAAATGCTCCGTCAGGACAAGGACGAGGACGTCTCCTCTATACTAAAGGAACAAATGGGAATGAGACATCCAGAGTCTCATTGTCTGGGCTGGAGAACTTTCAAAAGGAGTTCAGGAGTGTCTCAAACCAAGTTCCGGGAGCTTCCCTTGAAGATAGGCTTGGGAACAAATCAAAATCTCCTTATCAGACTGTAAACATGGCACGTAGGGGGAGTGCCCCTGGAAAAATCAACATGGCTGCTGTTGCTCCCTTCAGGTTCAGGTGAGGGCAGTGTTTCCCCTTCAAAGATTGAGATATATCTACAAGACTGCTTTTTATTTCAAGACAATGGGAATAGATACAAGCTGAAAGCAGCACTCTGTGTTTAAAATGTTGTTTTACTGTGATAGTTAAAATGTTTATCATTTTTTTTAGGTTTCAGGTCAGTGAGGATGCAGATGCCACCCTTGATGATTTGAGCGACTGCTCTTCCGACTCCATGGAAGTTTGCTGTGATGATTTAGGTGAGTTTGGTTTCTTTGAGGTTTCCATTATTGGAATATATAGAACCACTGAGACAGCAGCTGTTCTAATGAGTGCGTGTAGGGAAAAAAATCTATTAAGTTTCAGCTTTTAAATGAAAAAAATCTTCATCTGACTTCAAGAATTTTGAGAAAAAAAATTCTTAAAATCAGCTAAATAAAGTCTTTGTCTTGGTTATTTACAGCCTGAAATGCCCTGGAAGCTGTGGGACTTAGATCCTCATAAAGCAATGTTGCATCTGATTTCTCATGTCTCTCCTCCGTGATTCTTTTTATTTCCTTGCATATAGGCCAGTGCTCTAAACCCACAAGAGAGGAATAAATGGGGTGATATTGTACGAGTATTTTTCAAGATTTAAAAAAAAAAAAGGAAGGTTATTCAGTCCATGCACTCCATGTTTCACCCTCTGGCTGCTCAAACCATTCTTCCTCTTCCTGTTGTCATCCCTTTTAGTAAAAAAAAAACAAAACTCAGACTTGTAGTGCACTCATGTCAGCCAGTGAAACACTCTTTTTGCATTTTTTATTATATTGTTTCCTGTCACACCCAAGTTTTAATAAGGCAGACTGTTGACACTGGACTCTATTCAGCGTGGTAGTAGTTTTCACCGAGTCTGCTGCCAACTCGCAACGTTTGTCTCACACCATCTCCACCACCTGTTATGTGCATCAGGGTTTCCTGAAGTTCTTCATTTCTTTTTTTTTTTTAATGTGCATGAGGGAGAACAGTCCTCTGGCAGTGATGTCAATACACCATATGAAGCAGTTTCTTTTTCTGATCTGCCATCATCATTAAAATGTGGTCCTACATGTCATTGCTGTGTAAAACTTTAAAAGCTGAGTTTGTCATGAAGCCTGCAATAACTCAGCACCACACAAATATTGTTGCTTAGAGACAGAAATACAAACAGGACAGGTCATGCACAAGCAGGAAAACTACTTTTAATATTTGTCCCATTTAATATTTCACTACATTTAGGGAACAATAATAATGTTTGTAAAATTTACAGATGCAACCAGAACAATTAAATCAATTAATATCAATTAGTGGGATTTCAAGTTTAAAGCTTGACTGTAAAATAATATTGATGCAAGCAGTTGTGGGGATGTTACTGAAACGGCTTTAGACACCTGATGTGTTTTTAATGAAGCCCTGTTTTAGACCAATTAGCTAAATTAACTTTAAAGCTCCAAATGTGTTGTTTTTCGGTTCTCATGTTTAGCTCTAGACTGGTTAGCTTAACACCTAAAAACATGTAGCTTTGGATCATTAGTAAAACAGATATTTGATCACAAAATGTATTGTCTTAATAATAGCTGATAAGATGGAGTTAAATTAGAAGCCAAGAGGTTGTAAACATCTGACCCATCCTCTTAGTGATATCAGTGTCTCTGCCAAATGTGGGTTTATATCAAACAAATTAAAGTGACGCTATTAGAATATTAGCACTTGCAACAGTTTTTTGTCTTTATTCTCACATTAATTGCTAAGAGAAAATGGGATATCTGAGCTGAAAACCACTGTTTGACCTTGACCTTGAATGATTTACGGTCGGGGAAAAACCACTTTTTTTTTTACTTTTTTAAAAAACATTTGTTCTCACGGGAGACTGAAAAGCTCTCAGCTGTTATAAACTTTGCAACATTATGTGGAAGGCAAATGTACAGTGTGGTCCATAATAGATTGAAGCAAGAAATCTGACAAATGAACTTTGAAAATAGTTTTGTAAAAAAAATGACCGCATACACCACCCAACCACATGGGTGACAAAACAGGGGAGTATACAGCTGTTCTACATATAACAAACTTTATTCTCAGCTAATGAAGATTGATTTTACGCTATTTCATGGTTTAATGATTTAATTCAATTTAATTTCTTTAAATTTCTCTTATCTGTGTAATTTATTGTTATCATAGTTACAAGCTACTAGTTAGCAGGTTTCACGACATATCTACATGATATTTAGCAAAAAACTGCGGCTATAAAAGTAGCCCAAGAAAAATGAGAAGAAACAAAATGGTCTGTTAATCCATAAATCATTAAGAATCAGTAGTTCTGCATGATTTTATTTCTTACAATAGAAATATGGAATATTTCATCTTTGAGGTTGTATGTAACCATAAATCACTTATTAAAAGTATTTTGGGTTATAATCAATTTTCAAATGAATATTTGAAGCACTAAAATATTACTTGTTATAAGTATAACATAATTAGTAAAATGTCATTTGACTCCTGTTATATAGTTTAACAGTTATTCAGTCAGCCAGACTGTTTAAAATAACATTATTATTTTCAAATATTTAATTACAACCATGATATGTTTTGACTGACATGTCCAATGTATTTATTAGATCTGATGACCTCCACACTGGGTGATGACAGAACCCTCTAAGTAACATTTTAATTATCTTAATGACCCATGGATGAGGGCCTGTAGCCAGCATCCTATGGGAGGCCAATGACAGAGTGTTCCTCCATTAAGGATGGACAGATGCAGACTAATTTACTGAATAGTTTGATGGAAGTATCCTCTTTCACCGCCTGTCTGGGAGTTCCTCTAGCCTCTCCTGGGCAGACTGAAGGGATGGTTAAAATCTGTTTTTAACTGTAGAGCTGAGAGATCTTTTACAGCAAACTGTCATCAAGTTTCAACTACTAACCAGCTGTAAGACTAAATATAAGTTTGTTGCATCCACAGTTCCACTAAGCGAAAACATAATGGCTCAGACAGGATAGCTGATGTGAAATGCTCCTTTAAAAGCTTTAGAATAGAAAATATTGATAAATGAATCCCTGACAAATATTTTAAATTCCTTTTGCGGTTTCTTCATACAGCCTGAGCCTGATATGAACACTTAAACATGGCACATGAAGGGAATTTCAATGATAAAAAAGGGCATGCAAGGACTCGTGGGTCTTCAACCCTCAGTCTACTCGGGTTACATACAGAACAATGATCCCATTAGAACAACCGCATCTCATTATCATGTGACCTTAACTTTGCTGGCAACTCATAAAACTTCTCCGTCATAGTTTTTGGGATAAAACGAAAAACGCACTGCAACAAATCTAGATGCACAAATTTGCGCAAATTTGTTTTATGTTTTTTACAGGAATAATTTCAGTGTCCTTTATAAGTTTTGTTTTGTGAATTCTTGACTATTTTATTTCTTCTTAAGTAATCTGTGTATTCTATATGATTTTAAAATCATGGGTAAGCTGGGACTGTGTCAAATTATTCATGGTTGTGCAGTGTCCAGTGATACCTATCACAACCAGCTTAGTGTGAAATGTCTCAAACTTGTTTCACTTTCCAATAATTACTTCAAAGCTGACAAAGTACATTTCCGTACCATTAAAAGGAAATTACTTAAAAAAGGTGTTCCAGAAAAGAACAGATTACAAAGTGGACGCCTAATACCACAGAAATTAATATACTTGTACCAACAGAGATGAGTACATGTTCTTTCTTAGCATGTTTAACATTGGTTATGAAATTAAGGTTTAGTAATCATTTTGAACCCATGGATTGTTTATGTACATAATGCTTTTATATGGGATACAACTGACTAGACTAGAGGATCTAAAAAAATAGAAACCTAATATGAGGATAGAAAAGAATACTGGACAATCTGCAACCAAGTAAAAACAAGGCCTATGCCATCGGAAGCGACGGCTTGGGTTATATCCCCGAACACCCTCAATCCGCCAATTCCCCAATCCTTGAATAGACACAATAATATAAAGCTGCACATGTTCATTTGCAAAGCTCTGCCTGGTGTTGAAACTTTGAACCAGCCTGGTATGACATCAGGACAGGATGCAGTATGAGGTTATGGACTTTTATCAGTAAAGACAAATAGTTCCTGAGTTTTGTGAATAAAGCACCACCAAGTGAGGAAACCATAAATTCGGTATAGGCCGAATTTATGGGGACCTAAACAGGTATA
The DNA here is from genome assembly GCA_037177515.1 of Pseudomugil tenellus. Taxonomy (NCBI): domain Eukaryota; kingdom Metazoa; phylum Chordata; class Actinopteri; order Atheriniformes; family Pseudomugilidae; genus Pseudomugil; species Pseudomugil tenellus. Next base: position 13,602,557 of record JBAMHX010000004.1, on the reverse strand, counting down.
CCGAGGATCAAAATCCAATTTTTAAAATTGTTAGAGTTATTGCGCTTACCACCAGCAGCAGTTGTGATAAAACCATAATGACTTTGCATTCGGGGATTTAATGATCAGAAACACAGTTTCATCAATTGTACAGGGGTATTGTAGGTATCATAGTCCCACTAATCAGAGCTGTTGTGCGTTATTTCCTAATCTCATAGGGAAATAGTTTTTCACACATCACAACAATTATCTATCAAAATGAACACATTCATATAGTTTGGTAGAAAATGTTACAAATAGGTTATTATATGTGTTGCTTTGCTAGCTATGCTAGCTCTGTGTTAGCTAGCCAAGAAAAATAAATGTTGTAATGTAGTTGTTAGGAGTGTACTGACAAAAAATTACTTCAATTATACTGAAGTGAAATGAAGACTTGTGGATCTAGGAATCCAGTAAAAAATATAAATCGATGATTAAGAATATGCGCCTCCTCTAAGGAAAAGCAGCTAAAATGCCTAGCTGGTATAGTTAACCAGCTAGAGACCATTGCTTTGCGATAAAATCAAAAGTGCACATAAAAAGTAGTTAAAGTAAATTAAAAGAGGAATTTTTAATACAGTAAACCTAAAACATTTATTTTTAAATTTACATAAGAGTTTATATCCTACTGTTAATCTTCAGTGCATATCAGACCTGACAGTTTTAAGTAAGTTGACATATATATGTATTAACTCTCACTGTTTGGTATCGTTAACCTCCTGCAGAATGGTTTTGGGACAGTGATAGTGTTGTGCCTGTAATTTTGTTCCTCTTTGCGGTTTTCCTCCTTAGAGCACATGTGGAAGTCTCCCTAATGTTGTTGAGTCCATTGCGTCATACCAGCTGAGCAGCACAAAATGATTAAATATGGTGACCAGGGAAATGCACAACAGGCAGCTGCAAATGCACACCACAGTCACTCAGATGACCAGCTGGAGAATGTGAATCAGCTCCACCTTCCTCTCTCCTGAGAACAGCAACTTTAAGTTGTACAAAACGAGCAGAACATTAAAAAATACATTTTCTGTGTTGACCTATGTTCTGCCTCAAACTTGCATTAGCCTGGATACATTTTATTAAGAGAGAGAAGGCATAACTTCATATAAACAGACAAATAATGCTGAAGCTAGCAGTTTTATCATATTTCTTATCTTGCATTTGAAGTATTGTGACAGCTGGTTATATGGTAAAAATGAAGTGTTATGTCAATGTGACACAACCAGTATGTGTAAGCCTTGCAGGCATTTGTTCAGCTTCTATTCATTAAGACATTCCCCCTTTCTGAAACAAACCAGCTCTTCTTCACATGAAGAGTGTAAGGTCACCATCAGGGATCTGGAGTCAGCAGGGAAGCAAGCTCATGACGATGAGGAACAAATCTTGGTATTGTTTCCACAAACTAATTGGCCGATCACAGCGTTGCTGGTGTGTGAGTAGCTCCAGGTGCCCCCAAAGGCTAATAAAAAGGGCAGTGGAGTGTGTTGCAAACACACTAAGGGTTAGAGAGGTCCCCTTAGACAATGTAGCTATAGGTCAGATATTCAGGGGATTTTTGCAGCAGCCTAGTCTTATCCATATTTGATTGGTTGTAAAAAGGACCAGTAACTCGTAAATCTGAACATCTAAACACAAAACCACTGGATCTGAAGATATTCGAAGACAATTTGACCACACAAAAATGTAAGGAGTGTGCCACATTAAGCATTGTGATAATAAGCTGTGTTTGGGCAAATCAACAAGGTCTGGGGCAGATCAAATGCAGCCTAAGAAAGAGGGAGGTTTCCATGGAACAGCCCTGCATGCAAGCACTGCAAAGCCATCTGAATTCTCCTGAGACAGTATGTGGAATAACTTCAAAAGATGATCACTTCTGTGTCAGCAAGTAACCTAATGTGACTGGATTTTCAATGCATCATAGTATCTTAGGATGTGGTTCTGAAGTTTGGGTGTTTCTTGCTTTTCACTGGCACATCTAGTCATTTGCCAGCATGTGTATATATATATATATATATATATATATATATATAAACACAATGCAATTTTTAGCATATGATTAATCCAGCAGTAAACCTGAAATAGATATTCTAAGGAAGCTCAGACAGGATCAATAGATAATCGTAGTGGGTTAGTTGTTGCATTGTGTCGGGACTGGATAGGTATAGTGTGTAGATACAGATCTAATGCATTTGCTGCGTATTATTAACACATCCATCAACGATTCATACATCAAGAGTATTGAACAGTGAACACTGGATATGAATGGGGGAGGGGAAGAACAAAGGAATCCGGAGATGGTAGGAAGCATGCTGTTTTAAAGGTTGATTGCATCATTTACAAAGAAAAAACAATAGCTTATCATTTTCATACATTTGGCGTATTCTGCTGAGACACAGTAAAGCATCTTTAAATGAACCAAAAATGACAGAAGGAGGAGGGAGGATGAAGGCGGAGGCGAGGGAGAGGCAGCAGAAAGCAGGGGAGGAGGGAGCGCTGTTGCGTCTGCACCGCTGTCATTCGGCAGCAGGAGGTTGTGCAGAAGGGAGGAGAGTGGAAAAAACGGAGGAGAAGAGGACAGGAGGAAAGGAGAGAGAGACAGCGAGAGAGGAAGACAGAGAGAGAGAGAGAGCGAGAGGGGAAGAGCACGGGCAGCACTGCAACAGCAGCAGCTGCAGCAGCCCATCAGGAAGAGAGCAAAGAGGAGGCAGAGGGAAGGAAGAGAAGGCTGCAAGATTGACTTGAAAGAAGCATTTTCACACAAGGAAAAGGGATTTAAGTAAGCAAGTCTGTTTTCTCCCTCCTGATGCTTTTTGTTAATGGTCTCATGCAGGAGGCATGCTTGGAAATAGTGTGAAAGGCAGAGAAGGTGATTTTAAGATGGAAAGGACGGATAGCACCAAGGCATATGGCCAAGCAGATGGCAAAGGAGTATGTATGGCAGCTAAAAGGGCCAAGTCTGGTGTCCCCCAGAGCACACAGCGGGGTGAATTAAGGGTTTACCGGGCTGGGAGTTCTGAGGGCAGGCTACCAGTCCCATCCAGTCTTCGCAAGCAGAGGTCTATGACAAACCTGGCTGTACTCACTGATGCTGAGAAGAAGCTACACCTTTATGAGCCAAAGTGGTGTGATGACATGGCCAAGCCTGGAGCAGGGCAAAGCAAGCCCAGCAAGCCAAAGACTGCAGGGGGTGGCAGCGGGGCCGCAGGGGGCGCCCCCCTCTCTCGAAACCTTTCCAAATCTGAACATTCACTGTTTCAGGGCAAACCCAAGCCGTTCAGCCCTCTAGCAGCTCCCACTGCCCTGAGCAAGCAGAGTCGTATACCTCGTGGTCCTTACGCTGAAGTGAAGCCTTTGAGCAAAGCACCTGAGGATGGAAAGTCAGATGATGAGATTCTTTCTAGCAAGGTGAAGGCCAATGCAAAGAAAACAGTTGCTGGAGCTGCAGGTGAGTCCAGTTCCAAAGGTCAGGGAGAGGAAGGGGGAGATAAACCCTTCCTGAAGGTGGACCCAGAGCTGGTGGTGACTGTGCTGGGCGACCTGGAGCAGCTGCTCTTCAGTCAGATTTTGGGTAAGTACAGCAGACTTTTAGACCTTACAGCTCTGCTAGCACAGTGGTTAGCACGCCCCCTTTGATACTGCTATCATAGAGCACCTGCTTTCTGCTGCAGGTCTAGATTTACTCTGAATGGATTTTGTGAGTGGAAAATCGTTTTAAAAAAAGAGCACTTGCGCTTGTAAAGCATGACGTTTCTCTCATTTTTTGATATATAATATATGTACATAGATATATATACTTATGCACGCACTGTCACAACATTACGGGCACTTTACATGTATGCTGGGGGAGGTTGATCACTTGTGTAAGGCCGGAGCATTTGCCGTAGCATGTGCTAATACACTCAGATCTCCATCCGCTGCTCCATCTATTCTTTCAAAAACCAGGACTGGGCATGACAGCATGCCATATTGAGTTCTGTCTAGCCACTGAGATACAAATTTATCCTCCTTCTAGCTCCATTCATCTGCAGAGCTCAGACAGATGGTTTACACTCGTGTACAACTATGATGCAAAGGAAAAGAAAATGGCTTTTTTGTTGGTGTAGGTTAGGTTCAGTAATAGGAAGGGCTTTATGAATGAAAAGAGAATATCTGTCATCCTGTAGATGTCTGTTTTTTCTTTTTCTGCACATACACAGGTTTTTGGTATTTACATGCATGTGCGATAGTCACATGACAGAACAAAGGATAATTATTTTTGAGATGTTTTCAAACCCAAAGCTTTCATTCAGTTATTTTTTAAACCCAGTTTTCCACCTTGTGGTTCCTGGAAAGGTCGCATTTAAACGAATAATTTAGTCATTTTACTATTAGGACTAATTCTACTGATGGCGTGTAGCTTGTTTGTTGCTTTGCAGATAACGGCACCTTACAGTTTATCCACAAAAAACTGAATTTTAAATGTAATTTCTAAAGATATTGCTAACCGTTTATCTCATCATTAACACACATTTATTTGTAAATGCTTCATTCACTTTATGTAATGAAGAGAACATGTGTCCTGTTGCATTTTAATGAACACATTCGATCTGCTATCCGTGCTTCATCATTCATGTTTGTCACATATAACATGCAGGAAAATAAGAACTGTGGACCACACAGGACAGATGGCAGTGTCAGCACTTGAATAGCGTATGTGTGACTTGAGCATGAAACAAGACCCAAAATTGCAAAAGAATTTTGTCTACATCCCTGTCAACTGCACAATACTTAGGGTGAATTTTTCTACTCATGTTGAGTTTAATATCTGAATTAATGATCATAGCTTAAAATTAATATATATTATGTAGGTCTTTGTCACATGTCATGTGTTTAGTATCCATTAAAATGAAAATGGTTATGGAAAGAGTTAAAAAAAAAAGCAATGCTCATTACTGGCTTCCCTTGATAAGTAAGATACTGAGGAAAATGCACATTAGTTGTGTAGGTCAACCATCACTCAGTTGGTCCATGACATGCAAACATGTTTTCATCACATGTCCTTACTGTGCTTCCACACTGAGCATGCTTATTATTACAGTAAATAGAGCTTTTTGTTTGCAGTACATTCAAGTCACGGTCAATACTGCACATCGGGCTATTTCTGCAGCATATCTCATCATCCCTAAAAGGATGCTTTTACATCTGAGCATAACAAGGCTCTTTATTTGACAACATTACTTTGAGAATGACCGATGTTGGGGGCTTCCTTATATAATAGTCTATGTAACTTTGTCTGGAACATTAAGCTTTTTATTTCTAGGATTAAAGTTAAAATCTTCGTTTCTGCTTAATTTTGTATGATGATGAGTGTAGATATCTTGGTTGTTCCAAATCAGTAGCTTGAAATTGTTTTCAAACTAAATAAAAAACTCAGACAAACTGTTTCCATGTCATTAAGATAATAAACTCACATCCATAAGGAAAGCAAAGACCTTACAATTCCCTATTTGACTTGAAAAGAGAAACTCTTCAAGACAACAACATGATGACCAAGCCTCATTTTATCATAACAGAATGGGAACTGTCAAACCATATCAACACAAATTTCGCAATGGCCTGCAGCCGTGACAGTGGAAGGTGAATGGGTGAAGATGTTGCAGTCAGCAAGGGTCAGACATGTTTACTGTTACATAAGTAAAATAAAGATAAAATTAAGTACCAAAACACTATTTTCATGCTCTTGATATAGCCACAGTTTAAACAGCACAACATAATTTTTCTTTTTGGTATTTTTAAAAGTAGGAACATGTTTGAAATGAGTAAGAATTAATGGGAAAATTAGGACATTCCTCATGCATAATTGGTAAAATACCACTCATGGTAAAATACCACTCATGTTTGTGGGGTCGTTATAGTTCCAGCAAATTGCAACATGACTGAACTGTTAAACCCTTAGTAATGACACATGAGACATTTATAAAAAGTTAAGATTCTTAAAGCTATGTTGGATAAATTTATGTTTGTAATGTCCTTTCCCACTCCCTCTTCTGATGCCAGTCACACTAGATACAATTTGGGAAAGAAAGTGATGACTTGACACGCATAACCTTTTTTAAAAAAATTAACTTTGGTGTCTAATCCTTACAGTAAACATTTTGATTGTTATTTGAACATTTCTCAGTGATTTTGTGCAACATGTAGGAGCTGATATACTTTCTTTCCACTGTTACTCTCATTGTGTTTGTTGTATGTTTTCTAAAGCATAGCCTTGCCTTAGTTTGCCTCTGGAACACATGAACCAACTTCTGAAGCAGTTATCTTTTGCAGGTTTTTCCCCGTTTAAATCCGTTTCAGTATTCTGTCTATGTTTTCCTTTTCGAACACAGACATTACTGCAATGCAGAGCTCCAGAATATTGCCAGCTGCTACACTGGGACACTGCATGCTTCATTCAGGATATGCTCAAAACAGATGTGATTCAAATGTGTGTCTCTCATATTTAGTATTCCAAGATATATATTTTATAGGGATCAATGGCCACACTGACATGAGATGTTTTAATTCCTCTTTAATTTAGAATAAAAGTTAATTCTGCTTTAGACAGATGAAAAAAGACCATGTAAACACCTAATTCGAAATTAAAATGATAATTTGGAATTAAACTTAATTCCAAATAAAGTAGCTGGTTTATTCTCACTTTATAGCTAATTAATTCCTATATATCATGTAAATCGATAGACTTATAAAATGCTATACGTTAATTCCAGTCACTCTGCACATGCGCAGTCTCCTTCGGTACTCTATTTTTCTTCAACTCCTTTGTTTCCTGTCTTTCATTACTGGACAAACTGATTAATCCAATTAATGTCTAACCGTTGCCGTTGTGGTTACTAAGGTCTGACACACCTGGATTAATTAGTTTGTCCAGTAATGAAAGACAGGAAACAAAAGAGTTTTCTTAAGCCAGGAAGTATTGAACCTGTCCATAAAGCCAATTAAGAGAAGGTGAATAAACATGTTTTCATGTAAACCTCAATTCGGAAGTATTAATTTCATGTAAACCCAAATAAGAATACTTTAATTCGGAAATATTAATTCTTAATTTTAAACAAAACATGTAACCATAACCATTGTGATAACAATAGATCAGAAGAAGTTTATCACTTGCGCATCATCAGTCTTGGCATGGAAATCTTTGTCAAGTGATCAATTACAAGAAAAAAGAACGTAAAGGATTAGGCCACCTTGTGCTACCAAAATACCTTAACTGTATTTGAGCTTGAGTCTGTGGAGGTTTGTTAGAGGACTGCTAATGGTTTTGGAAAACTTTAGAAAAGTTTCATTTCGATTAATTGATTGAAAAAAACAGACGTCATTAATGCGGAGCATAACAAATATGTATTTTACTGGGTCTTTTTTCCAAGTACCAACACACATTATACACCACTGGAAAGCTTTGTTTCTTAGAATTTAAATGATGTACATTCCCGGCTAATATAATAAATTAAGTAAAAACTCAACATTTGCAAATGCCATTTTATACACTCCATGTGATTCTGCAACAAAAACAGTATAAACTAAAAAAATACTTTAGCTACGTGATGGCAGTGGCTGCCTCCCCAGGGCAAACAAGCAGGTGCTCAGTGGTTCCTGTTGAGTGAGTTGGTCCTAGCCACTGTCCGTCTGAACATTTCTGAGTAAGCAAATGGCTAATAGTTCATGAGATTCTGATGTATAGCTTGCCTTCTCAGGTAAGTGGAGGCAAAAAGTGAGGAAATTAAATAAATACCTGTCAATATTTTCTTAGTGTTTTTTTTCAGTCTCATTTGGTTTTCATGTAATTCCTAAGTCAACAACAAGTAACAGTAGTTTTCATTCTATTTATTAATGGGCATTATCATTTGACAGTTTTGGTGGAATTAATCCATCCATCCATCCATCCATCCATCCATTTTCTACAGCTTATTCCCAAACGGGGTCGCGGGGGGGCTGGAGCCAATCCCAGCTACACAGGGCGAGAGGCAGGGTACACCCTGGACAGGTCGCCAGCCTATCACAGGGCCACACATACACAGACAAACAACCACACATGCTCACACACATACCTAATTAATCCACCAATCAAAATTTATCAATATTTATTTCTAAAGTACTTTTCATCCACAGACCAACACAAAGTGCTTTATAATATAAAAATTATTTTAGACGTAATAAACAGCTTTCTTTTAGAGTCACAAACACGCACAAACAGAGCACATATACATTTCCCTTACCCAGACTTATCTAATTTTGTTTAACATTACTGTCTCTAAACTGAAAGAAGGTGTAGAATAAAGCGATTTGGTTTGACGCGATTTGGTTTGACGGTGTGAATGGGGACCCATTCACACCAGAACCCAGCCCACCTATGGCCACATAGAGGATGATACCATAGCAACTGGCCAGGTCAGGGCATATTTGTTATTAATAAAGCTAATTATATAACTATATCAGAAATATTTATTTGTTTTTAAAATGATGCTTTAGATTCATGCTTCATGAACACCCTGCTGAAATGATTTAGCAGCAACTTATAAGACCAGCACATTTGTTTTTTTTTTTTCCCTTAAATCTAACTTTCCAATTCATATACTGAAAGGCATTAATGCTGCACTGGAAACTTCCAAATTCCTGTGTTTGGAAACATGGAGGTTTGCTACAGCTGACACAACAGCAATCCTAAATGCTCTGTAGTATTGATTTGACATGGCCACAAGTCTGTGACGCCCTGCACACTTCACACTGCAAACAGCTCGGTCCAAATAAGCTGATGTGGAGTGAATTTGTTCCGACTACATTTCAGTTTGGTGATGGTTTTACAACTTCAGTCAAATGACTCTTAAGTAATGCCCAGCAGGTCAGAGAACAACTCCTCATGAGTAAAACATCTGAGAGAGATCCTGGGTGTTGCGAGAAGCCCCCTGGCGGGCAGTCCAAGTTACAGCTTGTCAGTATTTCATTTTTAGGATGTACCACATCAGTGCAGGGGGGGGGGGGGGGGGGGGGTGGGAAGGGAAGGCCCACCCAACCACCCAAAGAACCAACCCTTTTCCCCTTCCCTCCCGAAAACTCCCCAACCC
>JBAMHX010000004.1:13567125-13577778 GCA_037177515.1 Pseudomugil tenellus | reverse complement strand
AATAATAATAATAATAATAATAATAATAATAATAATAATAATAATAATAATAATAATAATAATAATAATAAAACTAATAAAACTAATTTTCTTTCATTGCACTCTCCTAACACACACACCAGCAGAAAAAAAACATGATACTGAACCTCTGACTAAACAGACTAACAAGTAATGCAGCTCTGTAATGTATTGGGTTTTGTTTGTATTTTAAAATTGTATTTAAAACAGCTTTAATCTGAAGACTGGTTGGTTTAGATCAATCATGTTGCATGGTCTGCTGAGCTCATACAAATGACTTAAAGCTCCATGAAAAAACCTTTCAGACAGAATTACAAACCAAAGTGCTTTATGCAGTATGAAACTAATCTATTATGCTTCATTAAGACAACATGACAAACAGGGAAACTACTGGTTTACACACCAGCAGATACAGTCATGTTTCTGTCAATCTGGTGGCTGCTTTGACACAGGCACCAAGCAGAAACAGAAGGATGAGACAAGCTGAATACAATCCAATGATCTTCAGCTGTGTGAAAACTAAAATCTTTCCTTAAACCAAAGAAATCTGTTTATATACTAAATTGCTTAAGCGTAAGATTTTTAATAAACTGTGGAGCAAATGGTGTTTGTGAGCAGTTTAGACAGCAAATTTATAAAATCTCTTCACTGAAAGACATGTTGCTTATAGCCAGGGGCGATTCTAGGATCTGAGGTTTAGGGGCGCTGAGCACCCAGAGAGCTGTCCAGACAAGATAATTTTCACATTTTTGTACATTTAGTATAATTTTATTACCACTTTTGTGAAAGTTTAAAAAGACTATTTAAAAAGTCTGTGAATAAACCATCAAATCTGGTAAATGTTATTTGAATGCTGAACTCTCTGTGATGAAATGGCAACATGTCCAGGGCGTACCTGTCTCTCACTTACTCTTGCAGAGATGGGCTCTAGCTCTATATAGCACTGAATTTTTAAAGGTGGTATAGAAAACAAACTAACGAATGCTGAAGTAATCCTAATTTCTGAAATAATTTTAGTATATGTTTCCTTCTAGAAAATGTTATATGGATAAAAAACTTTTCTATAAATAAAAAACTTTTATGTATATATTTTATATATATACACACACACATAAAAGTATACATACATCCTACCTGCTCTCTCCACTCCTCCTTTTTCATCTCTCCCTCTTTAAACTGACAATCACAAATACATTGTATTCAACTTGATGAATAAAATGACATAAATATGAACAAAATGCTATTATGCATACAAATAAACAAAGTCATCTCTTTGGTCTTCTCTCTCTTTATACTGGTAGCCAAAAAGTAAATAACAACACTGTGTTTCATCTAATAATATACATATTGATACAATGATGTAACTTGTGACATTATATTCCATAGAAAACAATTTAATCTGATTCTCTTTTTGAAAAAAGAATTTTATAACCATGATGAGACTGCCAGTCTACCTGTACACACACACACACACACACACACACACACACACACACACACACAGACAGACACAACAGGAGTTATAATAATCCACTTAGCTAGTCATTAGCTCCTGAGCTTTAATATTAACACATGAACTTCAACTGCTTCTCATTCCAGGACAGTACCGCTGACCAGCTGCTGAAATGTTTCTTAGGTAGAAAACACATCAGCTAACTCCTGCATCAAACGCATCAAATGCATCAAACATGAGGACTGATAATATTATTGTGTTGGTATTGAGTGGTAGCAGGTACTTACACCACAACTGTATATCAGCCACTTAGCAAAGCAGTGCATCGTGTGTTAGAGACCAGGAGCAAAACCCTGAAACTGGCCCAGTGTTGTGCCGGAAAAAAATAAACACCCGTGCCGAGGCCCCACCCTCTACCAGGTCTGCTAAAAGATTTACCCAGGGGTTCGAGGGTGACATTTTTTCTTTCTTACATTTTTTAGCAAGATAGCAAAGGTAATTTCTTCAGGGTATGAATGATAACATGTCATTTACAGATGAGATCTTGTTGCCGCGTTCCTTGCTGGGAGTGCCTTTTACGGCAAGGGTGCTTTTTTCGCCACAACACCTTTTGGGATCAAACCATATTTTAGGAGGGAGGGGGGATCTGCTGCATTTTAGTTGTTAAGATCCTTACATTTCAAATAAGTATTATTTAATTTTTACACAGAAACAAATCTTTTAAATTTTGGGGGTGCTGGGATTCAATTTGTGGGTGCTGTGGCACCCCCAAAATGGGCTAGAACCACCCCTGCTTATAGCACTACATTACTACAACCACATGGACCGTATGCTTCTTCTCTTTGTCCTGTAGTACGGGCCTATTGTTGGTAGAATGAGGGGACTGTGGAGGCATGCAGAGATCGAAGCTTTTGTTTCTCTACAGCAGCATGCAGGCAGTGATGCAGAGCACAGACAGGAGTGTAGTTCAGCAGCATCACTACTGATCATAGTCATGTGGCAAACGTGGCTCGGGATGTGCTGCCATGGCAACCGTCTTTTAGTGACCCAGTGATGGGCTGCCTTGTCTGTCAGTGTGGTAACTGCAGAATGAATGTATGCGAGAGGACGTGTGTGTGTGTGTGTCTGTGCTGCTGGTTTGTAAGAGATGGAGAAAAAGACGGTAGTGAAATGTACACAAACCATGAAAGAAAAGAAAGAAATGTTTTTTATAATGAGTCTTTTGTAAGGAGTGTATTATTCTTAAAATGTACACAAATATATGCCACACGCACACCCTGGCACGTCCATGATACAGGTCACATCTATCTTTACTTGTGTTTCTATATAAGATAGATAAGTCTTTGGTTTTGTTTGTTCCTCTAGCAATGTCATTGCCATGGCAACCACAATAAAGCTTTGCTCATTCTAGTGATTGCATTTGTTAAAGGCTCGCCCTGTATGCTGTAAAATTAAATTTTCTAAATATCACAATTTTTATCAGCTTCACTTATGGAAACTATCAACAAACACATTCTGTAATGCACAGAGGGGTTTGCTGCAGTCACGGGATTCTGGATCTGTTCACCCGGCCGTCTGCATTTCATTTCCCTTTCCTGCCTGAGTTGGACCTTTCTGTAGTCAGTGTGTGTGTCCCTTGATGTTGATGCTTCACAAGTTTTCTGACCCAGTTTAACCCATCTGTAGAAAATTTGGTCTTTGGCCTTGCTGCGCTAGTTTCCGCAGGCGTTGCTGGGATTGCACTTTTCTGTGGCCACCACTTCAGGTCTTTACTTTAAAGATTCAGTGGAAGAGGGATGTGGTTTTCTAAGATCTTCTTTGATTATCACATACCAATGATTTTGAAGATTGTTTCTTCAGGCAAAGTCTATTTAAAATTTGCATTTGTTTCAGAGATTTTGCTGGGAATAATGTAAAAATAATTATTTGCCATTATGCTGTTTTATGCTTTACTTTTAAGCAGATATACAGCATACACACTGTCTCACAACCAGCTGCTAAAAAAAAAAACATCTGGGGTCAATATGCAGTTCTTATTTCCCGACAAGGTCAGTATAATGCTGACTCAAAAAGGCTCCCCCAACACCAAACATGCCTCCACCTTCACCAGTGCCCTCAACTCTGTGAATAATGGACTATTACGGATGCACCCCAGGGAGTATGAATCATCTCTGTATCATGTCTGCGTGTGGTTGTCTGGGTGTGCAGTTTAGATTCATCTAGTGTTTCACACTTAGCTGCAGGTGGAAAATATTTTGCGCATTAAGATAAATAAAGTTTGAATCATATGTCACATGTCCATTTGTGAGTGTTTTTCCCCAAAGTCTGTATAGAAATTCAGACCCCCACTCCCAGCAGGATGTAATAATGAAAGAATTCAACATTATTGTATCAGAACAGGATGCAGTTGTGGAACCATGTGCGACTGTGGGTCTCGGACTGATTTATGCCTCAGCTTTATTTTAAAATGCATCTTTAGGCATGAAGAATCCTGAGACTATGTTTTCCAGTCCAGTAATCAGATGAAAAGTCTGATTACTGATTACTCTGCAGAGATACAGAAAATGTCTCAGATCCATTTATTTACGACTGCACTAAAATGAATGCTGGCCTGTTGTGGCCAGGCTCGATAGGCATAAAGATTGGGTGCTGGCAAGATCAGAGATGTTCAGCTCTTTCTTCTGAATACGTTTAATAAAAGATTGTTAAAAAGACATGAATCCCTGCACATGTCCATGTTTTATTTCATAAGTAATTTCCCAGAGTTTCTCTTCTGAGCTTTCAATGGAAAGTAATGCATCTTTTTAATACACTGACGGTATGCACATCGCAGCTGTGCAGTTTGAAAAAAGTGTGCCTCCTGCTGGTAATCTAGTGTCATTACAACCCATGAAATCAGCCACACCACACAAAGGAAGTGCATTTCTGATAGAAGGGTCATCCATTTACATTTTAAAAAAGGTGGAGGGAAACTGCTATCCATCGTAGCTTTCAACTGCTAAACTATGATGTGATGCTGCATAACTATACTACTGATGGCCTTTGAATAGATGAAAGTAAATATCAACTTTAATTTATTAAAGCCTCCCATAATATTGGAAGCTAACATACCTATGCTTTTTATGTGAGGGATTTGAATTAGATTTTCAGCTATCACATAGTGAGGGTGTTATTCTGCCATAGGACTGGTTTTGTTATACTCTTTTTATATTGCTCAGTGTGGAAAATTTTAACAACTTATACAAATGAGAATTAGACTACATAGAAAAATAGATTTGTCACTTCTCTTTTATCCTTCTAACAATGTTTAGATATCTTCTCACTGTTTAGTCTCATATGATGCACAGCACTGAAATATCAACAGCCACTATGTTAAAGGTCAGACCAAACTACTTCTCTGCTTCAGTAAATACTAGACCTTCACGCTGATGAGTTCAGACTCCAAATTTACAGTATTCTCTCATTTTAAATATGCCAAAACCTAGTGGGGGGTTTGCATAGCGAAGACCACACAAGCAAAGCCAGAGATGTTTTTGAACACAAGCCATTTGGTTATCAGTGTAGGTCAGCTGTTAGGATACATTGCAAACATGACTTCAAAGCTGTGTGGATGTTGGCTTGTTTAGAAGCTCTGCGGTCTGGCTCAGATAAACAGGAGACGTGACCAATGTAACCCGATTTTTCTTCTGTAAACACTTCAGATCGCTCATCATTCCAGAACAAAAGCAAAAAAGTGAATTAATCTTTTGGAATGAGGAAATCAAGCTTTGACATAAACAGGTATTTAAGTTTATGTGGTTTTTATGCAAACAAATTGAGCAGCAGGCAACGAGTTGTGGCTCTTGTTGAAAATGAAGATATGAAAAACTATAGAGGCAGACACAACTCCTTTTTCACATCTTTATCAAACTAGCATCTTACTCATCTGGGTTTCATTTGAGGAATGTCTTTGCAACATACACTCAAAGCTAAAAACAATGTCTTCATTTTGATAAAGAAAAAGGTAAATCATTGTCATCTAAACCTCCCATCAAGATTACTCTGTCTTTTATTATTTAGTAAAGAATGGCAAATGTGAAAAAAACTGAACTTTGATGCATGCAAATGTGTTTTTATTTTTCTTGTAATGAACTGGTGTTTCACGATGAGTAGTTGTGAATTGCCTTAATGTGGATTATATAATCTGTTTTGTTAAATTGGAATATAAATTAATTGGACTATCTTTTAAAGGTCCTTGAGATGACTTAAAGATAAATTTGGTTGGACTAATTTGAAAGGAAATAAAGAAAACACAAACCAGTCATGGGTATTGGAAATGTCTTGGCCTGCAAAGGTTTGACCTCCCCCAGTGGTCTACAGAGCTGAGATCACACACACAAAAAAAATGCAACCACAGTGTTCCAGACCCTATGAGGAAGAATGGCCTTGCATTCACTACTGGAGGTCTTTCTGTCATCTGTGGGTTTGTGGTTTCATTTGGTGATTTACGCTTCACCTTAAAGTGAGTTTTTCAGCTAGGCCCCAGAAGAGAATGATTAAAAATGTCTTGGTTCTATTCATCATGACACATTTCTAGTCCAGCTATGGAAATATTCACTCATGCAGATCCTTTGCTGTTTTGTTTAAAGCCCCATTTCTATTAAGATTGTCTTAGAATGTCACCAATACTGCTTTAAACAATAATAATATATTTCACAACATTGTGCTGATACAAAATATGCATTTACCAACTTAATAATATCGAAAGAATGAAGCTAACTGGTAAAGCAAATTCTTGATGAACCCAGTTTACAGGAGTGAAAACAAGCTCTGTGCTTTATCATACCAGAGATAATCAGAGGAAGTCTAATGTATCTGGTTGACATGGGTTTAAGGAGATACATTATTTCTGAAGGATTTATCACAGACAATAAATGTCTGTGCCATGTTTTGGTCAGAAAAGCAGCATGATGAAAATGCTACCTCCACTTAGCATTATTTCCCACACCTCCCACTTTGGTGGAGCAACAGGAATGGGTTTGGGTTTTTGCTATTTGTGGATCTTAAACTGTGGAGGAGAAGGCAAGATAGCCTGAGAGAAGGTCTGCCAAGGGGATGTGGAGAAGGTTTATCTTTCCGGGGAAGGTATCCTCTGTTTCGTGTCTCACATCACTGTATACAACCCAGTGTGATGCCAAAAATTATCAGCATGTCCAAAATATCTTTCCCTCACTATGCTCATTCTTGCATCACCTTCGTCATCCCCATAGAATTGCTCATGGCCACGACCACACAGCACTGCATGTGAAGGCAAATGTCTATAATCACGGTAATGTAATCCCTTAAATTAATTTGGTTGCCATGTGCTCACATAACACTGCTTTATAAGTCAAAAGAATGGAGATTTAATTCAATGCCCTGATAGCTAAAGAATGCTACAGAATTGTAGACCCTGTCAGTCATAGCAAACTGGAACAACTTAATGGCAGCGTGGGACTCAAAGATGATTTAATTGACAGTCGTAGATGCAGGTGAGATACAACTAGTAGTTTTATTGGGGGTATGCAGAGCATATTGTTTCTCCATGTTTTCATTGTCCAAGAAAGATGTTCCTTGAATCAGATTATTGCCACTGAAAGGATGGTCTTTACACAAGACTAACACATATTCCAGCAGTTCCAACATAACACGGAGTAGCCTTTCTGTTTCGCTGTTCTCATAGCCTGGGGCATTTTCTTTCTCTTATCGGATATGCAGAGCTCAAAAGTTTCCTGTTTATCCTCATCACAATCAAGTTTAAGAACATCATTTACACGCAGAGCCACCAATGCATTATCCAACTGAGAACCCCAGTTGGTCATCGCACATGATATGTAAGGTATGCGCTTTGAGTCTGTGTAGCTTGTCATTACTACTGAGCAACAGCCTATCTGTGGACAAGAAAGGGTTCTTGCTAAGTTAGCTTGGTGTACCAGCTATCGTTAGAGACTCTTTTTGGTGAAGTGAGCAAAATGCACAAACCCTAGGCTTAGACCGCCAACCAGGCATATTCCTTCCTGAGGCAACCAGAGGAGGCCTGGAGTTGGATCCTTGTTTGACATTTGGTTCCAGTAGATGCAGGAACAACCCCCAGAGTCTCCATCACCTCTGGTATAAGTGGAATTGTCAAACATTTTGACTAGCTGCTGTATTAGCTGAGTGGTAGCTGGAGTGATATTACAGAGACATGTTGTTAGCTGGTGCGCTAATGGAGCAATAATAGCCTTGCGGTTATGAGCACTCAGAAGATGGAAAGAACTCAGAGGTGCAGGTAGAGCAAGACAAAGGAACCTGTGGGAATCTGTCTAATGACTGATATATGCTCCGTGGAGAAGAGGCGTTAAAGTGATGGTGCCGTGGCGTCATTGCACAGGCTACTTACTCCTGTGATGAGGAGTTGGGGTGTTGTTCTCACCGCGATCAACGCTCAAGACTGATAATGAGATGAGTGCTTCTGAGGTATGCAAAGGGGCTTATAGTTAGAGATCAAAATGAATGCTGTGAATGAGAACTGTCATCTTAGCGATAAAATTGTGGTTGGAAAAAATCCTGAATGAACTTTATCACTTAAACTTTTGGTCAAATCGGAGAACAGTGGAACTCAGGGCTATATTTGACAGTGAAAGCAAGAATGTTTCCACACACAACAAGAAGAGAACATTGGAAACTGAACAGCTGTGTAGCCACAAGAAAACCCCTATTCAGCATGGCTAACTGGAGAAAAATGCTTCAATTTGCTAGGAAGCATAACAATTGTACTTTGGGGCAATGGAATGAAGTGATGTGGTCTGATAAGTCCAGATTTACCCGGTTCCAGACTGATGGGAGCATCACAGATAGAGGAGAGGCAGAGGAAGTGATGTGGGCATTAACTTAGAACCTAAGTTCCAAGTCTGTTGGGGCTATGACCTGGGGTTGGTGCAGTTGGTCAGGTTTAGGTTCAGCAACATTATGCGCACCAAGAAGGAGGTCAGCTGGCTACCTGAACATACTGAATGGCAAGGTTATCCCATCAATGGATTTTTCTTTTCTTACTACTTGAGGACATTCTAAGATGTGCCAGGGTCCATAAGGCTCAGTGTGGAGGAGTGGTTCAGGAAGCATGAGAAATCATTTTCACAGATTGGCCACCACAGAGTTCAGACCTGACCCCATTGAGAATCTTTGGAATGTGTTGGAGAAGGTTCTCTACAGTGGTCAGACTCTCCCATCATCGGTACGAGATCTTGGTGAAAAAAGAACGCAACACTGGATTGAAATAAATCTTTTGACATGCAGAAGCTCATCAAAACAATGCCACAGCGAAAACATGATGTTATTACAGTGAAAATCATAAAGTTAATCTGTAACTGCAAAATAAAGCGCCTTCTATGTATTTGCACTATTTCAACCCCTTGAATTTCTACCAGTTGTGAAAAAACCTTTTGTTAATGTAACAGCTATGTAGTCAATTACAATATATTTTAAGCTTTATTTATTGTTATTGATTGTGTTATGTTTTAAAATTTTACTAGTTTAATGCAGGTTATTGGACATTGTGTTTCATCATAACTATTTATCACATTAACATTTGTCGTTTTTTCTTTTAATAAATGTGAATAATCTGACATTTATCAGGGATTTTATTATTTTAACTCATAAAAACATTTTTTTTTTATTGTCTTTTATGTCCTCGTCCCTGTAGTTTTGTTTCAAAAGTTTTGTTCCTGTTCATTTCCATATTACCCTTGCAATAAATAATAATAACTAGTTTTTAAGAGGCAAGAATGATCAATATCAATATTGGTAAAGATGTAAAAGTAGGAACCTACTAATTTAGAACAAAAGCTTGATTATTAAACGTCAGACGTCTTTGCGATATTGTAAGAGAAATAATTCAAATGAATTAAATTTTAAATGAGTAAAATGTTAGGCAGGAACATGAGTTTAATAATCTTATTACTTTTATGTCAGTTGGGAATTACTTCAGGGATCAGTATTGAGGGTTTCTGTGGTTACCATTTAACCGGACAACTGTTGGCTACCGTCCCGCGGAGTGATATTAGGGTCCCGCTGGTCTTGTCATCTTTTTTCTCTCGCTTTTTTTATCCTCTTTTTTTCTTTTTTGGGAGGAGTGTAGCAGAGAGCTGAAACGCTCTTTTACTCCGAATGTATGAGCGGAAAAGAGATATCCTCTTGCAGAGAAGATGAAATAGACTTTCGTACGGTTTAATACGGGAACTTGTGCTTACGCTGAACCGGGGAAACAATCATAAATGAGTGGTCGTGTTTTAATTGGGAAAGTGTCTCCGTTGCAGCCGGCGGCGCGAGGAAGAACGGCTTTGGTTCTTGCTCCAAGGTAACATCTTATAGCCTATTCTAACCTACATATTTATTTACACTTTTTTAAAAGTCGACTATTATTCACATGCTGTATTTTTTATATGTATTCGAGCTTTCATTTAGCCCAAATATATTTGAAGGTTTTTAATTATCCCAAACGTAATGTGAAAGGCACCTTTAGGATTAAATGAATGGTGTCGCTACATTTAAACTTGACTAATTTAAGTTTGGCTACGCCAATAAAGATGTTTTTGTTGGAAGCAGCATATAAGGAAGAACTTCATTTTTTCATAGTTATTTAAATTAAATTAAATAAATCGGTGGAATAACGCATTTATCGCTTTGTATTTAAACATTTTTCTGATTTAAATAAATGATTACGACACGTTTTAGTGGTCTTTTAAATGCACTATAGTATTTCTTGCTTTTGTGTGTATGTGTGTGTGTGTGTGGAGAATTTCAGTATAGAGAATTTCTTGCTATACAGTAGTTGCAACCAGCACTTGGATGCTGTCTAATCTCTTGTAGCCTAAAGTCTAGTCATAGA
The DNA here is from genome assembly GCA_037177515.1 of Pseudomugil tenellus. Lineage (NCBI taxonomy): Eukaryota > Metazoa > Chordata > Actinopteri > Atheriniformes > Pseudomugilidae > Pseudomugil > Pseudomugil tenellus. Next base: position 13,567,420 of record JBAMHX010000004.1, on the reverse strand, counting down.
TGTGGATGTCCCTTATCCTGTTCTACCCCCCACCATTTGTCTTCATGCTTCTTCAACCCAAACACTTTCACAGTATTGCAACTCACATATAAGGACACGCACTTGGAATATGTTGGAGTTGTGCCATGAAAAAAGTTAATTGCCACCCTATGCATGAAGTATGTACTAAACTGTGTACTAGCACCCTCTCCTTGTCTGGATTTTACCTCTGCAAGCAGACTTCTTTTCTGTTTTACAACTTTGAATACTGCTCAACTTCCACCATGTGATTATATTCAATTTGAAAGGGGAAGAA
>JBAMHX010000004.1:13551660-13567025 GCA_037177515.1 Pseudomugil tenellus | reverse complement strand
ACTTCTTTTCTGTTTTACAACTTTGAATACTGCTCAACTTCCACCATGTGATTATATTCAATTTGAAAGGGGAAGAAGAGATTGTTTCTGCCTGTATTTTTTGTGCTATTCCATGTTCCATGCCTTTGCTAATTGCAGCCTTCATACCCACAAAGGGCATTTTCAGCTTAGTGGAGAAACCAAAGAGAGGGAAAAGAACTGATTCAGCTCAAGCAGTGACTCAGCTTTAAAGGGAAATATTAATTATTATTTCCACTTTGCTACATTTCTCCAGCAACAAACTTTTTATTGCTACCTGTGGCTGCAAGTGGTAATGATGATGAATGTTATTTTACCAATAGCTGCATCTGCATTTAACTGTGAAAAAGTGTCATATTATTTTTAAAATAAAACATAGTAAACTTAATTTTTTAAAGTGAAATATTAAATTCCTCAAACACAGCACTTTTATCCTATGATGTTGTTGTGGTTGACTGGAGATTTACACTTCTTATTAAACTCTATGCTGTTATCAGCTTTTTAAATGAGTTAAGATGTCAATAAAAACCCACTCAGCAAATTTTTCATGTCTGTACTGCGAATACTAATCTCTGCGGTCCTCAGAGGGGGCCAGTATGGCAGCCTCTGTTTCAGCATGACTCAGAAATTCATTTGCAAGTGGACAAAAGGCTCATGGTGGGTTGTTTTTGGGCCCATCACTCTGCTTTCCCTCATTTGGTTTCTGTATAGCGTAACAGTCCACATCCTAAATCTAAATAAACATATTTTTAAGTCAAAAAGTTCATTTTCCCATCAAGTCACAATATTAAGACTGAAGTATTTTGCTCTACGTTTTTTTAAAGGAGTTGCTCTGCTGTCGTTATGATTTATTGCTTTGCAGTGTAAGTTTTATTTTTGTACTCCTAGTTGGCCATTTTATTATGACTACATGAGGTGAGTTTTCCACAGAGGCTGTAGTGCTAAAAGATGTGTCCCTTTTGCAAAGTTTGTGAATAATAGGGGACCTGTAGTAAAAGGTATATATATTTCCTCAATGAGAAAGACATTATAATAAAGCACTGTATTTTGACAAAGTCTTTCATGCGTAGCAGTTTATTGTTATTGCTTTTATGGTTATTTGTATTACTATTTAATGTTAAACTTACTGCACACCTTTCACTATAATCAGTATGTTTTTGATAATACTTCTAGTCCATCAACTTTTAGTTGTAAACAGTTTCTTTTAGTGCATAAAGTGCAAATGAGTATAAAATGAGTATATAAAAAAAGGGAAGCCCTCCTAAATATTTCATCACCATATGGCCTTGAGCTCTGATGTGTTAACTAAATCAAGATGGCAGCTGCCAAGTTGGAATTACCTGCTTGTGGAGCATGTGTTCATCTCCAGAGGTAGTCCGAAGTAGACAGATGGACACATCATTGTAATTTTTTTCTTTTACATCACTTTGAACTCAGAGTTCTGCATCTTTTTGTATGTCCGATTAGTTGATGACATTTTTGCTAAGTTGTTATTTTATCTTGTTTCAGATGGGATGAGAGCAGCTCCATCAGCAGCGGTCTCAGTGACGGCGATGGCTCGGAAAACCTCAGTTCAGAAGAGTTTAATGCAAGCTCATCTCTTAACTCCCTCCCGAGCACACCCTTGGGCTCAAGACGCAACTCCTCTGTTATGGTGAGCTTAAATACACAACCAGCCTCCCACGTTCTTTCCTTTGACCTGTTCTTCTTACCTCTGTGTGTGTTTGGATACAATTTTTTGATTCTACTTGCTTTGTAACATCTGATTTCAGTCTAAAATATGTTAAGTATGTGTAAGAGGGTTTGACTTTACCACTGTGGTTGCAGCTATGGTCCAAATTCTCTTAGACTGATTTAAGGGTAAATTTAAAATCTCTGTTTTGCGGATTGAGACGTTTTTATTAATGAAAAACAGAAACTGCAGTCAAATTTATTAGAGACAATAAAGTTTGAGGATCATCCTGTGTTAACCCGCGATGCCAGTAAGCTCGATCACCCCCAGCTGGTAAAATGTCAGACATAAACACACCAGATAAGTTTCAAAGTTTGACTGTCGGTAGTTTGTTAATCAGTCAGCAGCCAACAGCGTTCTGACGTGTGTTGGAGCTTTTCAGATGGCTGAGGTCTGTGTGGAGGCCAATGGAGATGATATAGTCTGTGGGCCTGTTGGACCTGTAGGCAAACTGGTGTTAGTCAAGACCAGGTGGACCAGATCTGTTGCACCAGCAGTCTCTCCATACCCTTCTGGACCATCAGCATCAGGGCCATTCAGCCCTGTAATGTTTGGAGCACAGGGATTATGGTGGCAGTTTTCAGACTGGTGGAAACTTTGGCTTGTTGTTGTGAGCAGTTTAATTCAGTCGGATTCAGTTGGATGAATACTGTGGCAAACTGACAATTTCAGCTTCCTGCCGGATACTTAATCTGGCCCTGGTGTAGTACAAATGCAACATAGGTTAAGATTTAAGGGAGAAACCTCACCTCATGCAAACTTTGTTTACTTTGCTTTTATGTGTGTACATCCTGCTCTTTTGAAACAGAAATAATATTAGTACTGTAATGAGCCATCTGTTCTATATATCTTTAACAATGCGCCAAAAACCAGCATGCTCAGTTCTGTCCTTACCGCCACCTCCACAAGGCACCACATGATGATGTAGCTGTGAATCCCCCCCCACTGCACCTCCATACATGACATAACCTTTTATTTATTTAATGTGTCTGTCTAAATTTGAAAGTGTTAAATCAACAAGCATATTTTTGTTACTCTTTGTCTTCCTCTGTGTGTTCCGACAATCCCCTTGGTGCATACCAGTTTATCTCTCCATATTTCCCACTGGAATGCAGCACAGATGGAGCAAAGATGATGGAGAGGATTCATTTCCATAGATAACGCAGAACACATCTGATTGTTACCCCCACTGTGCCTCCTCCCTTCTTCCATTCCTCCCTCTGCAGCTCCGTACTGATGCAGAGAAGCGCTCCCTGGTGGAAAGTGGACTTTCGTGGTACAGCGAAGATGGCAAAGCGAGTTACAAGCATGACAGCTGCAGCTATGACTCTGGAAGTCTCAAAACAGAAGCTCCAAGCAGATGGAGAAAGAAGCCTCCAAGTCTCAGTGAAGATTTTGGGTTGAAAGGGGAGCTGAAGAAGCCTCAGAGTTTGGGTCAGCCAGGAAGTCTGAAAAAAAGCAGAAATCCTCCAGTAGGCGTGACGTCTCCCATTACCCATACCTCACAGAGCATGCTCAAAGTTGTAGGTAAGACTTAATGGAATGTTTTTAACTTGTGATATTCATAGCTTTCCTTCCAGCTGTCTATTTTTATGGAAATAAGTTCTATTATTGTTTTATCTGCATCATTTATTGTCTTATTTTGAAGCTACACATAAAACAGCATGTTTATGGAAGAGCCAAGGTTGATCTCTGCTTGGTATCAAGATTAATATGGAGATTTATGTTAGTGAGTCAACCTGAGATTTATGCTGTAAAACACTGTATTTTGAAGAGACTGTATGAAATAAATCTCAGCTTAAAGTCAAGACCAATGTGTCTTCCACTGTCTCAAAGAAATGTCTGATACTATTTGTGTCAGATTGTTGACAACCTGCAGATGCAGGTTGTCAACCACCGGCAGCAGCAGCAGAGACTGCTTTTTATTTCATTTCATTTATCAGTATGGTTGGCTTTTAATTTATTTAGCTCTGCTTAATTTAATCTTTTAACATATTTGATTAAAAATTGTATCCAAAGGTGTTTGGTCTACTGCTAAAAGAAAAAAAAAATCATTGCAGAATATGTTTTTGGAGATTTACCTATATTTGGCAGTGACTAATAACCATAAGAGGAGTTGGAAATGTTACGTTTATTCTAAAGTGGTAAACTGATCTGTAACATTTTAAGGTAAAGAGAAGCTGATGGGTTTTGCTCTTTTTGTATAATACTTAATTTCTTCCAGACTGGACAACATGCGTCAAGTCTGCTCTTAATTTAAAGGGCATTACCTCAGATTTATTCTGACGCATTTGGCAGCGACTCCATCTCAGTAATGCCCTGGATCTGTCCCTAGCTGGGATCAGAACCTCTTTTAGCTGATCTGCTAAAGTGCATCTTTCAGCTCTTAATTTTGGTTGAAACTTGAAAATGGATTATGGCAGAAATCTTAACAAAACACCTGAGCAGCTCACTGAATGACATAAACAAGACAACAAGTGGATAAAGGCATAAGGAGAAAATAAACTTGCTTATAAAAATATTTAGCAGATGTTTTTTTGGAAAGCAGCTTATAAATGAACATTGAATCTTTATTAAAACCCGGTTATAAGCATTTTGTGCTTTATGTCTAGGCATGTTTGTATTTTAGGATTTTTCTTTCTTTCTTTCTGCCAACTTGTTTCATCACTGTAAAACAAAAAATGAGAAGATTTTTGGCTGATCTGCAGTAGTCAGCAATAAATCATAGTGAATGAACATGGCTTTGCAGTTATAAGGTCATTTGGTTGGACAAGCAGCAGTAAAGACGATCGAAGAGATAGGAAATCATGTCTCCCCAAACTATTAGAGGCCCATTTTCATTTATTTAAGTCCATCGAAAATATCTTAGAACACTGACTTTTTTTTTTTTTAAGTCTAAGCTTACTGAGTTACCCTCAACATGCAAGATGAAGAAAAATCTTAAAGTAAAATTTAGATGAAAATATCCACAGAACTGTCAAAATGGATGATGTTCTAACTTTCCTTTCTGTCATTTCTTCTTTGATGGAAAGAGGCAATCAGTTTTATTTAAAACCATATGAAGTCAGAATCGGCCTATAGTGTCTGCAGAATAGTCTTTCTGAGACTCTATAAGAACCTGTTGGTTGAAATGTGAAGCAAACATAAAAAATATTTAGCTTTGACATTGTAAGGATTATTCTTACTGTTGTGTAGAAGCATATAACAAAATAGTCTTCTTTGACATAAAGACAGGGATGTAAACAATTGTAAAAATCTAACCAGCGTGTAATTTTTAAGGTTTGACCCAACAGTGACTCAGTCTGCTGACACATCAGGGTGTTATTAGCCATTTATTTATATTTTGAATCGCTTTCTTTGCCCAGAGAAGGATTTTATAATGGACAAGAGTCATCAAGGTCAATGCACAAAAAGAGCAGAGACCCACACATTTTTCTCAACTGCCTTTAAATACTGTCATTTAAACCTGTTTTTCTTTCTTCATGCAGCACCTAAAAGTGAAAAGCCACTTGACAAATCCAAGATGTCCATCAAAGCTGCTGGTCTACAACGATCTCGCTCAGATGCCGGCAGGGATCATCACGGAGAGCATCGCAAACCCCCGTCAGGTTTAGTCAAACCCACTGCTGGAGGCTCCTTTGGCTACAAGAAGCCGACAGCCACTGGTACTGCAACCGTTATGACAGCAGGGGGCACCACCATCTCCAGTGGCTCTGCTACTGTGGGGAAAACTCCCAAGTCATCTGGCATCCCCGTGAAACCTGTGGGAGGAGGAGCACCCTTAGGCAGAAAGAACAGTTTCGATGCCAGCAGTGAGCAGGGCTTCCTTGGGCCAAACGCTCGAAACAGCATTCAGTACCGCAGTCTGCCTCGACCTGCCAAATCAAGCACTCTCAGCGTGATTGGTCGTCCAGCAACTCGGCCTGTTAGCAGTACTATCGACACCAGTTTGATGAGTTTAAAACCTGTTCCTGTAGCCTCCGCAGGGCCCAGGGGGAAAGAGCCTTGTAGTGTCAGTAGTAAGATGACGAATCGACCAAGTACAGGTCCAGTGAACCAGACAGACAGAGAGAAGGAAAAAGAAAGAGCCAAGGCTAAAGCTGTGGGTGCTGACTGTGCATCTCTGAAAAGAGAGAACAGTCAATGTGAGTCCACAGGAGAGTCTGCTGTGAAACTGCACGGCCTGAGACGGACCAGCAGCAGCAAATACCCTGAACTGTCCTCTCCCACAACACCAAGGTCTCTCATTTAAATACTCATAGAGGTTACAAAGCAGATAGAACATGTATTTGTACTGAAGTTGTGGCTGTACATAACATGTCAGATACAATAATAATGTTCACATTACCCTCAAAGAGTAAATAAAATGAAATATGTTTCTAATTTAGGTGAAACACTAAGCAAATATCAGATAAGTACTTGTTCACATTACATACTTGAATTATTCAGTTTTCTGACACCTTGTGTCTTCTGCTTGATTCCTAGGATGTTGAATACTAAATGTCTTGGTCGCCCACCAAGCTTGGCTCACTTAGACAAGCTCAATTCTAACAGTCTTGATTCCTGTGTGACCATCCATGACCTTCCACCCAAAGTCCCGCCATATTCCAAGCTCCAAGACTTGGCCGGTTCCCACATGGCAGCCCGCCTCACTCCCAGCCCGGCGCCTGTCCTCCACATCGATTCGCCCAGCTACGCCAGCGAGAGCCTGAGCTTGAGCGGCTCACCAGTGCTCTACCCCAAGCGGTCTGGCATGCACCGCAGCATGGAGTCTTTACCCCTCCAGATGAGCGTGCCCTCCAGTGCAAGGTTTCTCCCAACAGACATGCGAGACAAGGAAGAGAGGGGGACAGGAACATTGGCGTCCGGGAGTAGAACGTCTCTCAATCTCTCAGAAAAGTAAGTGTCCACAATGAGGGAAGGTTTGTGACAAGATACTATTTTGTTACCTTATTTTTTAAGGATGAATGTTTTGGGATGATTTGCTTGAGTTTACAGCTATGATTTTTTCTCTAAATGACAAATTTAGCTTGTAAAACTAAACCTTCTTTAGTTTTTATTTAATAAAAAATATTTATCTTTTCATGAACAAATATCAGTAGTTAATAGAACATGATGTTTGACTGAGTCAGCATAAATATTTAGTTTATTTGCTGTCAGTTGAACATTCATGTTATGTTATTTGAATTTCTGGGAACAGAAAGCATGATGGATCGTTTTTAAGTACTGGATCCATCCCAAATTATTTGTTAGCTATTTGTTAACGTGGAGGTGCTCCAATCTATTTCCTGCCAAACAAATGCTTATTTAGGCAATCCCACGCTGTGTTTTCTCAAGTGCCAAGTGTATGAAGCAGGCTGAATGTTAAAAAAGTACTTAGATATACCCAAGTTTATTCTTTCTGTTTATTCTCCAGTAATTTTGTTTGTGCTCACCTCTCTGCAGCTTGCAAACAGACCGGAATACTTTACCGAAGAAAGGCTTGGAGTGAGTCACATTATATTTACTGCAAATTTATCAGATCCCACCGTTTAAATGAATTACATTATTACTAGTTTAAATTACTTCTCCTTTTCAGACGCTATGGATCAAGTCTGTCAGAGAGTGATGGTACTAAACCAGGAAGGCGCCACTCCCACAATATAGTGAGCATGACAGAGAGCGATAGCCCCCCTCAGCTGCCTTCTCCCACCCGCCCCCTTTACCCCTCCTCCAGCAAGGCTCCTCTCACTAATGTGGGTGAGTGGGCTTGTTCTACTTGGCTGCCAGCTTCTAAAATCATAGTGTCTTATCTTAAGATGTAATTATTATACTTGGGATCTGTTGCGAGGCATCCCTGTCGTTCAGTTTTACTCTGGACACAGATAGTAAGTTTATACTGTCGGGAAAGACTATCTAGGTGTTTACATTTAAATAATTTAATAACAACCTGTCAAGTAACAGATTCTGTCAAGTGAGTGATGAAATGATGGCCAGATAGTGGAGTATCAGACTACTTCTTGTGAGGATGATGATCTCATGTCTACAGTCATTTAGAGCTGGATTTAAAGCTGAAATATGTATAAGATGGAGGTAATAGGAGGACAAGTCCAGCTATATTTATCACTTTGCCTGATGTGGAATCATAGTGTTGCCTTACACTTAGTCATCAGAATAAAGTTGGCATACCTTAGAGCAGGCTTTCTCTATGTGCACATGAAAAAGTGTGTGACACTATAAACATACAGTTTTGTCTCTCTTTACGATAGTTGCCCCAATTTCCTGTGTCAGCCCGCGGATATCGCGCTCCAACAGCACCGGCCCGGCTGGTGACACAGCTTGTGATCTCTATGGATCATCCCCCCTGGGCAGCAGTATGTCCCTGGCTGATCGGCCAAAAAGCATGATGCGGTCCGGGTCTTTCCGTGAAACAGGGGATGATGGTGAGTTCTTCACCTGCCTGCGGGGAGTATCCTAACATGACCTTGACTGAAACATAGTTCACTACTTGTACAGCATGCATCAGTGAAGCAAATATCAGAAAGACATTTCTCATCATGCTCAAGGAAAGTTGGGTGGTTTTGCTCTTTCCATTTTACATGATAGTGTAAGGGTTTAAAGCTCAGATAAAAGGCAAATATTTGAACACGTTCTAACTCCTAGTTCATCTAAAGCTCATTATGAAATTCATTTCCCAATACTAATGTGTTTATTGTGTACTTCCATATATTTGTTTTACTTCACTAATGTAGAGTATTTTGCTTTACATGTAGAAAATGATTTTAGTCTTGTCTCTGGGTATTTTTGTTTTTTATTATTTGTCTAATTTAAGGGAGGCAATGTTTTCTAAAACCCATGTTCATTCAAGTCAGATTGCACTAATTAGTTTATTAATTTATTAGACGTAAAAGCTGACATTGTGCAGTTATTGGTTGAAAAAAGTTCCAACATAGCTAAAAAAGAAACTTGATGACTTCTTTAAAATGATGTTATGTTTCTTCTTCATCTGTTTCAGTACACGGCTCTGTGCTGTCTTTGGCATCCAATGCTTCATCCAACTACTCCTCAGTGAGTCAATATATCTATTTTCAATGCAGTTGGACATTTTAAATACATTAATTGCTTAATGTATTCAAAATGCCAGAATTCACATACACCTTTTTTTAAAAAAAAATCTTTTTGCTATACAGTTGGAAATAGTCACTCCTTTGAGGTGTCAAACCCCGGTGCCATAAAGTTAAAGCCCTGCCATGTTTTTGGATCTACCTGTACATGAACAGGAGTTTTCACCAGCAGGCTTGTTTACCTGGCAGATAAGCTGTGCCCATTCAGTTCGGCTGGTTTGGTAACTGATTGGAACAGATGTTGGACAGGATTTCTACTTCCTGGGCCAGAAATTGACATCTTTTTGAAATGGAGAAGATTTCCCACTGTTTTCACTATGATCTGGGAATACAGACTAGATAACCATTTTCATTTCATATTACAATAATTTTAGTTAGTTGGATCTCTGTAAAAGGTCCTTTGTTGTGGATGAGTAGTTTTCATGATTGCCAGAAGCATTAATCTTCTGCCATATCCCTCTTACTGTCACCATGCCTTCATAAGAATGAGGAACGGATACAAGGGGAGGTAAGGCTACTGTGCCACTGATCTCCAGGTCACATTCTGGCTACCCTGTGTGTCATCTGTCAGACCTGTTGAAATGTGACCAGTCATTAGATGGCTTTTTCAGTGCTCCAGAGGAGCCATTGATCATTGTACCTCATAATTTTACTCTAATATCTTATATTCTTCAGCATCACTGTCTAACATTTTAAAGACTGAGAATTCACTGAATTCAGTGCATGAGTAAAAGGGACAAAAATAAAACTGTTTCTTGTTTTAGTTTCTGTCATGATAACCTTCATATTTTGTTGCTTGCTCCTTCTTGTTATTAATGAAACATAACAATCCATTTAACAGATCATCACTACATTATAATTGTCCAAATTTATATAAATATCTATGTTACTTCTGCTTTTTTATACTTAGAGAAGGGTACATTCATTTTCACTGAACTTTGCAATATTCTGCAGCAAATTCGTAAACTGAGACGGGAGTTGGAATCCTCACAGGAAAAGGTGGCCAACTTGACCATGCAGCTTTCTGCCAATGTATGTATGATTCTTTTTTATTTTATTAACTTTATGTGCATATTTATTAGTAAGTTGGAGAATTAATATCTATTTTGTGATGAGCAAGCTTTGCCAACTTCAGACAGAGCTTGTAAGCCATGAAGCAATGGTCCTACGATATAGGCCTGTGCACATATGTACACAGGCTGGGTATTTAGTATCTGAGCTACACAATCTTTGGGATTGCCATATTTTCCAACCTGTTAAAAAACTGTTTTTTCTCATTTATTCTTACATTTGCTTAAAACTTTTTAACTCCATTTCTGTCAGACTTGATTATTAACTTGCATATCTCTTCCTACCAGCTATGCCTGGCAGCTTTTTATCCCTGTTTCCTCCAATGATTTCATTTAACAGCTTGTGATGCATGAATCTAACAGCTTGATTTGACACTTAAAAAACCATAGATCCTGATTTAAAAGACAAACAGTCTTGTTTTGCACAATCTCTTACTGATTTTGCTTTACATGTGTTTTTAATGTGTGTATGAAGCCCAACTTTGAGTGTTTTTTTCCTTTTATTTCATAAAAGTTTTACCCCCACCTAATGCAACTGTCCCTCTCTTTTACACTCTTGGCTGTATTGACTGCTGGACTCACTGCTGCCCCCTGCCTGACTCCCACTGACCCACACCCTTGGATACTGGGTGAAGCAGCTAGGCCAGGTTTGTTAGTGTTATCTTCAGAGTATTCTGTGGTGAGCATCAACATTTGTTTTGGAGTTGTTATGTGGTGCTTCATAGGCAAAGAAACACAACTAAAACTATTAAAAGTTTAAATAATTCAATGTATTATTTTGGGAACGTTTACAAAGTACGATTTCCTTAAGGCCATGGTAGTTTTTCTTTTGTATTAGTAAACAAAAACCACGTAAAAATACCCCAGAATACTTCCTTAACAGTCATCAAAATTAGCAGATTGGTTTGATTTGGTCCCTGATATGTTGTAAATATGCTCAAGACCTCAGTTTTCCTCACAATTCCTTGCATGTCCTCTTATCCCAGAATTATAAACGCATAAGATGGGTTGTATCTGAAGCACAAAAAGTGGCTTATGTCAAGTAGAAAATGAGAATATATTAATTTCATCTAAATACATTTTATCTTTAGATCATTGGATAATTACTTATATTTTATACAAGAACAGCATTGAAAAAATATTCTCCTTCACTTGTGATGACAATGATTTAAACACCTTTCATTTAATTAATAGAAAAAAAGATCCAATAAAATAGTATTTCATTAACGAAGGTAGAATCAGAAATGGACTACAGAGGTTTTAAAATGAGATTTGTGAACAAATTAATATAATTTAGGTTACAGTATAAAAATAATAATTTCTTCTTTTCTAACTGGCTAATAGCCGTTAGTCTTGGAAACGATAAAAACACCCTTGAAATACAAATAACAAAAAAAAAAATTGGTGTTAAAAGTAGAGCACCGCAGTCAAGTTCTGCTCCTGTTGATAAATAGCTGACTGCATTTCATCTTGACATATTTGACTCCCTGTAGTTTCATGTTAATCTGACATGTATTTTTTAAATGTCCGATAAATGATTTTAGCTTCTTAGCAATTTCCAGTTTGTTAACACAAAGGGTTGCAATATCTTTTGCCGCCAGCTAGTGCTCATGTACAGGATTAACCAAATGTAAACAACAACAATCAGTTTGTCTATAAGTGAAACGTGCTACATAATGGGAAAAATTTAGTTTCACACCACTGCTCTGCCCCACACTATCCTGACGTCCACTTTCAACTCTGACATTATTCACAGCTGTTCCAACCGTTCCTTCACCTTCCAGCTGACGCACAAAACTATTAAGTCAATATGCTGCAGACCAGTTTGATTTGGGTGATGACTCATACCTGTCTGCCTTGCCGCCCCCACATAACACACACACCGCATGATTTTGGCTGTTTACCTGTTTCTTTCTTTTACAGGCTAATCTGGTAGCAGCATTTGAGCAGAGTCTGGCGCTGATGACAGCACGCCTACAGACACTATCAGTCTCCTCAGAGCAAAAGGTATTTTGGAAATGATATGATGCTAATGAATTTTTTTCCACATGAGACATCATTGAGGTCCACTTGTTTATATGACGACATGAGAAGTGTACTGGACTGATGAGGCAAACTCTGAATAAAGCTGTGTGACTTTCTGCTCAGTATATGCTTAGCAGTGATTAATTATTATTTCAACTGCTTTTTGTTAGATTTGTCAGTTAAATTAAGGCTACTAACAGGTATAGTTATGCTGGAAATGTTGGAAGTTAAAGGTTAGCCAGATTATCCATGTCATCAGCCACACACCGGAAATCTTTAGTGACATTTTCTAGACACTCTGATGTCCAGGGTTCAGAAGAATCTTGTTTCACTCTGTTCACTAACATGCAAGCACATTGTGTTCCCCTTCTTCAGGACTCTGAACTCACTGAACTGAAGGATACCATTGAGAATCTGAAAGCCAAAAATACAGAAGCCCAGGAAATAATTCAAGGCGCTCTCAGCAATCCAGACATCACACCTAAAGGTACTCAATATAATATGGATGTACAGTAGAGTGTCATTTGTATTTGCAAGAAATTTTCCCCTAATAGATATAGTTATTTTGTGTCTTTCTTTGGTATTCAGACCTGCTGATTAATCGCCAGAACTCATCAGAAAGCATCTCTAGCCTCACCAGCAACACAAGCCACTCAAGTATGGGAAGTCTGAAGGAGCAGGATGCCAAGAAGAAGAAGAAGAAAAGCTGGGTGAGGAAACACAGGCAAAAAGAAATGCTGACCACACAGATGACTAAATCAGTGGTGATTAGTTCTTGAAGTAATGTGAACTTTATTAATCAGGATTCAAGAAAGAATAAAACAACTAGAGAAAATCATTTAGCAGTTTGATGATTTCATTGTTTTTTCTTCACCTTGAGCTTGCCTGGATAAAAATTATATTAAATGATAGTAATTATTCCTGACATGCTTCTCACTTATAAAAAAAATGTTTTACGTTAAAAAAATGATCTAAAAAGAGAGAAACTTAATAATTTAAAGATTGGTTAAAAGATACTTGAAGTTTAATTGGACACACTGTGTTAAACCTGAAAACAGTCATTCACCCTACTTTATTTTCCTGCATGTTAAATATTTTTCCACTACCTATTTCCATGTTTCTTATTAAGTATGACTCTGGTTTTTCCCTCATGCTGCCCTACTTTTTCTTTTAGGTGTTTGAGGTGAGTGAGTAAGAGTAAACAAAACCTAAATCCCCTTTTGACTCACCACCTTGCATGCGCATCATGAGTCATACTTAGGACATTAACCGCCTCATAAAATCACCATGGACCATCGTATTATCATGTTCTCATACTGATTTATTATACATATAACATGACATAATACTCTGTATGTATTCTAACTAATTAACACAGAAAAAAGATTTGTATGAAAATTCACTTAGAGAAACTTTACAGAATGTGCATATCAAAAATACTTATTATTTTTTTGCCCCAAATAAGTTAAAATTTAGCATTATATCAAATGTTTGTTTTTTATAGGTTAGTTCCTCTGTAAAATATTTTTGCCTGTACTAATACGTAAGTGGAACTTCACAATGCTGGGTGCATGCTTTGTATTCAAAATCAAATAAGTATCTTCAAAGAGCTTCTGCATTGCATTGCTTACCATAAGACAGTAAAAAAAATGGATTACTCATCTCACAGAGTAGTTTTTTTATTAATGTATTACCTTTTCTATGCACACCCATATTTCCTTTTGACAGCTCCGGAGCTCCTTCAACAAAGCTTTCAGTAAGAAGGGCTCAAAGTCTGGACCATATGCTGACATAGAAGAGATTGCCACCCCAGAGTCTTCAACACCTTCCTCCCCAAAGGTCCATGGTGTTGGAGAGAACCCTCAACAGCCAATGAAATTGTCAGCATCATCATCTGGGTAAACCTCACAACAATCCCCATTGCGTTACTGAGTTATACAACCACCGTGTTTACCATATAAAATGAAATGTCATTGCAACCGTCATAGTTTCCTGATATTGTCTTTTTCTTAAACTGATGGTCTCCAGTCTGTGTGAAGGAGATGAGATGGGAGATAAGGTTGTAACAGAGCTGCGCACAGAGCTCTGGGAGAAGGAGCGCAAACTGACAGACATCCGCCTGGAGGCTCTAAACTCTGCACATCAGCTGGAGCTGCTGCAGGAAGCCATGACCAATATGCAGGTATGTGTATTTACTTATATGAAAAGGAACTGGTCTTTATTTTCTGTAGTTTGGGGATTAACTTGTAATATAATTTATCACCTTTACTTATGATATATGGCGTAGTTTCAATCCAGGTGATCTTTTTGTTTTCTTTTTTGAATCAATGCCATGACATTTTACCTACATGTAGGGATTTCAGTAGGATAAAACCACTGAAATGCACCTCTAACAAAAACTTGCTTCACTTCTGTTTCTTTACAAATGAACAGTGCAGTGATGTTTTGATTTTGTTCACAGAAGACAGTAGAGAACCTGAAGGCTGAGAATGATCATCTGAAGACAGGAAATCTGTCCCCATGTCCATCCCCTGGACCCTCCAGCTCTGTCTCCCAGTCCTCAGGTCTCACAGCTCTGGGAGGTTCATCGCCCCGGCAGTCAATGGCCATGCACATGCCCAAAAGCTACAGCAGAGGGCTGAGTGAAGGGAGCAGCTCAGGTACAATCACTCTTTTTACAATGAAGTGTGAATAGAACAATGTGGTTGACAGGAAGGCATTACTCTTTTCAAGTAAGAGGTGAATGCAAATTTATTTACTTACAGCAAGAGCCTTTTGAATAATGAATTTTATTAAGATTTTGCGCGACATCTTACTTTAGAAATGAAAACAAAACCTGCTTGAACGAGCATGCATGACAGATATTCCTTGATTTTTCTTTTGTTTTGTTTCTGTCCCCTCTTATTTACCCCTCAGCAGATGTGCACTCTGCAGATTCACTCAGTCTTTCATCGCAGAGAGATGATCATCGTGTTAGAGTGGTGGTTTGTGTTGCAGATTTACGTGTTTTCAAAGATGTGCGTATGCTTTCTTTTTTTCCTTTTCTTCTTTTTACATTCATAACTAAGTTTTCTGTATCGCCTGGTAACTTCATAACCTTGCCCCAACAGGAGGTTAAACAAGAGGATTTTTTCATTGGCACTGTGAGGGTTAATGGCAGGATGGACTGGGTAATGCTAGATTCAGCTGTCAGCCAGGCTTTCAAGGTAAGATATCCGTTTCTGACAACTCTAAGCTCACATGCGATTAAGCGTTGAGTTTAGCTTTTTAGGAGACCGTTTTTCCAGTCAAGGACGAGGACACTGGTTTCTTTAGATTGAGAAAAATCTCAATTTAATAATGAAGATAAAAGAAGTTCAACATACAGTTAACATTGAAACATGAAGGGACAAAACATTAGGACATACAGACATGGTA
>JBAMHX010000004.1:13384221-13404663 GCA_037177515.1 Pseudomugil tenellus | reverse complement strand
TATATACATTCAATGGGACATTGTGCTAGGTATTTACATAGACACAATGTAATATCATCCCGTTGGGTTTCATGGAGCATGTAATACTCAGGTCAATCAAACCATAGCAATTTTTTCTTGGTTAGTGGATGCACCCCAGAACCATTAGTGACATTTTTTGAACAACAGAACAACATTATCATACTGGGGAGGCATTGACTAAAAATTCTTTTTAAGCAGCAAGATCAATGACAGAAAGTGATACTGTTGGAAAAAGGTAATAATTTCAGCTCCAATTTGCCATTCTCAGTGTTTATTACCTTTCTTTCAATAAGGGGTGTGATTTCTAAGATGCACTTGTTGTTTTGACAGTTCTGACAAGATTTTACCTTTTGTACCGGCTTGAATGTCTTCTGTTTCCATCAGTTCACTGATTCCCATTTCAGTCTCAACTCTAATCCGATAGCAGTACCTCCTGCCATGATCCACATCTGTGTCCCTGTATTTGGCTTCAGGGCCAATCGGTCCCACCTTCTTCCAGGTGTTTCGGCCAACTTGTTGTCGTTCAAGAATATAGTGTTGGATCTTGCAGCCACCACTGTCTTTTGGGGGTCTCCACTTGAAATCAATTGCAGATGAGCCAGCTTCAACAATCTCCAAAGGTCCCATTGGGGGGGTGGGTTTATCTGTCAAAAAACATTAAAATATGGAGAGTTATTTTTAGAGCATTGTTTACATAATTACAATATCCTCAAGCTATGTCTCATACTTACCCAGTACAATAAGCTGGCTGAGGACCTCAGCAGTGCCAAACGCATTTTTAAGTTTAAATTTGATTTCGCCACTGTCTTTGCGCTGCAGCTTGAGTAGAAGGAGACGACTGCTCCCTTCTGAATACTCAATCTTGATATTTCCCTCTTCTGAAAGCTCCTCACCCTCAAGGTACCACTGGACCTTTATAGGTTCCCGTCCGATGTAAGACATTTTGTACGCTGCTTTGTGTCCTTTCCTCACAGTTACAGGCTTTTTAAATGCTTCCAGGTCTTCAGCATCAAATCTGGGGGGATCTGAAATCAGTAAAGATACATATTTTATGTAGTGTTATCCTTTGTACTTCAATTAAATCAACTCTGGAGTAGTACACAGTATTGTTTCTAAAGGTTATCATGAGAGAAGTTTAAATGAGGCAAATGTTATACCCTCAACAACAATCTCAGACTCTGTCTTCCGCCCGTCTGCTTCAAATTTATATTTTCCTGCATTTTCTTCTGTGACTTTGTGAATTTTAAGCCTGTGGAAACATCCATCTTTTGAAATAGTAAGATCCTCATTTGATTGAATCTGGGAAAAAAATAAAAATCCAAACATATAAGTGCTCTTGTTCCCCTGCAATCAATACGCTTGCTAAAGATTGTGTTAAGACTCCAAGCTTACCTCTTCTCCATCTTTGTACCAGATTCCCTCACAGTCTTCTCTGCTCACTTTGCACTCCAGCTCAGCTGCTTCTCCAATAACTGCTTTGCAGTCAGAAAGGCCAGCATGAAAATGAACTCCTGCGTCTGAGAAGTTATCAACCAGCAAGTTAGCAAATGTCTGTTTATCCCTCACAGTTTACATCTACACATAAAATGGTTGTGATCAGATGTTATGTTTTTGAAGTAGAGAACTTACAGCCACAAAAAGAAAACATCCCTGTATAAAAGATTGCATGTACCCGATCCAAGTGTGTACAAACTTACCTCATATTTGATACACCAACAATTTGCATCTTGTATCTACTGTTAGTTGGTATTAAACCTTTTATTATTTAGTCATAGAAGGAGAAAAAAGCTTAAGAATATACATCAAGATTGGAAGGGATGTAAAAGATATTATCATTCATTCATGATCGTGTCTATAATAAAGACATGATCAGGTGCACACATATATATATATATGCACTTGGTCTTGTCTTTTTTGTTAGTATTTCAAGTGCGAAAGTCACCTTCTCCAGTTTTACAGCTGAACTCTTTGCTGTGCTCTTAAGAAAGTTTTCACCTTCTCCAACATTCATTTGCTTCTATTCACATAAACTTGACAGAAACACAGACTGCTAAGGTATATAACCTTGCTCTTGGTAATGACAGTGCCTTGGTCAATTGAAGGTTTGCTTATGTTTGATGTGATTTCAGTCTTCAGCAAATGAAAAAAGAAAAAAAATGGTTCAGTCGTCCTCCAAGGTCAGATCCAGCCATCATTCTTCTTCCGCAAGAGTTCATCAGCATGCTCAGTGTTTCAGTTGTTATTTCGAAGGGGCACAGTCGCCTCTGCATCTTCTCAATAAAATTACATACATCAGCCCACGACTCATCCTGAAGTGAGACGCAAAACGGCAAGCAAGAATGTTAACACAGATGCACACATAGCACAGATGCAGGTAAACAACACACACTCAGTCTCCAAACAAATACAAACAAAAGACACAGGTCGACACAAACAGTAAGATTTCTGTTGATATCCAACCTGTGGGTCAAAGAAATAAAATAAATAAAAAAAAAGTTTTTCTGTTATGTACAAGCATGAGTGAATATTATACTGTGTGCTATACACAGAAAAACATGATGGAATCACCAGCATCTCTTTAAGTCACTCCTAAGGGTTAAAATTGATGCTGCAAACACGCTGAAAGGCCATGTAACCCACTAAGGATCAAATACAGCCTTTCGCTCAGAGGTTACACACCTTTTCTGTTAACTCCCTCAGGTCACTGGAAATGTCATCTGTTCATGAAATGACTTTTTGCAGTGATGATGCCTCCCATGCAGCAATTAATGGAGCGGCCTGAAATCTTACCACTAACTGTCTCCTTGATCAACCGATCTTACAATGCACGGCCTGAACATTTGCCAACTGCTGATGGCTGACTTCCATCTGCACCCACACCATTTTCCAGAGAGTCATCTCTGATTGCTGCTGGTTTGGGGCCAGTTTCATCCCTGGCATCTCTTCCTTCTCTGTATTTTGCTTTTTGGTATTAGGGAATACCACCGTAATTACCATCAATCCATTGTTTCTCATTTGCTGTCAGATATGCCTTACAAATAACATCAATAAAAACAGCAACAAAGACAAATAAAATGGCAATGATGAACATGAAAACAACATATAGAGTAGCAACAGAAAAAACAAATATGAATCTCAATCCAGAAGATAAAGGTGGTGGAAAAGATAAAACTCTGCTCCATTCTTTTGAGTACCTCGTGTTATTTAGATGCATTTCTGAGTCATAATTGTTCTGACAGTTTCTATGTTCTTAAGTACAGCACATAACCCTAATCACATGTTGGTTTGTCACATTTTTTCATGTGCAAACCCCTCAAACGTTTACAAAAAATCAGGCAAGGAATTAATTACATCTTGACAAACTCGATTACACACATAAGAGTACACACACTATGCACCAAACACAAATTTAGACAATTTTCTATATTTCTGTAAAATATTAGAAGGAAGAGAATGTAGAGTTCTCTATAGCATGTACATGCTCTGCCTGTTTCTCAGGTATAAAAAACAAACACAAGCTAAATTTTATTGAATTTTTTCTCAAGATTGAGCAAAATTTTCCCCACTAGGTTTATACGCTGATGCTACCTTGGATTGGAGGTCTTAAACCTGTATCACTAATTGCATTGACCCTTGTGCTTAATTTCTAACTTGGTACCTTTGTCACTAAATAAACTTGTATATGACTGATAAAAGAATATGAATGAATGAGCTGTTTGGGGTCTGTAACCTGTGCAATGTGTGAAATGTAAAATCTTTACTCAAGGTTTACATATTCACTATTTGATAACTAAGAATATGGATTTTTTTTTTTTTTTTTTTTTTTTTAGAAAAAACAATATTCTATACTTGCGTGGATTATGTTTGGTGTTACTTTGTGCAATATAAATGAATCAAACTGAACTGAAGCTGGTTATCGAGATGACATCAGGAAGTGTTTACAGTTTTCTTTCCCAAAGTTTTTTCATTCTCAATGACTTTCATTAGTTGCTTTTTCATTACCATTTTTCGCAAAATAAAAGCAATATCTTAACCAGTCACATGACCTACTACATTACGTCTGGGGATGTGGAAATGCGAATAAAGGTGTTTTCATTACAAGATTTTTCTTGTAAGATTTATAATTATTATTGTATTCCCTTCACAAAAAGTGTATTTGGTCAGAATGCTTTCTCTGTTGGATTGAGCGGATCCTTACCCCCATAACCATCAGAACTCTAGCTTAATATAGCTCTTTAAGATGCAGCTAAATGGCTCATTTACAATCAGTAATGTGAACACTAACTACACTTGCTCTCGCTGCCCCCTGTTGCCTTTTTGCTTTGTAGGTGTGTGTACTGAATGTGTCCATGTACTGTATTTTCATATTGTTGTTTACTTTTGGTCTTTAGCTCCTCTTAATGTACTTTTAGCTTAAATGTCTCTTTTACTATATTTATTGTATTTGTTATTTTGTTATGTAATTGTAATTTTACTTTGTTTTTATGGTGACATTTTAACATGTGTCTAGGGACTGCAGATGAAAAATTGTCTTCTGGCTAACTGTGGTTTATTGACTGAAATGTTTATTCATATGCATTGTCCCCGTTATAAATAAATAAATACATAAATACACTTTCCTACACAATGCTATTTCCTATTAGCAATAAGTTGCAGTTCTTGCAAAATTTGCTTAATTTACTAGATCTTTACACACTGTTTATTTTGTTCAATCAAAGAAAAAAGATTTTCTTGATTGAACACATGTGGAATGAAACCACTTTTATCATTAATTCCAACATTGATTCAGAAGAAAAAAAAAAACAAGAGAAATAAAAACAATGATGAAAAGAATTTTCTCTGATCTTTTTTTTTACATTTATAGTATTTAAACAAACATGAAGGACAGCAAGTTATTTTTTCTAAGTATGTAAACACATCAACATATATATGAAGTTCTTACCTATTATTGTATCTGGAACCAGTGGACCAGCTCTCACTCGTTTCTTGCGTTTCCCTTCATTTCCTTCCTCTCTTCCACCTTCTCCCTCACCTCCTTCTCCATCTCCTTCTCGTCCTGTTCCACCACCCTTTCCTCCTTCACCTTCTTTTCCTTCTCCCTCAATTTCTCCATCAGAATCCTCAAATGAATCATCATACTCCTCATCATCCTCAAAATCTTCTTCCAAATCTTCACCCAATGCACCTCCTGCTCCCTTAGCACCTCCAACTTCTCCAGGCCCACCTGCAACCCCTGATTCAATGGCACTTTTAACTCCAGCTCCACCCTCTCCACCTCCTGCACTTCCACCTGCACATGTGCCTGCTCCTGCACCTCCATCTGCACCTGTGCCTGCACCTGCACCTCCATCTGCACCTGTGCCTGCACCACCACTCATACCATCACCACCAGCAGTGCCACCTGCAGCACCGCCTGCACTGCCAGCTTTAGTTCTTTCACCCCCGGCTCCAGTGCCACCACCTGCTCCACCAACGCCTCCAGCTCCAGCTGCAGCAGAGCCGGCTGCACCTGCAGCACCAGGTGCTTTTTTCTTAGTTTTCCTTGGAGCTCCATCCTTGCCAGCTGCAGCCCTTTTTGCCTTTGCAGCAGCCTTGGCTGCAGCTTTTGCCTCAGCTTCTGCTTTTTTTAGTGCTTCTTCCTCCAGTCGAGCAGCTGCTGCTGCAACTTCTTTTTCTATTTGAGCTTTCTTGGCGAGTTCCATTTTTTCTTCCATTTCTTTCTGATATCTCTCATGCTGTTCCTTTGCGATTCTCAAAAGTTCTTCATCATCACCTGCTCCGGCAATGGTAGTTTTGCGACTTGCCTTCTTTGTCTTTTTAGAAGGATCTTTGTCAGCTATAAAGAAACATATAAATTATTAGGCAAACTTTAATATAAATCCATAATGTCACTTTTCCCAAAGATGCACTAAATAAAATGAAGCGAGTTTCTTACCTTCCACAATGAGCCAGGCATTGCAAGATTTGATTCCTGCCACAGCGGCATAGATACCACCATCCAAAGGCAGGCAGTCACGCACAATCAACTTGTGAATGAGATTATCATCAGACACTATTATTTCATGTTTCTCGCTGTTTGACAGCAGAGTATTTTTGCCATACCATTTTACATCACTCATTGGTGCAGTTAGGACACATTGAAAGAGTGCATCCTCTCGCTCTTCCGCCTTGACCTCTTTTATTTTAACAGCAAAGTCAACTTCAGGAACTGCAGGATTTTAAAAAGACACAAGAGATTAGTAGATGGTAATTTTTACATCATTTAAACAACATTTACATTTTATAAATTTCTTATTTTCTGCAAAGCCACAAGAATGAGAAGGAAAATTGAGGATATTTAGCCATGGCATTCATGTTCACCAAATTTAAACGTAGAAAGTATCAGAATTACTTAGACCTAATTTAAAAGAAGACATACCTTTAAAATCTGTTGAGAATAAATTAACTCCCTCAACATCAA
The DNA here is from genome assembly GCA_037177515.1 of Pseudomugil tenellus. NCBI lineage: Eukaryota > Metazoa > Chordata > Actinopteri > Atheriniformes > Pseudomugilidae > Pseudomugil > Pseudomugil tenellus. The sequence goes on along the minus strand of JBAMHX010000004.1, from coordinate 13,398,182 downwards.
CTGAATAGAGTCCAGCGTCATCTTTCCCCAGTTTTTTAATTGTAAAAACATATTTTTTTCCAACTTGCTTCAGACTATGCTTCATTCCTTCACTCTCATCTTTGGTAAATGGAACCATTACACCATCCTGGAGAATTTGGAGGATATTAAAATTGTTTGTGGAGGACTGAAATACTTAAATGAACTTCTTTTTTGGTGTTTTCCTCACCTTATACAAAAAAATTTTGCTTGCTGGATCTTTAAGATCTATGTCAAGCTCAATAGTTGCACAGTCATCATCTTTCACCTCAATAGGCTTAAGTGTCCTGATGTGTGTGATGAACTAATGCAGAAACAAACATGAAAGATACTGTTAACACATTACACCGACTTTACATATCAGCCTAAGCAAATGCTGAAGAATTTCATGCAGAGACTCAAACCTGAAACATAAATTGTTCGGCCATACCTGGGCAATCTCCTCCTCTCGCTCCTTTTTCATTTCAGTAAGTTTTTTAAGCATGCCGCGGAAGTCGGTGATACCATACTCAACACAGATCTTCTCATAGTCCTTCTTGTCAGCACTAAGAAGGATTTCCCACACCTTCTCCTCTGTTTCCATTGGCTTTTGCTCACGTGTTCCGTCTGGATTACTGTAAAGTGAGAAACGTTCAAGCTTGACCATAGTAACTGGTGTCATAATGCAAGTCACACTGAATTAACTGGGATATTGCTAAATTTGCTGTGCTTGACTCACCGTTTTTTAAGTTTTTTTCTTAATTCTGTTGCATCTGAGGAACAACAAAAACCAAGAACACAAGATGTCAGTCCCCAATTTTTACATTGTATTTTGGTATAATACAAAAAATGGGCTTTTGTAGCTTTATTACATAAAACAAGATGAATATTAGCTTAATTAAACGAAATATGGACAGTATTTAAACTTAACAGGTCAAACGTAGATGTCAAACAGCTCTGTAATCATATTCTTTGTGAGAAAGATTTCAAGATACAATAAGTTATCTTTGAAAACCATAAGAAAACTTTACAAACATGCTATTTGTGTTCTAATACGTTGAAGGCTTTAACAAAGAGTTGTAGACCTGTGCAGGTTAAGCCCACTTAACAATGGTTTTATGTGAAGCATGTACTTTTCACTGGCAGATTTTTCCATATAATTCCATTATAATCAGTGAAAAACATATTAAAATGGAAAGAGAAACCCAAAATAGTGAAACATCATTCTACCAACTATATTCTATACTTTATTCTACTATAACTATATATAATTACATTACCAGTCAAAAGTTAAGACACAATTCCCATTAAATCCAATGGGAAAGTTTGTTCAAACTTTTGACTGGCAGTGTATATAATTCGATAACTTACCTTCCGATTGTATCTGTTGAAATTCTTTAGCTTTAGAGAATCCAACTGTGAATAATCAGAAATAAAAACATTAGTTTTAATTTTAATTTAGACCCAGCTCAACATAACTGTGTTATCATAACGACTCATGAAACTGCTGTCATCCTCATTTTAGACAGTGATTCAGATAATGATACAATTCTTACCCTCAATAACATTTAGGACAACTGTGCAAACAGCTCTTCCATATTCATTTGTTGCATAACACTTGTAGGTGTCGGCATCCTCTGGAGCCACCTTGGGGAACTAATGAAAAACAGTTATAGCAGTTTTATTGTCTTATTTCTTTGTTGTTTTAATATAGCTGTGCATTTATCACTTATTGCAACTTTTTGCACATTGTGCTTTTGTAAAACGTACCTCCAGGGTATGTTCATGAGATGCTTCGCTGTACTTTTGCTCACACAATGAAGGGTGAAACATTATTTCACCATTTGCTCTGCTCCATGTTACAGTAGGTGTTGGTTCGCCCACCACAATGGCTTTAAAGACTGCATTTTTACCTACAAGAAAGCAAAATCTTAATTTGTGACAAAATCTACTTGGATATTGTTTTGACAAAGAATAATCAGTCAGACAGATGACACATTCAATCGACATCAGTCAATACAACTACTTCATATTGCATTTGCAGCTCTATTTAAGGTTAAAAATTACCAAGAATTCAAAAGATCACCAACTTATGTGTGTACTGTAACTACTTTAAAAAAATGTATAGCTATGTTTTTATTTACATTTTATTTTACAGGAACAATACTTGAACACAATGTTACAAAAAATACAACCCTGCTTTGTCGTATCATTTGAAAACTTCATTAAGTGACTAAATCTCAATAAATTAACCTTATTCTACTAAGATATTACTTTGAATGTTCTGTAGTATTACATGCTAAAGATATTAAAATATATTAAGATAAATAATATATTAAAGTCTTAGCCTTTCTGAAATTTAGAAAAATAATGTTAAATACAAAAAATGGAGCATTAAAATAACAATGGTGTAGAGTTAAAAAAGTTGTCCTGAGAAATGCACCCCAAATCTGCTGCTACACATTGCCGGTCCGTGAAGAAAAGGCCCGCATCACACTGGTTCATGGTGCAAAAAAGGTTGGGGACCGCTGCTTTAAAGAACAGGGAAATATGACTAGGCAAAACATTCCCAGATATGTTGGCTCTGTAATACAGTGATCTGAGTACTGTCAGTTTATATTGCCCCATTAATCATTATTGAATGAGCTGACGAGCTTCCGCATTAACGGAGTAGGTTATTTTCTGCCATCATTCCTTTCTGGCCTTTTCTGCAGCAACAATTTTTTCTGCAGTAATTTTTAATTATATTTGGTTTATATTGCTTATATTTTTAAATCCCTAATTTTTTTCATAGTGTGCTCCTACATGGTAACATGTGCTTCTCCGGGTTTGTCCATGTTTGCGATTGGTCAGAATCTGCAAACACCACCTCTTTTATGTGAATGCATACTGATTTTATGCGGAAAGTTCTGGGTTGAGTTAGCGAGATGATAATCAGCTTCATAGTACAACTTATCCCAGTTCCTCAATGTTTAGCTAAGTCAATTCAGAGAACGGAGATAAGTCCAGGCTGTGTTAATCACGCTTCATAGCACAGCCACTTCAATTAGCAGAGCAACTCAACTCAGTGGTGTGCACACACACCAAGCAGTGACAGCTGACAACGACACACGAAACGTTTTTAAGGCTAGAATATAATAATAAATTATTCACACAGGACACACAACAAAATGCATTTAGACCTTTAAAATGTTCAAAAGGGGTGAGTAAAATCTCAAGTTGATAGCAGATTAACTTTTTTACCTGCAGGATTACATCTGGCAAAAATCAGATTCTGTCTACTGCTTGTAGCCTGCTTCTCATGATCATAAACATGTTTAGCGTAAAGACGCTCATGATGTTCGGTTTGTGCAACCTACTGCACTACACGAACTCGGCAAAATCTTTGTTTACAAACTGTGAAAACTGTAAAAATAGATAACGCTATGCTCTAGTTAATGTATGCAATGGCATCGGCGGGTGTGTTTTCTTGCCACAGGCCTGAAACTAGGTCAATGAGCAGGTAAATGTGATGTCACTTGTCAATGCGTCTATAAGACAGATAGCATAAGATACAGAGAGAAGACCAAGTAGAAATGGTTTACCTCTTTGGTGCTTATGGAGTCTCTTAATGTTTGACATAATTATCTGATACTTTTATTGTTACGGTGGAGCACATTAGATAGTGGATGGACTGTGAACAGATTGCCAGTCAAAGGTAAAAGGTCATGTGTTCAACATGCTGGTCTTAAGAAATTGCTTATCTGGGTTCTTACATTTAAGTTAGGAGTTTAAGTTGCTGATATTATGGGATGATGTCTAGATATGCTCAAAACCCAACTTTTAACTATTACTAAGTCCTCTAAATAGCCATGAAACCTACGAAGACACAATATTATGATGTTAGTTTGACAGTTGGTGAGATATGTGTGCTGTATTTTCAATCAATTAACTTTACCATTTTGCACATTAATCCCAAATACATTCTACGTGTACATGTTTGAGATTGAGATCCAAATGTATTCACACATAGATCCCGTTGGATCTGTATGTTGGAAACCTACCCTCTTGAATAGTAAGAGCGATGGGTTTTCTTGTGAAATCTGGAGTCGTCTTTCCGTCTGGAAGTTCCTCCACAAACTGCGTTATCATGACACCAGGCACTTTTGACTTCTTCTTGATGCCTAGTTAAACCAGAACAAGTTAATAAAGGGACAAGTTTTAAATATGCAGGCAAACATGAACCCTATCAGACAACAGAGATGGAGCAAATATTTAAGCACGGTGAAAGTTTGCAGAATTCAGTTATGTTATTGCTTAAAACATGAAAATGCAAATGTTTCAGTTCTTAAGGGCCATCTCTGTAAATCATTATTAAAGAAAATTTAACCAAGTCTAAATACTTAAAAACAGAAGCAATTTTACAACCAAGTCATTCTTTAAAAATTTAATCTCAAACAAATGTCTGAAGTATTTATCTGCAGAAAGAGCATTGTATGATGTGAAAATGCCACTATACCAGATGAAAACTGCTACCCCCCCCCCCCCCCAAGATATTATAACTACTAAACTATTTTTTATTTCCTTGTTTTTTTATACCAAATTACTATTCCTTTTTCAGCCAGCTCAGTTGTGAAGTAAAGTGATATTTCATAAGTTGGGATGGTTCATAAGTTGGGAAAGCTTTAGAAACTTGCTTTCATTGTTTGTAAAATTCCCACAGGAACAATTTCAGTTGATTTACTTTCCCACCTACTCGTCTCTCCTGTGTGTTGGCTTTGCTCTGACCCAACACCCTCACAACACATTTTATTATTTATTAATCTATTTTATATCTGGTTTGGTAAAAACCAAAAGCTGATTTCTTTTTTTAAAAAAAGAAAAAAACTGCACAGAATTTTTGTATTAGGGAGTCTTTAAATACAATGTGAAACTTTCAACTTTATGTCTCATAGACACTTGACAAAAACATTCATATTTACATATTTAGACATATTTGTAATCTATATGGGAATAGGTGTTAATTAATTTGATTTAACTTTAGCATTAAACAGCTCTGAAATCATTACACTACATATCATTGTTTAATATGTTGGTTAACAAACATTTATTGTTTCTTTAGTTAGATTGTATGGTGTCAGTGGTGATCAGAATCATAGTGCTTTGGGCTGAGAACACTCTGGAGTACCAAAAACAGCTCTAACTTTCAGCAACTTGAGGACAACATCATGAAATGCATATCACAGATTCATGACTGGTCCTGGAAATCCTTGGTCTCTAATTATTTTCACAAGGAATGGAAAACATGTAGTTGGCAGAATAACTATATAAAAATTATTGCATTTATTGCATTGGGAAGTGTGGAGCAGTTTTTGCTGTGTGTAGCAGAGTGGTGATAATATTACAGTGATTTTATTACTGTTGGGAAACTGGGTGTTGTTACAAAGAGGATGCTGACATCACTATAACGTAGGGGTAACCAAATCCAGTCCTTGCTATCTACCTTCCTGCAACTTTTAGATGCATCGTTCTTCCAACACACCTGAATCAAACAGCTGAATTCTCTCTTCTGCCTGTCACCCAGCTCTGCAGAAGCCTGGTAATGAGCTATTCATTTGATTCAGGTGTGCAGGACAAGGATTGCACCTAAAAGTTGCAGGATGGTAGATCTCGAGGACAGAACTTCTGCTGTTATAAGCAATGTGTTTGCATTAAGATATAGATCAGCCTTTAAATGTAGAACTGCATATAGAATCCATGTTCAATCAAAGAATTCATGAGATCGTTTCCCAGAAGTAGTTTATTTAATTATAACCATAACACTTTATGAGAATCATCATTCTTGAACTTCTTTTGTAACAAACAGCTTAAAATGAATAAATATTGCATATATATTCCTGTTTTTTATACTGGAGCAAAGATTTCAGAAATGTATAGGTCATAGCTGTTTTATTCCTTTCGCTGTTGGGCATAAGGTTTTGTTTACATAGTCCTCCGGCGAATTGCCTGTTCCTGACAACAACTGATCTGCTCCTATTGTATTTCTAATGCATCCGCACTGGAAGGCATACTTTAGTTTGAGATGTTTGATAAACACAAGGGACATAGCTTTATGTCCTGGCCTGTTTCGTGCAAAGCTTTTTCCATTCAATATGAACTTTTAATTTTGCTTCGACATCTTATAAAATGAATCCCTTTATTGTAGCTGTCTTAGAATCATAACACATGCGTGTTACATTTCTCTATTTATAATTCATAAAAATACTAATTTCCTCTTTACAGGATGGATTTCCACCATTTAAATATGGATATGTAATGTTTTGCATCAGCTAACATTAAATTGTTTATATTTGAGTTTCGCATTGGGATGTATTTCTGAAAACAGATTTAGTAAAATTTCCCAAACCTAAGTTAAGGAGGATTTTGACAAGCCCTGAGGGTGTTTTGCTCCATACTACTGTTGAGCTCAAAGTCAACTGAAAGCTGTCCATTTGTTAGTGTCCCTGTAGCAAAATATTTATCAATTATTAATGTAGTGTATGTAAGGAAAACATGAGGTTTTACACAGCACTGATGTTGATTGATATATCTGCCACCTTTAGAATCTCACTGAAATATTTATGTGTGATGAAGGTGAAGATTAGTTGTTGTGCATTTGTAAATATTTCAGAACAAAGCCTGCTTGATCTTTTTCAAGAACTTGACTGTTCATCATGTCTGCTTGAAATTTCTTATATTGTTAGAACACAGAGATGATCTATGATCAGGATTCTCAGATTTTTAGGACTTGGTTTATAGAGATGTCCAATATTATTGGCACACTGATATTATTGGCTAATATCAGCATTAAAATGTGATATCGGAACTTGTTTTTAATGACAACTTTACACAAAATTTACGTATTATATGTCAAACTCATCTACGTCTCCTCTAACTCAGAGTGACTAAATAAAAGAGATGCCATGCATAGTTTTACAATTATTGTTTGGCACAGCTTGCAATCAACCTTGTAGCTGTGACATCTCAAACCAGATTGCCACTGAAGCACAACGAACTTGGACTTTGTTTCAAAGTGTTTCTAGATATCATATTCGCTGCAAAGCAGAGATTGAAACAGGTCAGTTACAGTCACAGAATATAATTCTTTGGGTTTATGGCAAAGTTGTCACTGAAGTTTTCTTATTTAATTCCATGTTTACCTTCTTAGCACCCTTATACGAGAGGTTCACATTTTTGGTCGTCTACCAAATTATACTAGTTTCTGTGTAACTGGAACCTGTTGATGGTGATGTCAGAAAACCTGTTGTTTTTCCATTTAAAACTATATTTATGTCTTCATCATGAAGAATTAGAAATGTATGAACATAAAAATAGGTATAATTTTAAATCATAAAAATGTTATTTATTAGTTTCTCCTAACCCCAAATAGCTAAAAGATATCCCTAACATGAAACAAACTAAAGCTCTGGTCTGAGGGAGTAAAAAGAAAGACGAGTTTTATTTGTGAAGATTTTTGACAATCAGATCCCTTGTGACCCTTTTGTACTCATGTTCTGGACTCTGAAAGCTACAGGAATATATAGGAGCAAAAGATATGCAGATTTGGTTAAAGTTAATACGTTTCTAATATCATGTATCATTCCCCAGGAGCATATTAAAACATCTCAGCCAACAACACATGGTTCTCTGAGTAGTTTACCCCCTAGAAAGTATTATGTTTTATCTTAAAGACAAATACATAAAAAGTTAAACTCTTGGAAACTGCAACTTATTCACAAATTATTTTTGATTATTTAAAAAATGTGTTAAGTTGAAGTTATTAAATTTATTTGTGCTAATACAAATTTAATAATTACATTAAAGCTCAAATATTTCTGCATTTCTAAGCTTTTACTGGGTTCCTGTTGCATCACTTAGATGCTGCAAATACTGTCCACATTGAGACTGAGCTGTGGCCACATCCTATACATAACTAGAAAGCCTTTAAATTTTTGTGTAAAAAGTGGCATTTTCCCTTTAAATCACAAGCCAAGTAGATATGAGACAATCTCACTGCCCTCTGGCAACAAAATGTAACTGGTGTTCAAACAGCATGGAGGGTTGATGGAAATGACACAATGAAGTGCATCCATTGCGACACTGAAAGTCTTATCATCCATGTTGGATGACACCTTTCAAGAAGTGATGAAGAGCACATCATACATGCAACTCATCCAACATGGGTTCATGCATTTACAGAAGGTGAACTGTTTGTGATTCTGTTTTCTTTGTCTCGCATACCTTTTTTGCCGGAGCTCCTTCAGAACCGTCGACTTAACACGTAACATGACAGGGGGAGAGGGCACAGGACAGGAAAATATTTAATCCTGACTAAAGCACCATGGCAGCTTGGAACTTTGACAGGATTATGGACACAAAATAAACACAGAACACCACAAAGAACAACAAAATGCCCCCAAAATGGAGGGCGCTCAGAGACACAATGTCAGCACGCCAGAATGTTCAGACACACATCAGTTAACAACAAAAGGTAAGTGAGAGACAACATGTAACACAGCATGTTAGCAATGTGATGCTGCAACAGCATGGAAGTAGTTGCGCTGTGCAACTGTTGATTAGACTCAACACATAGCTTGCTTACGCATTTTCTCATGGCAGACACCTCAGGATGATTCCTGCGCAGTGCTTGAGAGAAATTGAGAAAATACTTGGGGGAAGGGAGCAATTTGCAGGAAATTAAAGTAAAATTAAGCCTTAATTTGATCTTCTATAAAACAACAATATCACTTTATTTTGAATTCTGTTGATTGTAGCAGCATGAAGTATGTGTTGCAGTGACAGTCTTATTACCACCAGATGGATGCAATGCTTTTAACTCTTAAGTAGTTATTCTTTGTCTCTGTGTTTCATCAGGAAGAAATGTTTTTTCCCGACATGCTTTTGTTCAGTGTTTGCAGCATATTTTGGGTCCTGTCTTCAGGCATCTTTGCCTTGGGTCATTTCTCTGACAAACAGCTTCGTGATTCTGGCCTTCGGAGAAAATCACAAGCTTAGTTCCAGGATTCAAATGAAAATTTTTGTGAGAAAAAGAGTGTATTGCCAAGAAACATCTTTTTCTTTATGCCTTTGCTGAGAAAAGACTTTCGATGATGAGATTTCCTTCAACCACGCATGATGTGAAAATTTGTAATTGTTTGGACTTCTTCCACTTGTCCCAATCATGTTGATCTTCATTCTGTGTCATCAGACACAGCCTCGACTTGATGCAGCACTATTCAGTTGCCTTCCATACCTTTAAAGCTGATATTCCCTTGTAACAACAAAAGCGTTAGGTCATCTCTGTCCTGTCAGTTTTGCTTGGTGTTTCCATGTCCTGCTGGTTTGTACGACTTGGATGCAACAGTACATGACTCTTCATTTTATACAGGGTTTAGTTGTCAACAGATGTGCAAATGGTTCCTGTTGATCAGCATATTGGGAGAAAAGAAAATACAGGTAGAGACAGGTGGAATACCGACCTTTGTGTGACTTCTGCACTTACCCGCCTGCCCTGCGGCAGTTTGATCGGTCACCTTTGTCTTCTTCCACATCCTTATTTCCTCCTGAGCTCCGCTGATTCAGAGGGCTCTGCACTGAAGAAAAAACATGAAGGATAAAACATAAAAACCTTTAGTACTTCAAACACACATGGCTGACATTCTCCTCAGCCTTTGAGATGACACCGTTGGAAACTTTGGGATTGTTGTGCTTATGTTTGTTCATTCTCTTTGTGAAAATTTAAGCAGGTGCCACTCAAATGTTCTCCCTGAGTTATATTTAAAAACTTTTGGAGTAATATGAGCACCTCTACATTACTCATAAGACTTTTTTTAGTTGCACAGATTCTCTAGATGACAGCAGTTACTCTTACCAGTCAGAAAGAGGCAGCATCCAGTCTCATTTACATTAACTGTTGGCCTTAATGTGATCTAAATCCCTCACTCAAGAATCCTTTGAAGAAGGTGTTATTTAAGCACAGATCTTTCTGAAGCCTCATATCAACGGGAGGAAGACTTAGTTCTGAAATGGTGCACATAGTGCCTCTGCTTTGGTTTTAATTTATAGTGGTATTTAATTAAAGGGTGAATATTTTTAAAAACATTGCTTGAATAATTAGGTTTAAATGCAGTAGGTAGGATAGCATCTGAGCCAAATCCAGAATTACCGTGACCACCCTTTGCCTTTTACGCAGCCCAGATTCAACACCATTGCTTGGGACTCATTTCTGGAGTCCTGCAGACTATAATAAAGGGATGTAAGTTATGGTTTATTGTGTCTTTACATGAAAATCCAAACAGTCTTGATTCCTGTGACTCAAAACAGCAGAGGTTCTTACAGCTTGTACTTTTGGAGTTGGTACACAGCCGAGTAAATCTTGGACTAATAACATTTAATTAATAAAATTCCTGATACAGAATTTAATCATGTATTTTGATGGCCCATTGCTTGCAAAGATAATGTGTACAAATCAAAAATCATAAATCATAAATCAAATTCTTCTAACCATATTAGATTTTCAATTCAAATTCAAAGTCACCAGGATACTTTGCGACTAAATCTTCATTACCAAGTGCTTAAAAAATAATAATATCAACGATGACCTGGTTGCATCTGTAACCATTGGGCCACCTGGCGCTCTAAATACAGCAAACTGTAGATATTTGTCACTGTTACAGTGGCTGGCTTTGTGAGGGGCCGGCAAACTGTCCTGAGGCTACACTACCTCTTGCTCAGACCTGAAGTTCTCCGATTGATGGATGGAATGGCAAAATATGGATTGTAGCGGTGTTGTACTGGACTTAAAATCTGCATAAAAATGAATGTCAGACACTCTTCTTCTGTTGTCATTTTGCTTCTGATATTTTGCACATTGAGGTCAAGTGCCACTGCTTCCAATACCAACATAACATAAATAACTGTATCACATACGTGGCTGGACATTTGTATTGGTTGGTTTCTGATTTAACTGGATTAACTACTGAACCAAAAGTGTCACTAACATTCATGATGACTAGTAACTGACTCGTGTGACACTTAGCTGTTATACGAGTCACAGCGCCGCATAAACATGAAAAGGTCATATGAAGCCTTTATCCAATCACTATTTTTTGTTCTTGTAAAACTTGACCTAAAGACTCTCATGTTAACAAGTCTTAACCTCCTCATTGGACAGGGATTTAAAGTAGGTGTGGTTAAACCGGGGCAATTAATCTTATTGTCATTATTACTTTGTAACTGAACATAGATTTTCAGGGGATCAGAGGTGAGTCTTGCTTAAGCGCCGTAAGCTTGTATTTTTGTAGAAATGTATTTTTTTTCTTTCTGAAAATTTTAAGACCATTACTGGAACCTGTCATTTTTTTCTTCTAATTAATTACCTTAAATAATCAAGAACAGTGTTTTATTTATGTTCTTAGAAATTTCAGCCACTTTATACATCATGACTGATTTCCTGCTGCTAAATTTTGCCCAGTTTTTAATATGGACAAACAAATGGAAATCACATTTGCCTAAGTGTGAGCTCGCTTTGCACCTTCTATTAATTGCATTGAGGGATCTACTGTAAGAGCCAAGACCTTGTTCCAGTTTGCTAGATCTTAATCATATAAAAAGTAGATAACTCTCTCAATCCATACAAAGATTGACCTTTAAATGTTCTGCATTTCCTCTCAGATTATGAATATTTACAGTCTGCATGTCAACCTGAAAATAAAAACAGCAATCGTGTTTATTTTCAGCTTTGCACAAGCTCCAGTATGTGTTTAAAAAGGTTCTGGGCTTTGACGACAATCTTGGCTCTTGATGTATCTTTAAAATGAACTACATAACGCATATGGTAAATGCAAAACAGTCTGCAAGTTGAGGCTTATTGGCAGGAGGTTCTGAATAGTGAGTAGCTTTTGCTTTTTTAGCATATTACATATAGAGATGTATGTTTGGCTGTGGCTCTCATGTGCTTTAATGAACTGTGAGTTCTGGATGAGGGAAACTGTTGACTAAATAGCTTTTCAGTACACTGAACATCTGCTTCAGTCACTCGGATTTTAACGGTTTGTGCTAAAGTGTATGTTTCAGTAAATACATACTTAAGCAAAACCAAATAAAAAAGGTGGATAGTTAATATATTATTGCAAATAGCTTTATAGACAGCGAGGCATGCTGTCACTGCAGCATGACAAGCCATCTATATTAAAGCTGGAGATGGGCAATCTGTATGTAAGCAGCTTTTTACTTGCAAGTCTGCTGCTGTTTGCTCCATTTTTTTCTCTAAACACTTCACTCAAATATAATTTCACTTACATATTTCCTTGAAAAAATATATATATAAATGTGTTAGTTTAATATTTTAGATATCTGATTAAATAGTTTAAGCGTATTGCATTTTTTAAACAAAAAAATCTTTCCTCATAATACAGTTATGCAGAAAAAGGCTCATTTATACTGCACAACCCGTAACCAGAACACGTTTCATTAGTGGTACGTGACATGTTTCAGGGAATTCTCCACCCCCTACAGATGAGTCCACCCCTGACAACACAGTCTGGAAATGGCATCTGGTAGCTTCTCAAATGACCCTCACTGCATTTTTCCACATGTCAGTGATTACAGCTGAGCGAACAAGACCGAAAGCAGCTTCAGCAGAGTAAATCACACAGTCTTTTGGTGTCAAATGTGAGCTAATGGTGCTACATGAACTTGCTAGCAGATTTGTTAATGTGTTTAATTTTTTTCAGAGGATGGACAAGTTGAAGCATCTAATTTTCAAAACAAGAAAAAAAACATGCTTAGACTAAAAGCAAACTGCTTTGTATTTGTTAGAAGTCTGTCAATAATTATGCCTTTTAGTTTCTTTGATTTCAGATTTTTTTTCACCGTAGCTGCTAACTCTCAGAACAATACTCTGGACAATCTGCAAAAGGTAAAGAAGGGCAGAGAGGACATCATCAACTACAGCTCCACAGAGTTCTTTAATGTAGAATGAAATTGATCTTCTGCCAATCTACGACTCGTTCGTTCCCCTCTTACAGGTCCCTGAATCTCAGGTTGCATATCGATTTGATACCTCTATTTAAAGTTAGTCATCTCCCGACAACCTCACAGCTCCAACCATACTGCTGTGATCTACTGTCCCAGGTTTAAAATTGTGAAATTCAAACCAAGAAGCCTGGATGCCTTGTAAAGGTGATTTTATGCACCAATACCAAATCTGTTTTCTGTATGTGACTAAATCCTGTAAGATTTTTAACTTTTTAATTATAAATGCAATGACATACTTTGTAATTGGAGAAAGCGAAATTGGATAGCAAATAAAAATTATATATTCTGCTATCTAACGATTGTACCCCGATAGGACAATAAACTCTGATGTCCAAAGAGTGAAATGGACACATATTAACCACAAACACATGCACAAGTTAGTTTTTATGTTTCTTTTATTGCACTTGCATGCACCTGTTTACAAAGTACCAATACTTCTCTGATTGCATTTATCTAAATAATAGTTTAGCAGGTGGGAACGTAAAACAGCTTTTATGTAATTTGTTTTTCTTCTTCACTCTGCTCAGTACATTTTCTCATCCAGCCCTCATTTTGAGGGCCACCTACCTGCTTTTAGTCCTCAGTACTCTCAGCTCTCTTCCCTTTCAGACAGCAGTCTGGTCACACTACGCCTTCTCCTAATTTTTTCAATGTAATAGATCCTTCCAGCAGTGCGCAAGTCTGTGCTTGATGCTCCTCTACTGCTCAGATCTAGTGACTGCCAAAAGCTGTTTATGCTTTTTTGTATTAGTGATGACTCCAAAGACATTGGATGTTGAGTGGGCACAGAAGCAGGGGGGTAACTATGAAGGTTGGGTCAGACAGCAGGTTATACACCTCTTAAAGGATAGTTTGTTTTCATAAACCAGGTAAAGAGACACAAATGAATGATGCAGTTTGCAAGTAAA